>CM037865.1:70568355-71100855 GCA_021292105.1 Anadara kagoshimensis | reverse complement strand
GTGCTCAACGCACTATTTTGAAATTTTCAAAGTACGAAGATACATTTTGAAGCTAAAAGCATATTTATATCGACGTGTCTAACTGAGTTACTAATACATGGTACTAATTTTTTCAAAGTAATTTGTAAAGTAAGATAGGTCACATTTCTTGGAAAACTTTGAAATTTGTTTCAAGTTTTGTTTTCGATTTAGCCGGATACAATGATTAGTATAATACAAAAATCCTAATACACTTGTACGTGCGATCTGAAGCTCTTGTAAAATTGTAGATTTATCTCGTTGCCATTTTTGTAAAATTAAAGCAAATTTATAAAATATAAATAACCGGAAACTCTAATTTTTTTCATACTTGAATGCATCATCATCATCATCATCATCATCATCATCATCATCATCATCATCATCATCATCATCATCATCATCATCCCTTAGCTGAACATGTTGAGTGTAATTTAAACACATTCGTTCTCAGCTTTTGTACCCTTTTCGTGGGTTGAACAAGGTATTTTAAATTTGATGCAGAACCCCTAAAGTTACAGAAACTTCCCAATTTGTGATGCTTAATTGTATTGAATATTGAAGAAAAGAATGTATAACTGATGCGGAAAAGAGTTGAATGCAGAAAAATGATAAATGAATGGGTTATCGTGATTGTATTACAGGTTTTAGTAAAACGTCGGTATAGTAAAACAATACTAGTTCACTTGTTCAAAACAGACTTAGTAGATGCCTTCATTATAATTGTTTCAGTCACTATCTGCGTTGGTTTGGACATGGGTTACTTGCAATTGTCAGTCAAAGTTACAAGAGTTTATATACATTAATACATTATATTATATTTTTTGAATTTTCATTCAGAATGAAACAGCATATATACACAAAAGAATAAAAAAAAATGTCTTAGCACTTTTAATTATCTGTCTCCCGAAAACAAAAATTCTAATGCGACCAAAAGTTTTTTTCACAGGAAATATTATATATTAATTTAGTCATCGTTTTTAAAGAGCATAATACGACGTTCGGAACTAAGTCAGATACTGCGGAAAACTGGAGACTTACATTTTTATTATTGATTTTTCAAAGTTACTTATTGTTTGTTAAAACGAATTAGTGACAAGGTGAATCTGAATTTCTAATTATTTTTAATTAGTGAAACATAATTCCTCGAAAAGAACATTTTTACCGTATTACTTACATATCCAAAATATTATGAAATATTATTTTAAAAATCGGTTATTAAAATCCACATATGATTTTATATATAATTTTTGTACTTAAAACATGTTGATTGTATTGTGAAAAACCACCAGTGATTGAACTTCTGACCTCACCTATTTATTGACATAACCAGGTATTACAGTGTACCTGTAATTAGCTATTTGAACCCTAGCGAAATTTAACATTGCGCAACAAAAGAACACAACAAAGGCTTTGATAAAGGTGGATGACCTTAGACAACTCTACAAATATTTGCTTCTATCATTTTACATTCATTTATGTTGAAACAAAATAGTACACTTTTCAAAGGATTTATCACCCATTCTCAGTAATAAGGCCCAAATAGTGTTATATTACAGTATAATGAATTGGCTTTGGAAAAGACCAAAGAATAAATGTACCAACAAAAACTACACATTATATCTACAATTATTAATCACAGTTTTCTAGTTAATCCATGTATTTGATTATTTTCCAATCTCATGAACCTTCAAAATGATACAAACGTTACTGTTACCGGGTAAGGTTTTTATGTTTTAAATCGTCAAGTCTTCAATATTTGGAAAGTAACAAAAATTTAAAGAATTGCTTTTGTTAATGCTGCATTGTTGTCATATCTAAAACTGGTTTCTGATGACAATGCAAGCTATTGGTAAAATCTGGTGCCAAATAAAGATGTGTTACCAGCTGTATGATACAAACGTTACCACATAATAAAACTGTCTCCATGGTTATCATATATTAATGTCATACTTACCAATGACGTGGGCAAATTGAAGCTTATCTTACGCATATTTAACGGAACAATAAAATTTTCAACTTAACGTGACAGTCGCTATTGGGCCTGAACAAGCATGACACAAAATTGAATGGAAGGTTTTATTTTCATCAATACTTACGTTACGTCATTCATATGGTTAAATATTTTATCCAAGTCAAAATTAATATATTGTCAAACGAAGTACTTTGATATAATATTTAAAATATATCATCTTTATTCCGCACAAGTTCCTATTATTTAAACCACATATTGTAACAGTTGAAAAAAATGCATACGTTACCGATACATACGTGATAACATCATTTGAAAATACACCTAAATCACGTCAAGTGGCCACTATAATTTGTATAGTTCTAGATTTAAATTATAGAAGTGTGCATGTGAAGTTTTAACCACATCGATTGTTGTTAAAATAAAAAAATCTCAAGCAAAAGTGAAACAGTCGAAGGTGACCTCTTTGGATGGCAAGAATCCATTCAAAAATTTCAACTTGAAATAATACATCTGACTATATAGATAATAAACCTTGTCATTTCCATTAAACCCATGATGGTATGTCTACCCTTGACCCATAGTCTGGAATTCATTTTTCAAAAAATGATATATACGTTACTATAGGTAACGTATGTAATTAACACAAGTTACGTATGTATCAGTACTTTCATTTCAATTACAATGAAATAGTTAAGCAAACTGTCATTAGATACAACAATAAACAAACACATAAAGTTTCTAGTTTAGTTACGTGTAGAGAAATTAAACAATTTTTAACTTCAAATTGGATTTTGAAACGATAGATGTCACTGGTCTAATTTATTTGGATAATTTTCTCATAGATTTGAATACAACATTGTTCATTTTAATATTTGTTATACATACAAATCAAATACCTGCAATTTCATAAATTCTGATTATGAAAGTGTAAATACAGCGTAAAACAAAACTTCAATGGTCAAATGGGTGGTCAATATACATCCATATATCTGCAGACCCCCAGGTAACGTAAGTATTGGTATCTACGTTACTGGTCTGAATTACAAACAAAGTTGCTGTCTAATGTTTCATGATGGATAAATCATGTCTTGAAATTCAGTCAAATTACAGAGATAAAGAAAATGGGATATGATCGGAGTTCTAAATTGAAGAGAAACTAAGAATTAAACTAAAAAAACAAACCTACTGTTCCATGTGTCCGAATCACAAATTCAGAAGCAAAGTGAAAACTTAGAAACTGACAAGTTAAGTTAAACACATGAACTTCCAGAACAGATAGCCGCCAAGGATGTTTCAGATAGTGGTTATGTCTCTTTGGAACCAGTCCCTGTTACGTCATTAACAACAGTGGTCATACTCTTCTTAGTTTTAGGTTACCTTCTATTTAAACTAGGGGTAAAAACTATACAAGTTCTGACAAGAAGCTAAGAGGGAAGCTTAATGTAATGTATCTAAAGACGTTAAAATTTTAAAGGATAAATCATGAGAAAGAAATTTCAGATAGAAAACTTTCATATTAGAAAGGATAAAAGAGTTACATTTTCAAATGAGAAGTTAACATTATGAAAGCAAACAGAAAGTGATGTATCCATTATTGACTTGGCACCCAACAAGCGAAGCTCAACAAGAAAAAGTTCTTCTTGGTAACACCTTATTGATAAATATTAAATACATGTATATGTATAGTGAAAGAATCAACAACAAAATATGAGTGATTTTGAAAGACACTATATACATCTTATGTTTAGCAATATAATTTTCCAACAATAATCGGTAATGGGCCTAAACTGTGCATCATTGCTGGCTGATTTATTTCATATTGCAGCAGAATTTATGTAAAACCGTTTTTAACTTGAAGGATGACTGTAACAAAACCATTTAACTCCACATATATACAGATACATGATGTCTGGTATAGAATTTTATAATTCTAAATTCGAAGGCTTTTGTGAATGTCATCTATCTTAAGGATATTGAAATAAAAGATACAAATGATCCTTCATGTTCTGCTTCATATTGGGACTTGTACCTCAACTATGGCACCCACGTGGACTTTATAAAACGAAGCAAACTGCTTGATTACTAATACCAAAATACAATGGACATTGTTGATTTGTTCTCACTTTCCTGGTGAAAGTTCGTGTGTTTAACTTTATTTGCAAATTTTCAACGTTTGTTCTCTGCTTTGGGATTATGAAATTGGCATGGATCGGTATGAGAGACATTTTAAGTCACATGATTGATTAAAAGATAATTAGAAGAAAAAGAGATCGACTTTAAATAAATTGACTGGTATAGACAGTAAATGTTTGTAAAAGGCACATAGCATGTAAGATTTTTCAGTCTATCCTGAATTTAGAAACAGTATAACCAATCGGGTGGAGAAAAAAGTTGTTAGAAATAAAGGATAAGTCCAGATTTCAGGTTTAAAAACCAAACATGAAAAGTACTACTGGAGAGAAAAATACAGACAGTGGTTCCTTTAAAGATATGACATTTTAATCAGCAGTTAAGACTTTCTCATTCCATTAGCCTTGTTTTTTAGAATGTAACTCGGGTATATTTTATTGAATTTCTTTAAAGGAGGACATGTCACTGAGTGGAGAAGTTTTAAACCCCAGTATGTGATTGTTACATATGTGACTAAACAGTTACATACGTTACTTACTTAATTAATTATTTTTGTCACTAGAAAAGTGAACATTTACATCGTGATAATTGATAATTTTAAAGGCTTTATATCTCTTGTTGTCTTAATAAAGAAATTGAAGACTTCACTGTAAACGATACCATGTACATAATCTTATTATCGGTTAAACTGTTACATACGTTACCGATAAATAGTTTTTGTCATTTCGCTAGAAAAGTGAACATATCTACCAATATCATGTGTTCTATGATAAGTTTACAATTTATTAAGGCAAACAAGAGTTAATAATTTGTAATATAATATAATTTAGCTGCCTTTATATTGACTCAAAGTCATCTAGAGGTGCTACATACGTTACCGAATACACTGTTTACTTAAGTGAAAATTATCTTGAAGATAATAAGATTTGTACAGTTCTTTTGCTTAGCAATTTCATCAAGACATATTTGCATTTTGATTTGAGTGTTGATTAATGACTACCTGTTTGAAATTTTGTTTCTGTTACCAACTTGAGAATACAGAAATAAATTTATTGTATTTTTGCGTAAAAATACTTTAATTTCTGTAGACTACAAACATCGTGATTATCATTTCGATATGCCGAAGTGGTCTCAAGGCACATTTTTAAATAAATTACAATGTAACCTAATGTTCAAGCATAATAAACATATAAATACTACTACCTGGTAAGAATATGATGAACTTTAACTACGGTCACGTAAATATCAACTCATTTAAATACAAATGGTATGTATGTAACAATAAAGTGAAATTACAACCAAAATAATCAATTGGTGTTAATAATTTTGTTGTTTCTGAATCTTCTGATATGTCCAGTCTCTGAAAATACCAGAAGTTCATTGCTTGTAAGACTTTTATTTTTCATCATCTTGAAATAGTGAATTGGGCCTTATTACTGAGAATGGGTGTTATAATTTGATATACAGTATTTTGAATGCATTATTTCATAAAAAATCAAAAGTGGCATATAACATGTAAACATATGCAATGTTATACACACCTATATGCTTACAGCTTATATTCGGTAATAAAATTGATTTGAATTACATATTGTCATCTCAAACAACAAAATCTGTTTAAAAACGATCAAATTTAAGAGTTTCATATGCATCCTCCATAAAATTTCTAATTTTGATTCAAAACCAAAGCCATTTTGACCAGCAGTAGCATCATTAGTAGTAGAAGTAGGTGTCATACAATTTTATGAATTTAGGCATAAATACATTCAAAAAGTGGTATGTGACAATATACCATTTTTAAATGTAATTTATAATTATTTTTTTAATGGTATATGGCATAGGCAATATGTTCATTGGACAGAACTAGTAGTTTTATAACCAGTAGATTTTATGTAAAAACAGTGGACTGACAATAACAATCTGGAATATGTTTAACTAAAATAAAACTTGAATATTTATTTGTTTAGGTTATTCGACTAGCACAGATTGTGATTGTGTAACTAATAGTGGACTGAATGACCAGAACTGTCCATACTGCTGTTGTTTACCCGAGTCTAGGAGAGACAGGTCATCGTGTTGTGAATATACGGCTGGCAAAAATACATCAAAAAACAACAATGGACCGTATGTATAAATATATCATCAAAACTCTAACAAGGCTATCAAATTAATTGAACTGATAATTTAACGTAATCATTGCACCTTTATTGAGTTTGCTTTAAAAGACGAAATTCAATTGAATTTTTCTTTGGTAGTTGTTCTTTGTTTAGTAAAAGTCATAACAATGTACATGTACATAGTTGAGAAGAGAGTTAACAAAGTTAACTAATGATTTGGTTTCTTAAATTCATTTAAGTACTGCTAAATTGACAGGTACTCGCTGGTGTGCTCAATAGTACAACCAATACTTTGACATTCACAGAACTGTAGCAGTAACTCCCATCAGTGCAAATCATAAGTTAAGTACAGAAGTTTTAAATGCTACATTGGTACTCGTGTATTTGTATTATTTACTCAACTCATCCGTTACTTTTACTCGTCGCCTAGTTTTAAATCCCATTCGGAAGGTCCTACTTGTCAATTCGCTTGTCGCATGTTAGTGGTTTTCTCAGGGTATTCCGGTTTCCTCTACAATTCCAAATTTGTCTGCCTTGAAAAAAACTCTACCCCACAAGTACAAATGATATGTTTCACTCCACTCCACTATAAAGTTACTGCTTTAAAATCAAAAATTTAAGTCAACTCCGTAAAACATTGTTATAATGCAGTGTCATATGCTACTTTTGTATGCAATTCAAAAGTAACACATGACACCAATATTTCAAGCTTAAAATTACAAACAGTTGTCCTATAAACTGCATGTCAACTGAATAAATATTGCACATGTTGTGCTTGAGTACAGTTATTGCATGTACACACATTGCTTTAAGATGCACCTTTATGTAAGCTATTAATGTCTCTGATATGTACTATATTATGTTATTGATATATTTATTGGTTTCAGTGCGACAGTCTTGGAGGACGCGTTTGTGTATTTCCTGGCAGCCCTGTCTATTAATGTCTCTGACCTGTACTATATATTTATTGGTTTCAGTGCGACAGTCTTGGAGGACGCGTTTGTGTATTTCCTGGCAGCCCTGTCTATTAATGTCTCTGACCTGTACTATATATTTATTGGTTTCAGTGCGACAGTCTTGGAGGACACGTTTGTGTATTTCCTGGCAGCCCTGTCTATTAATGTCTCTGACATGTACTATATATTTTATTGGTTTCAGTGCGACAGTCTTGGAGGACGCGTTTGTGTATTTCCTTGCAGCCCTGTCTATTAATGTCTCTGACCTGTACTATATATTTTATTGGTTTCAGTGAGAAAGTCTTGGAGGACCCGTTTGTGTATTTCCTGGCAGCCCTGTCTATTAATGTCTCTGACATGTACTATATATTTTATTGGTTTCAGTGCGACAGTCTTGGAGGACGCGTTTGTGTATTTCCTGGCAGCCCTGTCTATTAATGTCTCTGACCTGTACTATATATTTTATTGGTTTCAGTGCGACAGTCTTGGAGGACGCGTTTGTGTATTTCCTGGCAGCCCTGTCTATTAATGTCTCTGACCTGTACTATATATTTTATTGGTTTCAGTGCGACAGTCTTGGAGGACGCGTTTGTGTATTTCCTGGCAGCTCTGTCTATTAATGTCTCTGACCTGTACTATAAATTTTATTGGTTTCAGTGCGACAGTCTTGGAGGACGCGTTTGTGTATTTCCTGGCAGCCCTGTCTATTAATGTCTCTGACCTGTACTATATATTTTATTGGTTTCAGTGCGACAGTCTTGGAGGACGCGTTTGTGTATTTCCTGGCAGCCCTGTCTATTAATGTCTCTGACCTGTACTATATATTTATTGGTTTCAGTGCGACAGTCTTGGAGGACGCGTTTGTGTATTTCCTGGCAGCCCTGTCTATTAATGTCTCTGACCTGTACTATATATTTATTGGTTTCAGTGCGACAGTCTTGGAGGACGCGTTTGCATACGCAGAAATCGAGGCCCGATCTGAAGGGTTATCTGCCCCTACATTAGAAGTCGTCCTATACTGACCATCTCAGGTGTGATATACTTTACAGTTATAAAGGTAGTTCAGTCGAGCGTGACCTGTTAGATAATTCCAATTTGGGAGAGCAATAAGTGATTATAGATCAACAAAAATCCAATCGGGGTTTTATGTCTCTGGCTAAATGCAGACGGATTATAATCAGTATTTAGACACTAATGACCTGAATGCATCCCGTAATGAAATGATGAAAAAAATTAACATGCATATGTACTAGCTTATGGAATATTTGAACGAAATCATAATATAATAAATGTTTTAAATACGTTTTGTCGGGGTTTTATATGCTTACTCCAAGTTTAAATGAAAATTAAATAAATAAATAAATAAATAAAAATTGATAAGATGTTTTCTCAGCATCAACAATATTATGCAATCTAGCAGAGATTTAAATAATAAATCTTCGTTTTTTAAAACATTTCATTTTAACTTGATTATAAATAAATAAATAAATAAATACTATGATTTTTCTTATGTTTATTTTTTATAACTAGATGATTTGATATTCATCTAATTGAACCGACAAATCCAATGCTGAATAGTTAACTGCAATATTTTATTTTATTTTATTTATTTTATTTTATTTTATTTTATTTTATTTTATTTTATTTTATTTTATTATTTTATTCATCGACCTGCACTGTGAAAAGAATGCAACATAAACCTGGCACTGGTAAGGACAAAGCCATGTGTAACGTTTTGGAGAGAGAGAGAGAGAGAGAGAGAGAGAGAGAGAGAATTATCACTCTCAAGTCACAAATATTGTTCAATAAATATGATCAATATACAATAATATTACTTTTTATTTTAACAATCGGGACATGATTGGGACATGGTCAAAATGCAATATAATATTCTGAAAGTTCACGAGAACTTAAAAAAATCTGAACATAACGTTTCTATTGAACAGTAGGGGCTCAAGCGTGACGGTTTACCTACTTGTTTCATTCATTAATTAATTTCCCAATCAACAAAAAATCGAACCTAACCCATCACTTTACCTAGATCATGTTATTTGTGTCATGGCCGGCAATTAACATCACGGCTTTCTTTAAATTAGAGGTAGTGACTGCGTGGTGTTATTATTATTTATTATTATTATTATTATTATTATTATATTATTATTATTATTCAATGTGATGTATTTGAATGATAATTTTATCACGAACCGTTTGAAAATCTAATAAATATTAGTTATAAATTTATTTTTCGTCACTCTGTTTTGTTTATTTGAGTATAATTAAAACAATTTTAAATCCGTTCAATAGACAATTATTTAAATGTAAATGTTATTAATTTTAACTAAGTCATCTTCAATGTTGTTTAATTTCCTAACAACATGGCTGGGAATAATCATGTTGTATTTCATTTAGGGTTAAATGTTTTATGGCATTGATTACTGTTGAAACTTGAATAAAATAGATATTATTATTATTATTATTATTATTAGTTAAATAAAATATAATAAATAAAAATGTGCATATTTTTTCTGAACTTTTGTTATTTTAACGTCTCATACTCTATTAGTTAAATAAATAAGAATTATAATAAAATGGAAAATAAAAATGTGCACGTTTCATTACTTCCTATTTTTTCTCACTTGATTTAATTCTTTAATAATATTTTAAATAGAAAAGGGCACAATGTTGTATTAGATCCAGTAGGCTAGTATTTGACCATGATAGTCTATACATATCCATAGTATATACATACCGGTAGTCTATCATATTGGCCCTTATCCACTGACTGAAATATTGATACAAATATTGTACCACCTAAATTTCAAATTAAAAGTGGAATGGATTTTTTTAAAGATACCACAAAGATTTTTATAACTGAATTTTCATCACGATGTGAACTTTATCATGAAAACCAGACATTTTCACTTTTCTATATCTTTAATAAGAAAAAAGCTGTTTATAAAAACAGTGCTGTGCACTTTCTAATGAGTTTCATAGGGAAATTAAGTAAAATGTCACCATATTTTAAATCAAAAGTGGAATGGATTTTTTTCAAGATATTTTAATCATTTTTATATTTGAATATTCGTGACAGTATGTATTTTTCACTGAGAACCAGACATTTTTAGAAAATAATATTGTTATTGGTGAAATTTAAATTTGAAAATCGGGTATATCTAGTTCCCATTGTAACTTAACGGGCTGGCGATCGCACAGGTGACTTAATACAGGTGATGAGACCATCATCTTAACGCATCAATGGTTTACGGTCGGACCTCGATTTCTGTACATGTGTATTTCCTGGCAGCCCTGTCTATTAATGTCTCTGACCTGTACTATATATTTATTGGTTTCAGTGCGACAGTCTTGGAGGACGCGTTTGTGTATTTCCTGGCAGCCCTGTCTATTAATGTCTCTGACCTGTACTATATATTTATTGGTTTCAGTGCGACAGTCTTGGAGGACACGTTTGTGTATTTCCTGGCAGCCCTGTCTATTAATGTCTCTGACATGTACTATATATTTTATTGGTTTCAGTGCGACAGTCTTGGAGGACGCGTTTGTGTATTTCCTTGCAGCCCTGTCTATTAATGTCTCTGACATGTACTATATATTTTATTGGTTTCAGTGCGACAGTCTTGGAGGACGCGTTTGTGTATTTCCTGGCAGCCCTGTCTATTAATGTCTCTGACCTGTACTATATATTTTATTGGTTTCAGTGCGACAGTCTTGGAGGACGCGTTTGTGTATTTCCTGGCAGCCCTGTCTATTAATGTCTCTGACCTGTACTATATATTTTATTGGTTTCAGTGCGACAGTCTTGGAGGACGCGTTTGTGTATTTCCTGGCAGCTCTGTCTATTAATGTCTCTGACCTGTACTATAAATTTTATTGGTTTCAGTGCGACAGTCTTGGAGGACGCGTTTGTGTATTTCCTGGCAGCCCTGTCTATTAATGTCTCTGACCTGTACTATATATTTTATTGGTTTCAGTGCGACAGTCTTGGAGGACACGTTTGTGTATTTCCTGACAGCCTTGTCTATTAATGTCTCTGACCTGTACTATATATTTTATTCGTTTCAGTGCGACAGTCTTGGAGGACACGTTTGTGTATTTCCTGGCAGCTCTTTCTTTAATCTTTTTGATATCACTATGTGTAATATGTGGTTTCAAAATGACATCAAATGTGAAATGCGCCGATATCATGAGATGGGAACCAAGAGGTATGTGAACATAACCTTCCAAATAGTCACTGCTTTAAATGGTTATTGTATCCGGCGATTGTACACGTTATATGTTTGCGTGGAACCGAAGTATTTTCAGACAAGAGTGTTGAGATGCGAGCCGCTCTTAGAAAAACAATGGTGTTCTTAAGAGTAATAAACAGTGCTTCTTTTTTAACATGGCTGAGTAGTTACCATTAGGGTTTTAATGGTAATATTTCAAATATTTAAATATAAGTTTTAAATATACAGGTAAATGACTAAACCACAGTCTTAAATGTTAGGTATCGGTGGCCTAGTATGCGGTAAGCGTCTCACCGCTGTTAGTTTGACGCCTGTCGATTGTGTCATATACCATTTTTGAGTTTAATCATAAAATACATTCAAAAATGGTATCTGACAATTGCAAACGAGAAACGGTTGTTCCTTGTCGTAGGTCTCTTGTCTTGATGAACTAAGTGGTATTATCGAGTCATTGCACGCATGCATACTAGCAACAGCTGCTGACACGCCGAAGATGGCCTTAACGTACAAAGCAGACTAGAAAATCAATCACCACTTGAACTTGTGAATAATAGCATCAGATTAGCCTTGGAGATTAATAAGAAAAACCTCTTAAATACTAGTAGCTGAAATCTGTTGATTCGACATAAAACAGAATCCATCAACCGACAAACCTAGTATGTTCAAGTTTTTTTAGCATTATATAGAGAAAACTATATTTTTGCGAGGTTAGAACAATTTTAAATTAGATAGGCCAATAATCAATTTTTATCATGCAGATATTATTATTATTATTATTATTTCAGCTACAAGATCCAATATTTCAATTTTATATAGAGCGAACTATATAAGAGACAACGATTCAACATCAACAGAAGACAACGAAGAAATACCAAGTGTCGAAATAATTACACCAAAATGTCCACCGTATGCTGAACATCCGCCGACATATTCTGAGGTAATGGCGTCTGCCTCACCAACAGAGTTCCAAATTATATATACAAACGACCGACACGGGCTAGGATGAGACGACACTTAATGGACATATAGGCTTTATCATTTGAACTATAGTAATTATGTTAATATGGATGAGTGTGAATGCAATCGAATTGATGATGAAACAGTGTGCTCTTTTGCCAAAGAGAAAGGCAATACGCGGAAAGAATTTACCGGTGAAGTAATTCGAAGAATATGTATTTTTGAGTATAATATTTATTATATCATCGTGCTCAGATTCATGTGCTAGTAAAGTAGCACGTACACATGTACATCACAATACATGTACATACTAAGATGTAGGGGTGCGTTTAAGCCATTGCTTGTTCAAAGTATGTGTATTTAATTTAAGTATAACTAGAAGATTACAATTATGCAACAGGCAATGATGTGTTTTCATGGTGTGAAACTTTGAAAATAGGACATTCATTATCAACCTGTAACTTCAACTACAAGGTTTGATAAAGCGTTACCATGACATCAGATTCCGCATAGAAATGCTCTAGCATTTTGCAACCGTTTCTGCGTCTACGTTAACTGCAATAGTGCTGAATCAAAACCTTGCATGATAAAACATTATATTTTTATTTTGGTGTTTTAATGTATTAAACTTTGTTTAAGACCAGATGGCAGTTATAGGAGTATAAATGCCATTGATAATGTGACGTCACTCATCCTTGTGGCTGTGTTTTAAAGTTTTTTAGTATTGAAATACCAAAATAAGATTTTCAAAAAAATGGGAAATGTAAACGCGCATTATTCAGTTTGCTTTGGATGGCAATGGCAGTAATAGCACTATAAACGCCATTTCTAGATAGTTCAATGATTAAATACATTTGCTTTAATATATCTGTGATAGAACACTGTATTTCCTTTAAAATTACTTCCGATGGGAAGGTGTTTGCTTGCATGGTTTTGCATACACATGTTACATGTGAGTTTGAGTGTTCCGTGTGCCTTCTATCTTAGTATTTTATTACTAATATTTTGCTATGGATAGATGTGACGTTGTCACTGTCATTTGCTATATTTGAACGTATTATTCAATAAGTATCAACATTAGCACATTGTACGAACTACTATACTGTATTGGAAAATGTCTATTAGATTTATGTATACTGTTTGTGAATGATTGTCACGATGTTTATCTGTGAAGGATCTCACAAGTTTTATAATGCTCATTAAATTTGAAATCCAAAATATTAATTGTCTGGTTTTTATTTTATATATGTATTTTGATTGTAGTGACCAACGTAAAAATACTATCCTACCTGGTAAAAACTTTTTAAATAACAATATATGTTGCCGTTCATGTCGTCAAACCTTTTCAGTTAAATCATGACATCCACTTCTGTATTTGTCAAGTTCCAAAAAAGAAGGTAGTTCCTATTGTCATTAATGGCTTAGTACAGAAAACCTTCTAAATACCCTCAATTGCCTGCCAGGCCAGGAGGGAACCAATATTGCAAGAACAAGCCCTAACATATATAAATGAAGATTCAGTGACCGGGTTATGTTGTGAAGCCATATCAGCATTACAGTATCTTTTCGCGGCTATACAAAAGGTAAAAGATGCAAAATAATACTTAGATTGAAATATATAAACGGAATACTAAATATACAATTTTGTAGATTGTCAAACATTTGACAAAATAAGAATCGGAGTAAACACATGTCCCGCCACTTCGTTTGGAGGACACAATAAAACAAATAGGAGGTTTTTAATTGGCGTGGTTGAAGCGATGTTGCAATGAAGCAAGCTGCTTACAGAAATAAAATGTTGACCCATGGATATTGCAATCCTAGGCTTATCAGGGCCCTCAAGATGTTTTATGACCGTCATCACAGTTTTGTTGATAGGTTTGATGTCTCTGTGTCAAGGATTTCCCTGGACCCAATTTTATTTACTAGTACACACGCGGTGGGTGTAGCTACCTAAACAGGAGGTGCTTACCTTTCAGGAGTACCGGCCTCACTTACCTGGTGGAAGTTCACGTGTTTAACCTAACTTGTCAGTTCCAGTTTTTACTTTGCTTCTGGATTGTACTTCGGACATGGATTAGTATGTTTAGTTTTTTTTATTATAAGGCATAGACATTCAAATAACTGTGAAACCAAAGGTTCTGAACAGACGTTCTGAAATAAGTTTTATCAAACAATGTATCAGTAATGTGCGTATATATTTTTTATATCTAAAACTCTTTAACATTAAAACATATTATAGAGAGATTAGATTCTTGGATTTTAAAGTCCGCTTGATCTTTTAGGCGTGTTTCTATGTATTTCATACACATAAAAATTACAAAATCCTGTTATAACATTTTGAATGAATACTCACAACGTTTCACTAAATCTAAAATTTGATAATAATGAATAAATAGTTGAGATATTATCTCGTGTAAACTTCGTATTCAAATAACCAATGCGTATATCATTCTAGTATACATGAAATAACTACTAATCAGGAGGCCTAGGTGCTTACCCTTCCGGAGCACCCGGTCTCACTTTCCTAGTAAAAGTTCACGCGTTTAACCTAATTCGTCGCCTTCAAAGTATTTACTTGCTTTGTGATAGTGGTATAATGGTATATATATATATATATATATATATATATATATATATATATATATATATATACAGTATAACCTGTGTATAAAGACCACCCAGGGGACTGAGCAAAAGTGGACTTAATAGACAGGTGGACTTTATATAGAGGGTCACTTTATGAACGAGTACCGGTAAATGTGTATTGTTGATACTGGTATACAAATAAATGAAAATAATGCCTATAATAAAATATGTTTTTGTTTAATTTTATTCAAATTATTTTTATGATATTTAAAAAAATTATTTATTATTAATTATAGAAGATATTTGAAAAGTGCATTATAATCTTAATGGGCTGATTACATGGTAACAATTTATCTATTATTATACACTTGACTAATTGTCTTTGTTTACTCAGGAAGCAGGGTGTCACTAATTAAAACAATAGGTATAGAAAACATACTGCCCTAAATAACAAAGACTGTTTCTAACTGCTGATCTAATGGCTTCAATCATTGACATGAGTATAAGTATACTTATTATAACTCATCTGTACTCTTTGCAACAAAAATTTGTAAAACTTATACAATGATAAAAAAATTTATAATAATTATATATTTCTAATCTTCAAGCATTAAGAATATGATAATTACTTGGTTAAAAAATTACATGAAATTAGACTAAAATTATAATATGAAAAATAACTTTTATAAAAAGTTGATTGAAATAGTGGACTTTATAGACAGGTTGAGAAGTCATTTGGGACCAAAAAGGGTGGATTCTATTCACATTAGACAGGTGGACTTTATATACAGGGTCATTATATAGTAAAATCCATTGGGGATACTTCAGACCGGTTGCTATAGACAGGTGGACTTTATACAGAGGTGGACTCTATAGCAGGTTATACTGTATATATATATATATATATATATATATATATATATATATATATATATATTATAATATACACAATAGACAACTTTCAAATTTCACTTAATGTCAAACTAAATAATTGCGAAGATGAAGCCTTAGAATCATATTTTCTAGGAAAAGTGCCGGACTCTTTTTTGTGTGCCACCGAGATCTCTAAGTTTCACAAGTTATGTTTCAACCATGTTTATCAGTCAGCGGCGTACTATATGCGACACACTGAACTCTTGCCTAGATCAATTGAAATGACTTGATAAATAACTAACAATGTGTATAAATATGTTTAGATTTTTTCGATATTAATCTGTATATATATTTTCACATGTTAAATCCCTAATATAGAGGAAATAAATAAATAGATGATGATGATGATGACGGTGATGATGATGATGAAGACTTACTGGTCCAGATCTTTAAGTTTTATGGTAGAACGCTCGCTTTTCACCTGGGAGGGCGAAGTTTGATCCTCTACCTGTGAACTGGTGAGGAAGTGTGGTTTTCCTCTGCTGTATGTCATCAGAGTAACGCACAGGCAAACTTCAAGATTTCTGCACCTTCGCCTATAGTTGGTGACGTCTCGATATAAGTGAAATATTCTTGACTGGGAGATTTAACACCATTACTTAACTAAACTCTCCTTCCTGTTACATTGGCGTCCATCAAAATAACTCACGGAGGGTTTACGCTCGCATTTGCATTTCATCCGGGAGGACCGGATTCGATCCTCAGTCGGGGCAGCGACATTTAATACAGATATTAAATGTCGCTGGTCGGGGCAATCGGCGAGTAAGTGTTTTTTTAGGTGTTACAATACCAACGCGATTTTCCCCATTCATAAGACTCTTAAATCACCTGTCACTTACATTGAGCCGTCAATCCGTAAATGGGCCACGGAGGTAGTTATTGGTAAACAAACCGCCGATATATAGGTCATAGCCCAATAAAAACACCTATAAACAAAACCAGACAGGTATAGGCAAACAACATTGACCTGTCCGCTTGACCTTTTAATTGGAATATTCATATACGATGATCCACCAAATATATTGGTAGTGTTAGAATTCGCAGGTAATGCACAAACAATGCATGTTGATATAGACAAATAAAACACGTGTCCCCCTCTACATATATAAATGTACTGCGTACTGCTCAATAATAAAGTTTTAAATTAAAGGTCAAGCGGACAGGTCAATGTTGTTTACCTGTAAATCAAAACCATTTAGCATAACAATTGTCATGGGTGAATTGAACTGATAAACAAGCTAACGCTTGATATACATGCAGTGTATATTATACATAAAAACATGTCATGGATATGTCTGATCTTCATTGGATTTCTAGAAGGTGAGTAATATAATTATGAAATCAAGTAAGTAATAAAATTATTAAACCATGGTAAGAACTAATTTAACTATAATAAGAATTTTTTAATTTTCTTGTCCCTGAAGGTCGCAGATTTTTTAAATCGCGTTTCCGAGTGTTGACAAGTTTAGAAAGATATTCAAATTAATAATACACCACCAACGTTATGTAACGGCTAAGGTGATCAGTCAAAGTTTTGAAACATGTTACTTCTTGCGCACTTTACCATTAAACAGAATTTTACACTGCTTATCATTTGTTTATTTTTCACACCATCACTGTATGCATCATACGATATAACATTGTGTAGAAACAAGAAATTAAAACTGATAAACTCAATGCGCATATAATTATGAATAAGAGAAAAGAAAGTCGCATGCTTGTCTGTCAGAGAACGGACAAACGGACGGACGCACGTACATGTATTTAATAACTGGCTGTGTATATGAACTATACGTTTATAACAATTAAATGACAAATTAAGTCATGCATTTCCGCATTGTCTGTATTATATGCATGTACTGGATGTTGTTAATGGTGAATGCTTCGCTGTATATTTCAATTTTTTCAAGTAATGGGTAAGAGGACCCTCGCCATTTTTCACTGGCGTCATGGTCAGACAATTTTTGAACATTGAACCAAATCCTTTCTACTTTGTTACCTATATATCTGTTGTCTCTTATATAAATCTCTATATAGATATTTGAAGGAAGAATATGTCATAATGATATATCAATGTCTTTAATCAGGTATACAATAACGACAATACAAATATCTACAGATAAGTGCTTCCAGCTGTGTGATAATTGTGGGTTTTAAATCTTCAGTTAATCTTCTAACCAATTATAATTCTGGCCCACGGGTTAAAATGACACTTTCTCGTCGCGTCGATAGAAATTTGCCATTATAAAGAATGTCATAATTCCAAAAAAAATTTAAGTTGTAGAAATGAGTCCACGACTTTCAAAAGATGAAATTGATTCATACGGAACTCGTCGCATCGAAACCGAATAGCAAAAGTCATGTTTTTATATAGTTTTCATTATACATGTATCTTGAAAAAACATTTCAACTATAGCTTGGTATAAAGGTGTAAATAGATGTTTCTGACGCCATATTTGTCACATTGTCCTCATTTTGATATAAGGACGAAATCTTAAGATAAATCGCCATCCAATGGCCCCTCATTGTAGATCATAAAACTATAAGTTTCAATGTTATATTCAATTTTCTTAGAATTTTGTTTCATTTAATTTTTCATTTGCATCGTGTTTCGTTCTTTTGTTATGGTGTGTTCTGACTATTGCCAACTATTTCATGCTTTGCTATTTTGTATTTTTCAGGATATGTTAAGATTACAGAAGGCTGTAATAACTGTTACATAGGTTCTACCCTTCAGCCGTCACCTTGTCCGGATTGCTGCTGTACCAGAGATGTTCCTAACACAAAGAATTGTTGTTACAAAGCTTCTATAAACCATTCAGATGACAAGAAAGACAACTCGTAAGTCACCGGATAAAACACGACATGCAAAATTATCTTAACACTACAGTCCCCAGTTTCACAATCATCCCTGAGCTAAGATTTTCCTTAACTTATATTTAGCAAATTTTGGTTATCTATTTTTGGAAATACCGATGAATATTTTTGTCAAAACTAAAACGAAAGTGTTTAAATTTAGAAGTGGTCTTAAAAATGACATCTTAAATTCTTGAATATCCTGAAAATTAACAAAATTATAAAGATTTGAAATTTTACCAGATTTAAGTTAAGGAAAATCTTAGCTAAGGAATGACTGTGAAACCGGGGCCTGGATACCATTTTATGTACGGTAAGGTAACCGTCCAAAGTCGGGATGTTTAACTACTAGTATTACCAGTAGTCTCAGGTTGTATGTAGATCCGGTTTTTATTTCTAAAGGACTTGTTTCCCGGTTTTTTTATAAATAAATTGAAAGAATAAAATTTTAAATCTGAGAAAATTTTAGAAAAATACTCAAAACTCGAAGAATTATGAAAAATCAATCCCAATGGCGTAGATCTATTTGTTAATCGGCACACCGTACACGGGATATTGCAGCATAAGGAGCCAAACAGTTCATATACTTTTATTACTTTTTATTTTATCACGTGATGTTGAAATGATACATCAATCATTACATTGAAATAGCCAATTGCATCTGATACGCTGTTTAAACATTGAAACATTTTCCTCACTGATAAGTGATAGAACTACAGGATATATTTCAGCTGTAACATTAGCTCATGTACGTCCTTTATTTTAGGTTTATGCAGTCCATTCCGTTATACTTTTTAGCAGCCTTAGCTTCACTGGTGTTTGTTACAGTTGTACTGACATGCTGCTTTAAGTTAGCTGATCAAAAATGTTTCCACTTTTGGAGGAGAAAATCTACACGTATGTACTATGTGTTGTTCACTTTACTGACTGGTCAGTCAAATACTTACTCTCTCTGTCTACTATAACTTCACTCCTAGAATGACAGATCTATATTGACCAGTGTCCGTTTCATTTCCTCATTTTCACTTTGTAATATTGAAAAATATAATCGTTTCAACAAGTATATACATGCATATCGATTTGACGGATTTGGCCGCTTTCAAAGAATCTTAGACAAGTACAATGTAACAAGAATAAAAAACAAACATACCAATCCATGTCCAAATCACAATCCAGAAGCAAAGCAAAAACTTTGAAACTGACAAGTTAGGTTAGACACGCAAACTTCCACCAGGGAAGTGAGACCGGGTGCTCCGGAAGGGTAACACCTACTGTTTTTGACGTCAAATATATCCAGGACAATCCTGAACAGAGATAGCAATCTTTTCAACAATCAATACTGTATTGACGGTCATAAAACGTTTTGAGGGCTTTAATAAGTCCTTGCTTGCAATATCCCTGGGTCAACAATTTATTTGTAAATAGCCTGCTTCGTTGTATAATGCCCCCGTAGTGGAAACAAGTTCTGCCATAGGGTAATTATTGGGAAAAAATACACCATAAGCAGGTATATTGTTACATAAAAAAAGAAAAATTGACAATAAAAAGTTGAGACCATTACGTTTTTGTGGTACAATTTTAAATGTAGACTTTAATGGGCGTCATAATTGAGGTATAAGCAGAACTTGGGGAATCAGTCGTATCTTTTATGTCAAGCTCGCTAGGATAGATGATATTCACATGGTCTCCAAATCTATAAAAATCGGTATGTGGAGTTGAATGATTTGCCGACAGTCTTTTCCTCCTACCAGATTTTCAAGGTTCTGCAAATATTCTGCTTCATAAGAATAAAGAAACAAATAAGCAAGCAATGGTGCACATCTTGTTCCATTTGGTATATCGATTGTTTGCTGAAAAATTATATTACCAAACACAACAAATATGTTGTCTATCAAACTTCCAATATTTTGTTGATGGTATCTTTATTGTATTTAAGTTGGGAATCCGTATGATGCTTGACAATATTAATATAACCAGAATATTTGTTCAGCACTAAATATTTGTATCTTGGCTTACCGTTTATGTAAGAAATTATTCTTTAAGCTGCATCTGTATTACATGTATTTCAGCTTTTCTCGGAAAAATGAAAAAATGATGACAATAATCACACAATACTCATGATGTTGATGGTGTTTGTCAAATGAGAAATATTTAATTTATCTTTAATATTGTATTGTTTAGGAAACAGAAGAACTTCACGAGACAGAGAGGCTCCTCCAGCTTATGATAATTATGCAATGAGCGAAATAGAATTCCAGATAAATGTTCCAGAAAGTCCGCCATATGTAAAAGACCCGCCATCTTATTTAGAAGCCACGTGTAATCCTACAGACCTTCCGGAAATAAACAACGATAATGGTTGACAGGGGCATTTGAATTTGTCAATTACAGAACTTTATCACCATGGAATCATATTAATTGACATCAGCGATTACAGGCTACTAGCGCATAGGCATGCTTTAGCTTATACCAGCTACACATCTGTGTGGCATATAAACGGTCATGAAGCTAGTACTGCCATGCTTCATATATGTCGGAAAACCATGACTAGATTTCCGCCTGTGTTTCCCCATAAGTGTATTGGTATAGGTTGTGATGTTGAACTCTATTTACAGCAGTGACAAGAAGTGCAATACAATATGTCAAACTCCGACTCCGTGTTGCCTACCACGTATTTACGTTTCCTGGCTGACAAAAGTACTTGGCACTTTCAATATTTGGCAATCTTTTGCCTACTGGACCAAGAACTGATGTATTACCATCAACTCATTAGCATTCGTTCAAACAAACAAAATTTTCATTACCGTTTTGCAATACAAAAACATCAAAATAGCAATATTCCAAAACTGTGTCATTCTTAAGAGGTGTTCAGCGTCAGCAAGCATTTGATAAGTTAATCTTTATGGTAATTTAGGAAAATTAATTTGAGAAAGTTAGTGTCAAGATTTATACTTAAACTTGAAATGCAAGTATAGTTAATTAAAATATGCTATGAAATTGTAGAAAAACACCTTTTGGTTTTTATTGCCAGTTGTGGTTTACTATCTTATTAAAATCATGAACACCATATATTTTCAATAAAAAAGGAAGTTCTTATTATCACCATTAACTTGGTACAGAAAAAAACCCACACTAATCCATTTCCAAATCAAAAATCCAAAGAAAGTAAAAACTTTGAATTCCAAAGAAAGTGAAAACTTTGAAATGGGCAAATTAAAATAAACACGCGAACTTTCACCATGGAAGGGTAAAATTGAGAATGAGAGGAACATGAACTATGGAATGTCAAATATATTCACGGTAATTTTGGATACAGAGACATCATACTTATCAGTAATATTAAGATGACGGTCATAAAAGGTTTTTGAAGGCATTGATAATGAAATTAATGATAATTGCTCTGAATGAATTATATTTCATACGAATAAAGAAACAAATCTGCAAACAAAGGTGGAAAAACCAAAAGCAAAGTAGAAAATCGACACTCGCAAATTGCAAATTGCAAGTTACACACGTGAAATTCAACTAGGGAAGTGAGGCCGGATGATATGTTGGGGTAGGCACCTTCTGTTACTTTAGCTACACCCATCACGCGTGTAATCAAAATTGAGAATGAAAGGAACATGGAACTATGGGGCGTCAAATATTTCGGAAACAGAGACACCATACTTTTTCACAATATTGTGATGACGGCCATAAAACTTTTTGAGGACCTTGATCCGCCTAGGCATACAATATCTTTGAGTCAACAATATATATGTAAACAGATTGCTTCGTTGTATAAAGTTACCATAGTAGGAAAAGCCCTACGTAGCATATTAAACATGACATGTGTTAACTTTGAATTTTTATGAAATGAAACATTCAAAAGTAGCACATGACAATTGACATTTGTCATGTGCTACTTTTGAATGTATCATTTCATAAAAAAAAATCAAAATAAGCACATGACAAACAAAAATAAACAGAATTCTGCACCTTGTTTTTCATAGAGCTTTACAAATGAAACTTTTCGCGGGTGTCATGATTGAGGTGTACACAGTCTAAATATGAAGAAGAAGTTGAAGAATGTCTCAAGATCGTCTTCTATATACAGGTGCAGCTGTACCTTTAGTATATGCTTATCACTTGCATTCGGTGCCTGTCCACAGTCAGAAGTTTTATAATTAGTGGTAGAGCTTTATCCATGCTTGTCATGACATCTGTTTTTTGCTTCGGTTATAGTAATTTAGCATGAAATTTAAAAAAAAATATAAGTGATTTCTTTTATTTTACCGCCTTTGTTTGTATATATTATCAATGATATGAATATTTATGATAAGATAAAAGTTTAAACGACCCGCCACTGATATTGAATCACATTTGGGCCGCATGGGAAGTTATCGGCAAACCCGCTGATATAGGTCGTAACCTTATAATAACAACAGTCAGGTAACATGGGTAAATTGAATTGATAAATAACGTTACACTTTACATAGTTAGTGTATAATACACATAGAAATATGTCATGGATATGTTCATTTTACGATGTCTGTTCCTTATCGAATTTCTGAAAGGTAAATAATATAATTATGAAATCAGGTAGGTAATATAATGTTAAAACCAAAGTAAGAATTATGTAATAGTATATGCATATTTAGGTGATAAAAACAATGATGTGTGTGCTTGCGTGTAAGCGTGTGTGTGAAATTTAGTTTCATATTATATGTACCTTTAACCCAAATACCTTTAGTGGGCATTTAACTACAATAACACACTTCTCTATACATTTATGTTATATGCATCAACACAGATAACATAAACTAAAAGTTTAAATCAACACTTTACACATCGATACATGTACATGAGTACCCGTCAAAAGGGGTCCTTTTAACACCCTAAAGTTAGTTTTAGTAGCATTAATCTACAGATGATCTAATTGAATGGGTATTATTTTCTGTGTGGGGATACAGACAGCCTATTGATTTGCCTATGCATATGTCATCATGTAAATCTAAAATGTTAAACTGTACAGTATGTTATTTTTTAAATTGACAATAAATTCAAAAGACTAAATCACTTTTTTCCATATTCTGCCATCAGTAGTAGCGTAATAATTGTGTTTTATGCCACAATCACAATGTTATCACCACTTCTCAAATTTTGCCGAGAGAAGTGTGCTCTTGTTGATAACGAGTTAAACATGTTACGTATTTCGACCTTTACCATAACACCATTTTACAATGTTATCATTTTGCACCCCATCCCCGTATGCATACGATAACAGCTTATATAGAAACAATATATTTATGCTCTATATATTTTAATAAAATGCATATCATAAAGATATAACAATCTAGATTATTCGCATTAAAAATTAATTAAGCTTTTAATGTTTAGTGCTGAACAGGGATATTGATTACATGTATTTTTGTCAATTATGGTACGGACTGCAAACAAAATTATAGTTTTATATAAACATTGTGTTTGGCAATATACACGGGGGTAATCCTGATACCCCGTATTTCATTTACGTCGGAGTATTCCGTCGGTTTTAATTTACGTCCGAGTAAAATGATACATTTTTGGTCGTTACGCTTTACGTTAAAGAGAACAAATGACTATTTTTCATATAACTTCATAAAAACGGAACTTTAACAGAAAGCAAAAAGTTGGTCACATTATATTTGATGGTATTTAACTGCCTTATATAAAAACTTGCAAGAAATATTCATATTTTTCACGTACCTTTAACATTTCCATTTTTGGCAGGTGCCTTTGTTTAGCAACTGATTTTTATAAAACGGACTTGGATTCAAATGATGTTTCTACTCAAAATTCTCAAGAAATGTCTTTACTTTTATAAATTCGTGAAAACAGAAGCTTTACTCGGCTTTTAAGTGAAAATTTATGCTTCGTTTAATCGGAGTGGTATAAATGTTACGCTTTCGACCATCTGTGTTACGCTTTCCGTGAAGACATGTTACGCTTTCCGTTTAATATTATTCGCAATTGACAGAACTCAAACTTCATTATATCTTTAGATCGGATATTTTTCTCGATTATATCTTCACAAGTTGTTTCAGAAGAGATTCAGAAAACATTGTAGGATAGGATTCAATTTTTGAAAGAGAGCAGAACCATACACAGTTCGTAACTTGAACCAATAAAAAGAAAAAAAACAACATACTGTCATACATGCTTATATAGCAATACATTACTTCCAAAAGTAAACACTTACGAAAGACTAAACCGACTTATAGATAGTTATACCAATTGCACAAAATAAACTACAGTCAAACTTGCTTATAAAAGCCACTCAAAGGAACTAGTAAAAGTGGCCTTCATTGGCAAGTGGTCCTTATAATAGAGGTGGTCTTTAAGGCAGGTTCGGCTGTACGTGTTAAATACCATTTTGAAAAGGATCAAATGTAGTTCATATATAGCTTTTTAGGCTCAGTTGAGCTATTGTCATTTATCATCGTCAGTCGTTTGGCGTACGTCGTTCGTAAACTTTACATTTTAATCATCTTCTCCAAAACTGCTAAGGCAAATTTGATGAAACTTGGTGATTATCAGGCCTGGGTAACAGGCTTTCAGAATTGTGTTCGGGGTTTGGTCACGCCTAACAAGATGGCTGTCGTTATTAAAATAGCAAAAAAGGCAACAAATATTTTTCTCTGAAACCAAAACGTGCAAAATTTCGATTGGATACCGTATTTCGATTCAGGATACCCGGGAACATGAAAATTGGACGAAAAATTGGTTACGCGTGTTTTGCGTAAAATACGTAATTTGTAAAACGAGACATTTATTGTTATAACTCAACAAAGATTGAAGATATAATGTATGTAGTATTTTCTGTTGATCTTGTCTCGCTATTTTCCTCGAATTGATGTAAAGATCAAAGCTCAAGGTCATGTCCCAGTTTTTGAACTTTCATAAAGAATGTTAATTTTTCAGGTGATAATGGCATGGGATTTTCAGTTTATTGTAGGTATTAACATGACGATCATTTTTGATACAAAGATCAAGGTCCTGGGTTCAAAAGTCAAGGTCATAGATACACAAGGACATCAAAATGGCTAATTATTTGCGAAACTATTAAATAGCCATGTATATACGAATAGTGTAGGCAATAACATGGTGATCATTTTTATATTCAAAAGTCAAGGTCACAGATGAACACGTAAACCAAAATGGTTAATTATCTAAAGAATATTAACTTTTTGTATAGACATGTAAGTTAGAATGTTGTAGGTATTGACATAGTGGTCATATAGATCAAGGTCATGGGTTAAGAGTCAAGGTTACAGATATAGAAAGAATACTGAAATGTAAACAATTGTTATAACTTGACTATATAAGCAGATTATGACATGAGTTTTCACATTTTTATCTTACCAATACGAAAGCCTATTAAGCTCATGAATAAAAAAAATTAAAAGGCATAATAACGCGAAATAAAGGCGTTATAATGCGAAAAAAGGCGTTATAAGGGTTAGGTTTATTCATGAGCTTAATAGGCTTTCGTACACCAAACCTTAAGCTCATACATGTTATTGTGTTGGGACGACCATTGATTCATTGTTTATACCAAGGTGAGCGTTGAGGCCCATCAACCTCTTCTGTTAATTTTTAACTTTTTAATCTAAGAATATACTAGTAGTTGAGTTGGGTAATGGTGTTTTACGCCCCAGTCAAGTGCAATGTTGTTTACGCCGTAGCCAAGATTCTTCCACATATATCGAGGCGGTCAATTCATAGGTGAATGGAACCAGTGTACCCAGAGAAGCCGCCGACTTTCGCTAATTGGGACTCGTTCTAAGGCGATGAGAGGCACCTTAATCCATAAGCCCGTTCTTTAGACCACTCGGCCACAGATGGCCTCTTTTCACTTATGAAATCAACTAGTAAAATACAATCACACAGTCAAGAATTCATTATGTCTGACACATCAAGGGCCACGTACAGATGCCAATACTGGTCCGAAATAAATAATGCCCACCAATGAATCATTAAACATTTATTTAAGACACATGAAGATTATGTGTGGCGTTACAAGTCCTCACGTTAAACGTAGAAAGGGCGATAAGGTTACATAAAAAATTACGAATCGCTTGTTGCATTTGATCTGAAAAAAAGAGAAAAGGGGTGGTGATAATGGTGAGATTTTAGCTGTAAGCCACCACAGTCAAAATACGCAACATAACAAGAAGATAATGAAAGCTGAATCTTTGGTATGTCACAAGAATGGCCTAATGCAGAAAGTGACAGGAAGAGTGATAACCGTACCCGGAGCCGTTGTCAGTTCGCTGCCAAAGGTGGCGGATTCTACGAGTACACTGATTTCATTCACCATCTGTGAATTTACCGCCTCGATATATGTGAATGAATCTTCATAGGGGCGTGAAACACCATTACCCAACTCAACTACAGTCTTAGAAGAAAAAGGTCAAAAATATGATCTACATTCGAAACTTTTCAAAATGGTATTTCACACGTGTTTAATTTATTTGCGCAATTGGTATAACTATCTTTAAGTCAGTTTAGTCTTTTGTAAGTTTTTACTTTTGGAAGTAATGTATTGCTATATAAGCATGTATGACAGTATGTTTTTTTCTTTTTATTGGTTCAAGTTACGAACTGTGTATGGTTCTGCTCTCTTTCAAAAATTGAATCCTATCCTACAATGTTTTCTGAATCTCTTCTGAAACAACTTGTGAAGATATAATCGAGAAAAACATCCAATCTAAAGTTATAATGAAGTTTGAGTTCTGTCAATTGCGAATAATATTAAACGGAAAGCGTAACATGTCTTCACGGAAAGCGTAACACAGCTGGTCGGAAAGCGTAACATTTATACCACTCCGCTTAAACGAAACATAAAATTTCACTTAAAAGCCGAGTAAAGCTTCTGTTTTCGCGAGTTTATAAAAGTAAAGACATTTCTTGAGAATTTTGAGTAGAAACATCATTTGAATCCAAGTCCGTTTTATTAAAATCAGCTGCTAAACAAAAGCACCTGCCAAAAATGGAAATGTGAAAGGTACGTGAAAAATATGAATATTTTATGCAAGTTTTTATATGAGGCATTTAAATACCATCAAATATAATGTGACCAACTTTTTGCTTTCTGTTAAAGTTTCGTTTTTATGAAGTTATATTAAAAATAGTCATTTGTTCTCTTTAACGTAAAGCGTAACGACCAAAAATGTATCATTTTACTCGGACGTAAATTAAAACCGACGGAATACTCCGACGTAAATGAAATACGGTGTATCAGGATTACCCCCGTGATATAATTTTCCAACAAACAATCGATATACCAATGACCACAAACTTTGCACCGTTGCTCATTATTTAATCATATGAGGCAGAATTCATGCCGATTCTTTTCAAATCTGTACTCCTAAATTTTGAAATGATATGAACGCAACTATTCCAGTGAGTTTGAAATAGAACAAAAGGTACAATCGTGTTTGCATACTGGTATTTTGTTTCATATTTGAACTTATAGCTCATTTATGACACACAGGAAAGTTCACATTGGAAGCTATATATGAGAAACTTGATGAATGCATTTTTTCTTTTGTCAACTTTCCTTTTTATATGCAACAGCATACTTGTCTCTCCTGGCATACGTACAGCGTATTTGTTTCACAGTTAATGCCGAGCTTGTTGGCTAACGTATATTGAAACCATATGTTTACAAAGGCCATCACAATATAGTTGATAAGTATTATGCCTCTGTTGTCGTCCTGGAAATATTTGAAACCCATAGTTCCATGTTCTTTTCATTCTAATTTTGATTCTAGGTTAATTTTGAATACAGAAACATCATTCTTATCAAAAATATTGTAATCAATCGGGACGGTCTTGATTATCCTAGGCCTGCAATATCCATGAGTCAAAAAGTATTTGTAATCAGCTTACTTCGCTGCAAAAAAAGTGGAAATGAGCTCTTCATATCGAATTAATTGTGAAACAAATACACCATTAGCAGGAGAAGCTTATAGAAAAGAAAGTTGACAATAGAAAAATTTAAGTCATAACTTTTGTCATACAGTTTCAAATGTAGCATTTCGAGAGCTTTCGATAAGTCATTTCTATTGCACTTTGTATTTTGGGAGTCGTTTTGTTACACCATATTAATTGTTGTTCTTCTTACCTTTGTCAATTGCATGTTAATGAACTGCCTATATTTCATGTCTTGGCCTTATGTATTTCAGGATATGTTGAAATGAAAGAAGAATGTAATATCTGCCACATAGGTTCTACATTACAGCCGACAGCATGTCCGGATTGCTGCTGTTCCAAAGATGGTCCAAATACAAAGAATTGTTGTTACAATGTTCATATAAATCACAAAAATGACAGCGATGATACATCGTAAGTCACCATATAAAATACACCATGTAAAGTTATACCAACATCACTACTAGACACACAGTGTCATTTTTTTATGTTCAGCGCCTGTCCAAAGTCAGATTATTTGATAGACATTATCAGTCGACTTAGCAAATCCCCAATAGACACTATTTTACTCCCGTTAGTGAAGTCAAGGGAGTATATAGGTATTACCTTGTCAGTCCATTACTATATCGTGTTCTCTCTATAATTTCAACATCTATAGATGGATTTAGATCCAACAAGTAGCAAACAAAGGTAAATCAACATGAGACAATGTGTTGCGTACCAAATTTGAATACAAAGTAATCCACAAACCGATTTTGCAGACGAGGTGTTTCTCATTCAAATGAATGATCTAGTCCATATATCCAAAAGCCGTCGTGAGAATACTTATTAGATATAAGCAATCACCTTGTGTGTTAAACTTTCATACTTTTGTTTATATTTTTCTTAATGAACAACTATACTCCTATAACATTTCCCATGTGAAGGCGTTTTTTATCTGACATTTTGCAACACTCGAACTTTCATCCATATTCTCATTATATTGCAACATAATCTGGAATGCTTTGGACATGGATTGGTGTGTTTGTATTTGATTTAGAGAAATTAAAATGTATCTCCACATTTCTCCTGTTTTATCCTAGATCACTGTAATGAATAAACAGGGGTAATTCTATTGTTCAAATGTAAAGATTTGACACTGTCAGGGACAATAACTATTTCATATGCAAATCTTGACTTCCACATCCAAATGATCTACTAGGGAAAACAGTCAGGAGAATTGTAAGGCAAGTCAAGTCGTCTGTCTCACATTGAGGAAAGCACAGCTATCAGAAATACAGGAAAGCCCATGTAGATTAGACCATTGCCATTGTAAATTAACTATATTTACAAGTTTAAGTGTAAATGTTTTAGTTTTATTGTAACCTTATAATAGTTGTCATCTACACGTCTTTGTCTTGTCAAATCAACATCTTATCGAAGAGTCTACAGCCCAGTCAAAATAACTGCATATAAGAAGGGTTAAGTAAATTTTGTTAATGAATGTTCTACATTTCAGGTTTATGCATACTATTCCGTTCTATATTTAAGGTTTATGCACACTATTCCGTTCTATATTTCCGGTTTATGCATACTATTCCGGTCTACATTTCAGGTTTATGCACACTATTCCGTTCTATATTTAAGATTTATTTATACTATTCCATTCTACATTTCAGGTTTATGCATACTATTCCTTTCTACATTTCAGGTTTATGCACACTATTCCGTTTACATTTTAATAGCTTTACTGTCATTGGTGCTGGTTACAGTATTAATGACATGCTGTTTTAAGTTATCTGATCAAAAATGTTTCCACTGTTGGAGAAGAAAATCTAGACGTGAGTACAATTTATTTATTGTGTAAATGGTCATGATACAGATCCAAATGTTGAAGATATCGTTGTTGTTGTCGTTTTTTCGGAACAATAATAGTTTTCATATGTGACAGATGTAGCTAAACGGGTGTGATTACCCTTCCAGAGCACCCAGCCTCACTTACCTGGAAGAAGTTTGTACTTTTCTTTGGGATTATAAATTGGACATTGATTGGTATGTTTGTGAATGATTTCAACGAAAGACAATCCATTTTAATACATGTAGTGAAAAAGTGATCACTTATAAGGAATCTAAGAATAGCATATTGTAAAAAGAAATAAAATAATGAAGATACAAATTCATCATAGTTTAATAAACACATTAATGCGCACTTTGTGAGAATAGAAATTGTAAGAGCACATCGGATGATTATCGCTAATATCAAGTGTTAAAAATGGAGGATATGTTTATATAGTCTATATAGTCAGGTCTTTAATAATAAGACACAAAGTGACCTTCAACACACATGACTAGACACCCTCTGTACTGCGAGAAGAATTATCATTTGCACAGAATTTTCTTTGTTCCAGTTGTTTAAAAATGTTGAGTAACCAGTTTCATGTTTACCATCACTATTACTCCTAGTTTACAGTAAGTTTGTTGGATACCTGTAGTACTCGTAGGTTCAACATTAAATAAGAATCCGTGAGTTATTCAACATTAAGATGTGTTTGTTTCATGTGTATTGCATCCAGCTGAATGGTTAATATCTCATCTAACAGTTATATTACCGGTTGACAATAAAATATCACCCGGCAGAGTCACTACAAAGTAGGCATACCTTCAGAGCCCCCAGAAGCATTAACCTAAACACACATCACAACAAAGTATACCGCATATAGAAGGAGAGAAAAAGTGTGGGCATCATCAAAGTGTCATTTTGTCATTCTATCTAGAGGCAATATCACTATAGAGTATGCTCAACACAGGTCACTAAGGCAAACTAAGCAGTATAAATAGGCGGAAGGTAAACGGTTTGGACATAAAGAAATGCTATTTTGCAAAACAATCTATAGGCAATATCACTATGAAGTATACTTAACCTTAGAGCATCTTTGGAACACATGTCACTAGTGAAAATAACTAATCACATGGCAAAACATTATATTTCAAATAGACGGAAAGTGCAGAGTTTCACCACAATGAAGCCTTTACTTTGATGATATTATCGAAAAGACATTTAAATACAATCTATACAAATATCACTGCAAAGTATGGTTACCCCCAGAGCCTCCGAACACATTTTTTTCAGAAGTTTAATTAATCTTTAATATTTTATTGTTTAGGAACCAGAAGAACTTCTGAAGACGAATACGCTCCCCCAGCTTATGATAATTTTGCGATGAGAGATGTAGAAATCCGGGTTAATGTCACTGAAGCCCCGCCATATACAGAAGATCCACCATCTTATAACGAAGCCATAGCAACATGCAATCCTACAGACCTTCCAGAAATTAACAACGACAATGGTTGACAAGGGCTTTTCATTTTGTTGGTTACCAAATTATATTACCATAAAACTAAATTTTCATATTTATTGACAAAAATAGTGACGAACATCTAACGCATAATACGTCTAACTAACGGTTCTTCCTGGGCAGAACAGGGAAAAACTAATGCCAGCACCCATCGACGTGCTATATGAAGAGTTACTATAATTATGTAACAACACTTGCAGCTACAGTTGCAGGTGCTTCATAATTGCCAAGACAGCAGTGTCTAGATTTCCGCGTCTTTGCTGAATACCCTGCAGAGCAACATTTACCGTGCAATTGTACCATTCTCAACAATTATTCAATTGCAACGTCAGCATGTTAAAAAGCTTATCATGTCTTCTTTGGAAACAAATCTTGATATCACTTTACAAACATCATTCTCATTCGATTTTGGTCTATCTTAAGATAAAGGTAAGATTAGGATAATTTTGCATGTTCAATGTTAATATGTGTACTTGTACTATCATGTATAAACCGGTAAACATTTAATAAAATAGAAATGGCCTAATAGATATACTAGTACATTCTTCTGATTTCTTCATGTCCCTAACTTGCATAAATCTATCTTCTCGGTTCAGTCAAACATATAACTATGGGGACGCAAGGGAAATAATTAATTTTATTTTGAAGAAAAATTGAAAACATTAGGATTATATAGCTATTTTAATGTATAGTAATAAAACATAATTTTACATGGATATTGGGTCATAACTATAGCAAATATTTAAACTTGTCAGTGAATATACAAAAGAACTGTTTAACTCCCAAAATATTTCAGACAGATGTTTTGAATCAGCTATTATTGCTTTTATATGTTATTGATCAGTGTGTGTGTGTGTGGATGACTTTGCTGCTTGTTTTTCCAATAAGTTATTTCAAATCTTTTTACGAGTTTTATGCTAAAATTTTTAAGTTTTTGTAAATATTGAGTGTAAAATTCTATTTCAATAAAATATTTTAAAAGAAAACGCGCGTCTTTTTTGTTTTTAAAACCAAATTAATCCATACTACCAGTTGATTTTACATACGTATCAACGACTGGTCGTGCATGTTGTAAACAACAGTGTTTTAAATTCCAATCAGGATAAACCGTTATAAGGTTTTACAGACATGTGAAAAGTAAATGTAACCGTTTACATGCAAAGCAGTGTAAGCATAACGTGCTGGCACCCATTATTCAGTTTGCTTTGTAAGTCAATGGAGGTTAAAGCACTATAAACGCCATTTCTAGACAGTTAAATGGTTACATAGTACATGTACATCTCCAACATCACAAACATTGATATAAGGCGCACGGTGAACACACCAATAATCAATGTATATCCTAAACATTGCATTTAGCTTGAGCGTAATGGCAAAATGCTACTAAGTTATGACAAGGAATGTTGTCCTGACCCTTAAATTTAAATATTTATTATATATACATGTATTACAGTTTACTCATGCATAGAGGACACAGGTGCTTATTTCATCTACATTATTGGAAACATGCAATGTTATGTATTAACTGCAAATCCCATCACTACCAATGTATTGGGCGGATGCTTCTATATAAATATTACGAATGAAAGAACAATAGACATGTCAATGTTGTTTTCCTATTCAGCGTTGTAAATATTTACAGTTGTCTACAACAAACACAAACACTTAAATGACTAAAAGAGACGATACAAATTTGGCATGTATGATGTCTATAAACAAAGCACAAATTTCGGTATTTAGTTGTTGGGTACTATATATATATAGAGAGAGAGAGAGAATATTAGTGTATAAGAAAACGAACAACTTTTGTTTAAATTACTGTCGTATTGGAATATACAGCTGAAAACGTACACTTGTACTTGCATTGCACTAGCCAGTCATAACAATCAACCAATCCAACACAACATACGAAATAAACAAACATTATGAAAAATGTGTTGTCAAGCACATAGCTTCCAGTCGCACAGAACAGGACACGAAGACAACGATGAATCGTTAGCAAAACACACAATAAAAAGATACTGTTAGAGTTGATTTATGGTGACTTTAGCTCTAGTTCAGATTTTATCGAGGCGGTCAGTTATGTAATAGTCATGAAAACACGGCAAACTGAAAAAACTTCCTAGCACTTGGATCTGTCCGATAATGGAATTCGAGCTTATAGGTGGCGAGTGGTCATGTAACATGTAAGATTGCTGTTGTGAGACTATGTTCTATTCTTGTTCTGCTCACAAACACGGCTCTAGCTTTATTAATACTCATAAACTATGGAAAATGTTGAAAATGTTCGGGTACCAAATTAAAGCAACAAGATTCATAATGGCATTGATAACTTTATGCGTAAGTCATATCTACATGTTTTGAATATTAAAATGGTTCAACAGAGAAATCACCAAATAAAGGAATCCAGATAAACCATGAATAATGTTGAAAATATTTCAGGTGGTGATACCATGCCATAAGGTAAAATCAGTAACACTGGAATCTCGAGATATTAGTTCTACTGGCATGATTTAAATATCAATATAGTTCAATGTAGAAATCAGCCAATAAATGAATCTAGATAAACCACGAATAATGTTGAAAATGTGCATGTGGCGCTTTCATGCTACAAGGTAAATTGTGACATTAGTAACTTAAGATGCTACATCATTATAGTGACATAGTTTGATTAAAGGTCTCAACAGATAAATCGGCCAATAAAAAGAATACAGAACACTCCGTATGAGATCCGACTGTGTCATACAAGCACTGAACAAAATATCATTTAGCGAATCCTTTCCCCACTCAATTCATTAATTGTTTTTATCCATATCCGTATATATATAGATGCAAATGATATTCGAAATGCTCAAGAGCTGGAATATCTATGATGAGTGATTTACATGGTATAGAGACATTGGGTATTTAGCAGCATTATAGTGATCTTCATGGGAAAACATGAACACAGGAAAGGGAAATAAAATGAAGTGCGCATGAAAATGTAGAAGAAACGTGTTTATGAAACACAAGGTTAAAGTCACAAAAATAGCTCTTAAGAATTTATGAACTTTATATTTAAATCGGTTAGTTTTAAAGTTTTAAAAACGTTAAATAGTTTCACGTAGTCTTAATATTTATAGCTTATCTCGTATTAAATGTTTATCAGGGAAGAAACAACAACAAAAAGATGTAAAATGAACCATAGCAATGAATATTCAAACAATGAAAAAGCAAAATTTCCGATGTCAACAACTTTTCACGAGTGAGCGCTCAATGTCAATTTGTATTTTGTGTAAATGGGTCGTGTCAAACGTCGATTGTAGACAGTATACATAGATACTGGTTAGTGATGGTGAGACTAAAATCATGGTAATTATTATATCTTAGTTATTTATTTATAATAATAATAATAATAATAATAATAATAATAATAAATATAACTATAATAACATTTGTTATATATTTTTTTGTAAGTGTGTTATTTTGTCGAATATTTGTTTATGTCTTTTATACATTCAGCTGAAGATCGTCGACCTTTCTTAGTGGTTCATGAAAAATTATTATTTATACATTTTTTTTAAATGCTGTATACCTATGTATGTAATGGACTATTCAAAATAAATTTAAAATGTTTTTGAAATTTTCAAAAAAAATTGGTGCTGAAAGCCGAAAGCAATGTTCTTTGGTTAAAGAGTCAATGTACATTGTATTATGTATATAATTTATCAAAGTTGTTAGTGTTAGTTATTTTTCGTTCATTTCATCGTTGAGTGGTAATGTAACTTAAAACAAGATTGTTTCAGTTTCCATACAGGTTCAACCATTGTTGCATTTTAAAAACTTCCTTGTTTGTAAAACCTCTGTAAATTATAGCCCTGTTATCGGTTTATTTTTTAACGTTAAAGTAAAATGTAAAACAGATGATTGCGTTCAAACAAAAACATCTGTAATAGATACCCGTTCATTGTACGCTTTGTATGGGTTTACCTCTCAAACATGCTCATTACGTAATATTTAGTGACTTTAGACTGGTTTCAAAATTGTTTTTTTAATGTTTATGGTAGAATTTTTTATGGCACATACAAATAATATTGATATTATTTAACTTTTTATGTATATTTAGGTGACTGTAAATTCACTGGGCATGACGGTCGTGTTGATATTAATAGTACCAACAACACATACACTTCACGGCTCAGGTGACGACAAATCACACAAATCATCGGAAATGTCTACAAGGTAAGCTGAAACTTGACACCAAACACCATAGACCTTTAATATCCATGATGGTACATTGACCCCGGCTTTAGTTTCTAGACTTCAATTAAGGATAATATCCCATTAGTTATCTTAAGGCTAAGGTTACCAGCTATGCCTCTATTACAACGGTAGAAGCAAGGAATTATAAAACACCAAAAAGGCGAATTATGTGGTCAAATGCTAAACAACTTCACCAGCTATGATACATAAATAGGGAAAAAACTCCCAATTTTCACAGTTTGACATTGGAGAGCAAAAAGACAAATTTATAAAGGAAAATGCCAATAAAATGGACCTGTGTATGGAACAGATTCAAATATGATACCAGTACTTTTGATTTAAGTATAAATATATTTTTTCATTTGTTTTTCAAAAATAAAAATGGTACATTTAGAATAAAATCCCATCATACCCACCCTAACTCATTAAATGCAGATTCTTCAATCCAATGTATTTCAGTATTTGGTCTGGACACACGGCATACTATTTACTAGGAGTGTTGATCATAGTCATCTTGCAGTTTGTTCTAATCGGATGCTGCACTCGAATGCAGAAAACAGCGTGTTACAAGAGACTTAGAAGCAACATACAAGGTATCTAATGAAATAACTGCAATGGGATTCTCCATAGTACCACGTGATAGGTACCTCTTGACGGATGTAGCTAGCCACACAGGTACTTGACACAGGCATTTGTTTCTGATATTAAAAAAACACTTTATACTTAACCATGACACAAGGTATTCATCTTGCTGCTATCCAAAACGTTGACCGCCCCCTTGGTTTTTCTTTGTTTTTTGACATAATGCTTGGGAATTCAAAAACACAACATATAGCATTTTTTCTACATACATTCAGCTAAAGAATGATATATAAAATGTCTGTCATTGTCGTTTCTAAACCGTGTAACATGACCTAAACTTTATTTGACCATTGCATTTTTTGACATGGCCACAGTAAACTGTGAATGCTGATCCCGTACCGAATTTCGATAAACGTTCTGATTGGCTATATCAATTTTCTTTTGATTGTTTGAATCTTTTATCTCTATGTACTTTCACCCAATCAGAACGTTAACCGAAATTCGGTTTGAGGGACATTTTATACATCATTCTTTAGCGGAATATATGTAGAAAAGAATGGTATATGTTGTGTGTTTGAATTCCAAAGCATTACGTCAAAAACAAAGAAAAACCAAAGGGTCAACGTTTTGGACAGTGTGAAGATAAATATCTGGTGTTGTGTTTCAGTATAGAGTATTTTTAATATCAGAAACAAGTGGCTGTGGTACTTGCCCTTCCAGAACACACAGCGTCAATACCCTGGTGAAAGTTCACGTGTTTAACTTTACTTTGCTTTGTTATTGTGATATGTACTGGAATGTTGATTTTTTTAAATTTTCTTTCCCGTAAAAACCTGTTTTTTACATGATGTTGGTCATCTATCGCACAGTTAATTGTAACAGTCATTCCATGTTTATGACACAGGCGTGTACGTCATGTATGACGCATCTTTCGGTGAAATCCTGCTGATTGTCTTCTGTGGTGTTGTTTAAAGTCAACACGACTCGATAGTCAATGTGTTACCTGTGAAATATGCACTTACAACACTGCTTATAAATGCTTATTATAAATTGCAGAACTAAACAAGACTTTACCATTGAAATTGTCGAATTAGGCCTTTGAAACCATGTCTTCGGTAACATTTAAAAACTGAATAAATTTTACTATATCACTAGCAGGTACTGACTTAGATATAAAACATAAGTGAGCGTGACTAACCACAGGTTGTGTATATTTATTAAACCAAATGTTGAAATTAAATATGCTAAAGAAACCACGATCCTGATTTTATCTATTGCAAAATGGTGGCCTTAATACATGTATATGTTTTAACACGAGTATAAATAGGTATTGATAATAACCTAAGCTCCGTCATTGAAGTCAACAAATGGTTCCCGTAAAAACAACACTGATTAACACAGGCAATGAAACAACGGATAGTAAAGTAAGTTATACCTAGCTACCCATTAACAATTTGAAGAAATAAAATATAAGTACCCATACATTTTTTTAAAAAAACACAGCCTGCAAACGTTAATATATTTTGGTATTTGGGCGTATTTATGTCTTAAGAAAACATAACTGTAAAGCTTACAACAGTAGACTTAATCAATAAATATTGAAACTACAGTTCCAAAGTCCCTAAATGAATGTTTAACTTTTTTTGAAAGGTGTGCTATATATATATGTGTGTTTGAAATTACAATATATGACCAAAAAGACTTGGTTCCATACCAAGAAGACATAAATCTCGTTTAGGAGTTAGAATGTCATGAAGTTCTGTGTCGAGTCGTTATAAATATCCGAGAATTGCATGTCATGGTAACATAATCAAACACAAATATGCTAATCCATGTCCAAATCACATTCTAGGAGCAAAATAAACATGCGAACTTCAACCAAGGAAGAGTGACCGGGTGCTCCGGAAGCATAAGCACTCCTGTTAAGCTAGCTGCACCCGCCAAGTGTGTAATCAAAACTGAGTGAAAGGAACATGGAACGTCAAATATATCCAAAATCCTGAACTAAGTGACATCAAACTTATCAACAATACTGTGATGACGGCTATAAAACATTTGAGGGTCCTAATAAGCGTAGGCTTGCAATATCCCTAGGTCAACAATTTATTTGTTAGCAGCTTGCTTTGTACAAAGTGTCCGTAGTGGGAGGTCTACCATAGTCAAAAACAAACATACTAATTCATGTCCGAATCACAATCCAAGAGCAAAGTAAAAACTTTGGAACTGACAAGTTAGGTTAGACATGTGAACTTCCACCAGGGAAGTGAGGTCAGGTGCTCCGGAAGGGTAAGTGCCTCCTGTTTGGCTAGCTACACCCGCCACGTGTGTAATCAAAATTGTGTGAAAGAAACATGGAACTATGAGACGTCAAACATATTCAGGGCAATCCTGGACACAGAGACATCAAACTTATCAACAATACAATCAACAATAGCGTATTAATTGGAAAATTGAAATGAAAGTTGACAAAAGAAAAATTGAAGTCATCACGTTTGTCATTCAGTATCGTGGGCGTAATAATTAGGGTATAAGTCTAACTATTAAGCAATACTTGAGAAACATGTTGCATCTTTTATTTCAAGCTCACAAGATACCTTTACATAGTCTCAAATTAGGGATTTTTTTAGTAAAGAGACAGAACGTCGTCTATATATCTGTATGTGGAGATGAATGATTTGGTGAGTCTTCTCTCCTGAATTAACAAGGTTCTGCATAACTCCTGCTCATAAGAATGAAAAAAAAACCACATCAGCAAACAATGGTGCACAGTGTATGCCAATTGGTTTACCGATTGTTTGCTGGAAAATTATATTTTCAAAAACAAAAATATATTGCCTATAAAAAACTCCAACGTTTTGTTGATGGTATCTTCAGTATATTTTTGTTTGCAATCTGTATGATGTAGAATCCGTGGTGTCCCATGCCAAGGCGACATAAATGTTGTCAATTGTGATCTGAAGGTTCTAAGTCAAGTCTACATACATGTCGTTTTAAACACAAAAATTGTTATGTTTCATATTTTCAAATATATATGAATAATGCTTTGTCCATACTACTCAAAACGTGCATAGGTGTAATTGTATGTTTTACAAATTTTTATTTGCATTTGAAAAATCCTGGCACAGAAAGGGTAAGGTCTCTAAGATAATTTGTTTTGACTATTTCAAAGTTGAGTCCAACAGAATTTCTCCTCTTTTGTTGAAAATGTAGAAAAGTTAACAGAGGTTGTAGATAATTCTTGTTAGGACAAAGCTGTTTAGAATCCATAGAATACTTAAATTTGATATCGAGAGAGATAAGACCCAAAGGGACACTGGGGCAGCTGTATGGCAATTGCTGTTCATCCAACAAAATCATGCACAACGAAAACAGTGATGTACTTTGCAACATATTACTTTGTTGTCACCTAAATTTGGGACAATATGTATCTGCAAAAAATCCAAGCTTATACTGAATATATGTATCTACACATTTCTGAATTGGTCCGTCACTACTGACATAAACACAGGTAGGATTTATTCATTCTCAAATGGAGCTCGAAGTTTTCATTTTTCGAGTCTAGTATTGAGGGATATTTAGTAGTGTTATGTATATTGTACTTTGTGTACATTTTAATAGCAATCTTACTTAAATCTTTAATTTTTTATTCTTAGGTATTTTTGGTTGTACAGAAAACCGTGAACAACAAAGTGATGATAATAGTCCCCCAGCATACAGTAATGTTATAAGGGAAGACATGCAAATTGTTGTGATAAAAAGTCCACCATATGTCAAAGACCCGCCATCTTACTCTGAAGCAGTAGGGACTGGTCGGGCGTACTTCACAGAAAGTATATACATCTGATCAGAAGCCCACTAAACTGTATCCATAGACTTTTGATCAGACTTTTTTGAAAGTTTACTTGCTGACTAGAAGCAAAACAAGCCAAACCCTGGCCTTGGACGAAGAACTATCAATTGGAATCAATTTTTTTACAATTAAGGAATGTAAAAGTAAGAGACAAACAAAGATAATGTTTAAATCTACATCTGTTAAGTACGTGAATATAAAGTTACATATCAAATGATAAGTCAATACCTGTCATGTAATGCAGTCACTTCATGGATCATATATGTCCAATTAAAAAATATCAATATTTCCTGGACACCACTTGCATTAAATTGAAACTTCAAACCTATGTTGTGTACATGATGTAATTGAGTTGACTTCTTGGATAATGTATTTTATTTTAAAAAAGTTGACTCCAGAATATATGAAGCCAAAATTAAACATATGACATTACTTCTATGGATATTCCTAAACATAACTTGCCAAATTTTAACCACCTGAATTATTATGAAAAGGTCAAATGGAAAAATAGAGAGAAAAATGTGTAATTTTAGTACCACCTTTTGTAATCAAGGAGGATTAAAATATGGGATGCACAACACTGGTTAAAGACATAGCTCTAATATAATGATGCTGTTTATATTATGGTGGAATAAGTGGAATTATCTTTCCTATACATTAAATAAGGTGTGTGTATGTGTGTGTGAAGGCAAAAGTTTTTAACTGTGATAAATTCAAATATTCATTTATTTATTAATTTTATATAGCTGAATGTTTTAAATATTTGTAATTTAGTAACAACTAGTGCTAAAATACACTAATCCCGGTCAGTATATGTATTGAAGTATGTGTAATGGTTTTATAGGATATTATTGTTTACTAAAACCAGCTATATTTCAGATATAATTAAAAATGTTCAAATGATTGTATATATAGAAAAAACGTGTATTGTACTAACAAAAAAATGATGATAAAGTCTATATACAGTAAAACCTCGTTATAATGCCCCTTGATAACTTTGCCACCTCGCTTATCGCCACACTATTTTGAAGTCCCAAAATCCATTTTCTTTATGTTTTTCTTTATGAGCCTCCCTCGATTTATTACCAAACCCCTTTATAACGCCAAAATTTGACTGAACAAATGGTGGCGATGAATCGAGGTTTTACTGTATATGATTGTCACACTACAAATGTATGTATATATGGGAATGATGCAATTAAAGATGAATATAACTTTGAACTCTGTTTTTTAGTTCCTCCATACATCTAGTTGTAGTAAGCCCACAGTTTAAAGTAGTGGAAGGAAAAAAATATTTATTTATATCCAATGGAGATTTTATCATGTCCGAGTCATTTGACATATAACGTAAAACCAGAAATGGTCAGCTTTTTTAATTACACTGTACCATGTAATGTGTATGGCTGTGGTCATAAAATCAACCAATTCTGGGATATGAATACAGTACAGACCTGTCAAAAGTTGAACACTAGGCTATCACATTAATGTCAAACTGACAGCCCTTAATTAGCTTTATTTTGGCAGCTTTTGGGCAGTTGCTATCTACCTCTTGACAGCTTCTCTTCCATTACCTACCCTATACCTTGATTTATCATCGCCAGCTGAGCTTTAGACTACTCTTCATTAGCCAAGTGTTAAACTTTAGACAGGCCTGTACTGTTAGTCAGACAAGACAAAACATGGGGATTATATATTCTCAACATCCTATTAGAAAAGGAAATCATGTAATGCAAACAAACAATCTTAAAAATAATTTATTTACCATAACAATTATTTACATATTAACAAGTTATTAAATTAATCCAATTGTTTACCTGTAAACAAAGATTCACCTGTGTCAGTCAAAGAAATCATCGATATCGATATTGGGGTCAAGAAGATTATCCTTAAATGGGGTCAGATCAGTCTGGTTTAAAATTAGATTTTCAAATGTTTCTTCTAAATCAGTTTCTCCAATCAGAATAGCTCCTTCTAATCTTCCTTCTTTTAAAACTACCTTAACATATTCCTCATCTGAAATAAAACAAGTTATAACTGAAATGGAATGCGGTTTCAAAAGTATCCCCAAAATGATCCCCAACTGGGAAACCCGTTTTCTCAACCATAAGCATGATCAAAATGCAAATAGCCAATAACACATCTTCACCAAACAAAGATTGTTCATTGTTCCTGCCTAAGTTTTATAAAGATCTGTTTAATAGCTTTTCAGAAAAAAGGTGGACAAAATGTTAGGTTAAGAAACAAAGTAAACACTTTATACCTCCACTTTATATGTGGAAATGCTGTAAAATGACTACCATATTTAAATCAACTAAATAATTTTCCCCTGATGCTGATATTATGTAGTTCTGTTAATGGTAGCATTGATATGTTACATTCTATTAGAAATTTGTAAATTTGTCATCAAAGGTTGTATATAGTTGGGAGAATAATTTCTTAATTTTTGCAAAATGTGATATTTATTATCCTTAAATTTTTCTTCCTAAAAAATATGGAATTTGAGATATGTTTCAATCATAAAGCTAACCATTTTTCACACAATCAGTATTTTTCTCTATACCCAAGGAGCCTCAATGCAAAGTGCCAGCTTAAATTACATTATTTCTTACTGACTGGATTCAAATTCTGCTCTGGCAGATCCTAGCAAGAGAAAGTGTGTCAGTGGGCTTGCTGAAGCCTGAAGGTCTCTCTCAATTGCCGAAGGTTAGCGGAACTCTAATTTTCTCCACATCTCTGAAGTACTCTTAAGTAACAGCCTCAATAAATGAAAGATTATTAACTGGGTATGAAACACCTTTACACCACTCCTTTTCAAACAAAATGTCATATAGTTACTTATATTTAACACAGCTATGAATATTTCTGTTGGGGGTGTATAGTACATGGTAATATTTATGTGGTTAACTTCTTTTTAACAACTTACTTTTTGTTACTCTCAAAAGTAGTTCATATTCTAGATCATTATCTCTCTTTGTACATTAAAATTCCCAAGCAGTATAACCTATACAAAAACAATAGGAATAATTATATATTTTATGTAAATAGAATTTTGAAAATCTCAAATTTGAGAATCTTAAGACCTACTGTTGAGATTCAAATAAACTGACAACTAGTGAAACAGCTCCGAAAACCTAACATCTTTCAGAAAAATATATTTAGATTAGATAGGTATTTGGGCTTACTCAGGTAAAGTAAACACACACTATAAATTGTATGTCTTTATAAATAAAGTTCAGTTGAACTTGTGTTGAAATTTAGTCAGGGTTTAGTTTCATACATATAACTGTAAGCAACTATCATACTGCTGTGCATCTTGGAATGGAGAGTTTGTAAGTGCAAGAACCCTGGAACCAGTAAAACAACTGTCTTGGAATCTAGCCCTAAAGTCCCAAGAAACTTCTACTTTTAGCAAGAACTTTATCTATTTGCATGTTTACCTGGCAGTGATATAAGAAATGTTACATATATTTAAAATGGCAGGAAAAATAATTCATTTATTTGTATCCTTCTGTGTTTCTGTTTTAAGTTAAAAAACAATGAAGTGAATAAAACTGATAACTAATCCTGAAATATTGGAAACAACTGGATTTCTTCAAAAACAAATATAACCTTATGGTGATATAAGATCCCAGAAACTGACAAACCCATACTTTCAGATATCATCAGATATCACATCCTATTTGCTGATTGATATTCTAAAATTACAGCTTTCTTATCACACTTACTTTATAGTTAAAAAACTTCGTAACATGAGCAAAAAGTTCAAAACAGAAATCCATTGTTATATCCTCTCCATTGATACTGGCTACCATACACTTAGCTGCATATGATCCCATTTGTCTTGCTTGTGACCACAGTCTCATCTACAATGAACATGATGAATAGATACTAATAGAATCTTACACCAGTAACAGGGTAAGACAGAGATATCTCAAACGAGGATGGATATTTTCCTGTCCAGAACGAGCTTTAGCGAGTTCTGGACATTAAAAATATTCACCCGAGTTTGAGATATCTCTATCTTACCCTGTTACTGGTGAAGGATTCTTTTTCTCGCACATTTGCAACATAAAACATGATTGTAGACAAAAATTGCATCAAATGTTCAGTTTTCATGTCACCATCCGTGCCTACTGAAAATGATGTAATCAATTTTTGTTGTTGTTCTCACGTAAAATGATTATGACGTCATCAATTAAGCGTGTGTAAGTGATTGTGACGTTGAGAAATTGTTGGTTGACTACGGAACTTTTCTTAACTTATTAATTCCTTTCAACGATAAATCCAGAGCAGGTATCACTATGCGGGACATTTAGCGTGTAGCCTGTCTCAACCCTAGGGTGGGACAAGGAAATTCCACATGGGTAAAAACAAGGGATTTCCATGTCACAGGTGTGAGAAAACCATTTATTTATCAATGTACTGAAGAAAGCGAAAATGCAAATATTTTGTTGATTTTTAATAATTCAATTACTTGCGTGAGCCTTGTTATTGCTAATTCAGGGCTTTTTATTTTTATTTTTGGTTGCATCCTTGCTTAATAACTTCTTCTACGCAACAAAATGCATTTTGGATGGGTGTTTACAATCATAAAACATAAATATTGAATAACATGATGTATAAAGTGATGTTAAGCACATGAGTAGTAGGCTAACTAATGCATGTACATTTATTTTAAAACAGTTTTCTGTTGTCATTTCTAAAACTAAAAATTCCTTTTTTAATTGATTAATAAAGTCAACGAGATGATTATTAACTTATTGTTACTTTTTATCACTCACTTATGAAACCAGAATTATTTTTTTAATACCTTACCTGCATCCAATGAGGTGCGATTTCCCATGATGCAGAGCAGACATCACCCGCTGCATACACATCCTTAACAGTCGTCTCCATCTTATCATTGACTTTAAATCCACCATCTTCAGCAATATCAAACTAAAATATTACAACTATAATTAAATGTAAAACTAAGATACTAGTATTGTTTTCTTCCATCTTCAATGTGTTCTAAATGTTTTTATGGGAGTTTAAATGAATAACTTTGTTTTCTAGTTTATACATTCTGCATAAACCAAAATCAGGCTCATTCTAAATGCTTATTCTAAATTGATTTCAATATAAAATCTTTAAATTAACATTAAAATGGAAGAAAAAAGTCCTTTATGAGTTTATCATACATGTAGTATGTGAGGGAAATCTCACCATCAGGATTTAACATTTCTGTCAGACTCTGCAAATCTTGTCTCTGACTGAAATGTTCCACCCCTTGAGTGACATTTCCCTATCCTACATGGATACTCATATTCTCACTATCAGACAAGGATTTCACCCCATTTTATGAACTTTTGTCAGTAGTAAAATTCTTGATCACATGTCATGTTCTCATGCTTTCCTGAAAGTTAGATTATTAGTCCTGAAAGTTAGATTATTAGAAAACATTTTATATTTCCTTACAGTATGGCGTCTCCTAACCTTACAGCAATTAGTTTCAACAGCACCAGGTTATGCAGTTATTTGGATAAAAACCGGAGTTTTTAACATACATAGCAAGTATGTTTGCAAATAATTAGCATAACCTCATAGGTTTCACTATTTGTCACAAACCTATTTCAATGATGTTCGATGAATTGCCAGATATTTGTTAACATTTATGTGGTTTTGAATTCATTTTCATTTTGTGGACAATCAATGTATACTTGGAGTAGTCTCCCTTCCACCATGTGGTACATGTAGTATCCCCAATAAAATGCTATTTTCAGCAAATTTTACATGTCACATTTATTCATGAAGAATAAATAATGAATAATTTTCTTTACAAATGGTTGAAGCTTTGGGCAGACATACTGAGTACGTTGCCAGAGGTTATCTGTATACATGTATAACTATACCACTAGTTTTAAAACAAGAGCCATTAAGTAAATAGTCTAGCCAGCCAAAAAGTTCATCTCATGATTTGTAAGCTTTAACTAGTAACCAGTTACCTAATTTTCATAAGTAAAAGGATCTGTGGCTGGTAATACACCTGCCACAATGACAACAAAGTCTTATATGGCTGGTGATGTCTCAAAATACATACCTGATTTCCTTTATTAAAAGGAGATGCGGCTGGTACTACACCTGTCACAATGACAATAAAGTCTTGTATGGCTGGTGATGTCTCAAAATACATACCTGATTTCCTTTATTAAAAGGAGATGCGGCTGGTACTACACCTGTCACATTGACAACAGTCTTATATGGCTGGTGATGTCTCAAAATACATACCTGATTTCCTTTATTAAAAGGATCTGCGGCTGGTACTACACCTGTCACATTGACAACAGTCTTATATGGCTGGTGATGTCTCAATATAACTTTATATGCTTACCTTATTTCCTTCAGTAAAAGGATCTGTGGCTGGCACCACACCTGTTGCACTGACAACAAAATCTGCACCGAATATTTTATTGTTTGTAAATTCTACATACACAGGCCATCTGTCTACAAGAAATAATATTAAACCTTATTTCCATACATACACAAATATAATAGCTAAAAATATTCTGTCTGATAGTAGATCTGATCACTATAAACAGTTGATCACAAGGTTCTGTGTTAGTACACCACAGTTACACTCTGAAAACTCAACTGTATGGGACCTGTCAACATGTTGATTTATTCTAAAATGTTCTTACGTTCTTTTTTGAAGTGATTATTACCTTAATAGTTGTCAAAAATACCAGAATCATGTAGGAGAATTTTAACTTCAGTCTGAATGTACAGTAAAACCACTGATGTCAACTCTGCACTGTAATAAATGGCAGAAACAAGCACTTGTCACAACAGGAGTTTCAGTCATCTGAACAAAGGGGCAAATGGATAATCTTTAGATCTAAAGAATGGAGTAATGACATTTAACATACCAGTAAAAATTCTGTCAAAAATATCCAGGCTGTCAGTTTTGAAATGGTAGATGGTGGGATAACTAGGATTGGACAGCTAAACCTTTGGCAAGTGAACTGATAAACAAACTTGGACTAGGATCTAATCTGAGTGGGATTCAAACTTAAGCATTAGAGGTTATGTATACCTATGTTGGCTAACAAGACCCACCCCAATGCTCTGAAGAGATACATTTTTGTAAAACAATCTCTTGTTATCTATACATTTTGAGTACACACCCTTTGTACATCCTCCATCTCCATGTTCTAGTACAGACTGTACCTTCCCAGAAGATAAATACTCCTCTGTACTATAAATCTGTTTGACCTCCACACTGTATTCTACATGGACTTTGTGGGAAATCTGAAAATATTTTAAATAAAATGTTTTCATTTGTTTACCATGTTTACACTGATGTTCCACAATAATGAACTAGGGAAATACAAATCTTTGTTACACAATGGTTACATTTAACAGGTCAAAAATGTGTTTATATTAATACATGTATATATTTTTGTATATAACTAGTATAATATGGCTAAAGTGGATGTTAATAAGACTGTATACATGTAGCTTAATTCATATAGCTAATTTACTGAAATCATGCACTCTACAGGCCTCAGCTTAGCTCAAGACCACTTGTCTTGACCGAGTTGAAATGACTCAGTGATGAGTGGAATTTTGTTCACACACAGCCTATTGCAAAGTAGATTATTTGTCCGACATTTATCTATCATTCTTATTAAAATTGTCAAAATGTAATACTAAAATAAAAATTTATAATAGAATTACATTTTTTGCAGTGCTAAGTTGCAGAGTACAAAACACCTGATTACTAGACACAGTTCCAAGAAATTTAAAGATTTTTATCTATGCCCTGACTCTAGTATTTGATATAGAAAGTACATATCAAAGTGTAATACCATATATGTACTTGCAAAGTATGTTCCACCATTCCCTATTTCATACCTACCAGTTGTGAACCAACCATACTCAGATCTCTAACCCAGTCAGGTCCTAGAGCCCCACCCATAGTTGTAGTTTCTGGCTTTTCTTCTGGAACATCTGTACATAAGCAAATAAAAAACATCATGAGTATTTTTATAATTACATTTTTCATAGATTAAGCTGCATGTTATATAAGCGTGTGTGTGTGTTCAGTTTTTATTACATACTTACCATCAATTGTATATTTCAGTCGTTTAGAGGGGGCACCTGTCTTGGTATCTTTGTTTTCTTTCAGTTTATCAATAAAGAATTCAGCAGCTCCAGGATCAACAAATGTACTAGTTATAGATTTATCTTTAATACCCCAAATCACCTCACATCCTTCTATCTCATATCTATCAAATAAACCAGATTACTATCAAAATTCCATGTATTTTATGGCTACTACTGGTTTTGTACCTATTCTTATCACTGAACTCAGATCTTTAATGCAGTGTCAAAATGATTTAAAGTAAGTTTTCATTTCCAAATTGCCAAATTGAAATTACATGAAATAATCAAGATGAATAAAGGGTTTAAGAACAATAGCAGTATATAGGAAAACTAATATACTTCTTATTTCTGAGCGACACAGATTTCAAGAATATTTATATTAAAGACATTAACCCTATATGAACTGTCGCCTGTACAGTAAATTAGGGATGTCTGATCTAAACAAAAAGTATTACATATACCTTGATAATTGGAATAAAATATAAGTACTTACACTAACTCTGTGGCTATACCTCCATTACCTATCACTATAATTCTTCTGGCTTTACATAGTCGCTTCTGAAATTCCTATCAATAAATAAATAAACAATATATTAAATGAATAACTACCAAAAGTAAATATTAAAGGCTATTGAAAGAACAAGGCAATGTCTCTTGAGAGACAAATACCCCCACTCCAACATTTAAAGTTTTTCTGTGACCTTGATCTTTCCGATATGACCTTGGTTCAAGGTCATAACACACTTTTGGACGATGAAATTTATTCATGTGAAGTTTCATGAGAGTTGTCCAAAGCATTAATGAGATATGGCCCAGACACAATTTTACATGGACAGACAGACAGACAGACAGACAGACAGACAGACAGAGACAAACATGGTGATTCCTATATACCCCCTCAAACTAGTATAATGAAAACCGTATACCCTTATTGTATCAATTATATCAATAAAACACATATAACTTGCCAAATACATATACACTTATATATTATGTGTACAAGTCAATGAAAAGTTCATCAAATTCAAAAGTGGTTCATGTACTACCATATCAATAATATGTTGGCTAATTTTTATAACAGATGATAAGCTGACTCGTGATCAATCCCTGTGTGAAGCATGAAAACAAACATAGCAAAACATTGTAACTTTACAAATAAAGAATATATAGAATTGGGTCATTATAATGTCATGGTGACTTACATTCATGAAAATCATCAAGTCATCAACCCCAATCTGAAGTCGCATATACTTATTACTTACCTTAACACTCTCGGTGTCTCTGATTCCAATTACATAGGGGTTATCTTTACATATTACCTACAAAAGAATAATCAACCTTAGCTGTAAATAATCATTTATCATCAACCCCCTTGCTGCCAAACGGACATGTATATGTGTACTCTACCGACATCCTGCCATATGGAATTGGCAATGAAATTGACAACGCTTGCTTACATGACTAAGAGATACTCATAATCTATTATAAAGTGACAAAGTAACAAAAACTGTAAAATGTTGACTATTGAGATAATAATCTACAATAAACTAATGATGTCATATAACTGCAAATACGTCTAACGTCATAACCTATTCTTGAAGTCATATCATTTGGCATTGTATACTTCAATTTGGCACTGCTAATGATGCGTTGAAAATCAATTTGGCAGCAAGAGGGTTAAATGGAGTCATAACTGTGAGTTTCTATATCCAAGAGGTAACCATTTTGAAATGAAAGTCAAAAGTCATACATATGAGATCTTACAACATATACACTGCCATAACAGATTGTTGGAGCCCATCAGATGTGTGACATGACACCTTAAAAAGAAACAGAAGAGTGCTGTCTTCTGCTGATGTAGAGTGTATAGGTAGGTCTATGATATTCAAACACTACAACAGACTCCTCACATTTCTGCAGAGGTCTGTATTGGTAGATCGGGCTTTGATCGAGCTGACGGGCATGTATTCGGTAAACATATTTGTTTTCGTGGTATTCTAATTTTTGCTTATTCGACGGTCGTTTGTTTTGCGCAAAAAATTAATACTGAGCGAAAATTATAATATAAATATAAATACGCATTGCATTTTAAAATATTAAAATTTAGTGAAAAAGTTGCGACGTATCTATGGAAATATACGGTAATGCTTATTGTGTTTTAGTGCATATTTCATAATTGCGAAAATTTAACTATACAGGTATGTATAAATTTCCTATATCACGAAAATAAATACATGCGAAATAAAATATGTTTACAGTATATGACAAGGAAAAACAAATTATCATTGCCATAAAATGCATACTAATGATGAATATTTTTGCAACTTTGCCTATAGCTGCTGACATCTCTATACATAAGTGAAATAATTTTGGCTTTGTGTAAAACTGGACAAATATAAATTATCATAATTTTACCTTTGGTTTTCCACCTGTACAAATGCAAATTTTGTTATACTTGATTTCATCTCCATCTATGGTGGTGACTACCTGACATAAAAACAGAAAATTGTCTGTAAATATATAATACAGTGAGCAAGTAGTGGCGACTATCTAACATAAAATGAGGCTCATGGGCCTTAAATTGCTAACCTGAGGAAACCAAAAGTGTAATAGCATTATTAAATATTTCAAAGAGCTACTTTGACTACCATTTGGGAGTGAATGTCCAACAATTTCTCAGTGAATTATTCATTTACTGATACTATAATAAATGATGTTGGCTATATCTTGGCTGTTTTGGCAAACACTCCAAGAGCATAATATACATACATATAAAACACAAACATACAGGGAAAAAATGATACTCTTATTTGTTTGGTCAAAAATATTTAGTAGTAAAAGGCAGGTGACATGGAATGGATCATGGTGACAACTGATCACTACAAATCACCAGTGACCATACACTTTTGGCTCTGATGACACAATAAATGCTTTTCAGGGTTTGACACTAATTTTTTCAATCCTTGCATTTATTACCACACAAAGTAAAATCTTGCACTACATTTGAAAAAAAAAATTATAATGGACTCTATATGCAGATTGTTCAGTTCAGTTATTTACATTTAAAAACATAGCACTGCTGTGCTGTTGTACGGCATAGTTGGGAAAATGGTGTTGTGGCAAGACAGAATATAACCGAAATCCAATATCTTGGAAGAAAGTGATAGCAAAGTATGCGTTCACTGTCGTGAAACGCTGTACAAAAATCTTGTTGAATTGATAGACAGACATTATAATCATGATCTACATAAAAAGAGCAAATGTGTTGTAATGGCAGCATGAAAGATGCAAGAATTATTGTCATACAGCCTACTATAAGTCTATTGGACTAAGAACATAAATTTAAATAACTACAGATATTACTTACACCTAATTCAGAGTTCAGACAAGCGATGACTTTCTGTACCACCTTGACATTTGGACATGTTGTCTCTACTGATCTCATAGGGCGTTCCTCAACATCAAAATCTTCTAATGTTTTGGAAATCTTTAAACAATTGTAATGTACAAAATCAAAATATATATCTCAATCTATAAACATTGTATAACATAAACCAACACAAACAGAAATAACAATATTCCAAAATAAGTCATAGGAAATTGTTATTTATGTCTTTTTGTGACATTTTGATAAAAATTCCTGTTATAAGTAATTGCTGAGACAAATGTTGACTTCATTTGTAATAAATTCAAAGGATTGATAAAAATTATAAATTTTCTGATTTCACTTAATTTTGTAAAAAGAAAAAATCAACATTAACATTTTCTTCATGGCTTTTGGTGATATTGACTGAAAATAATATCGACACAAATATTTTTTTTTAATTTTGTTTTGTAATATTTACAAAATTATTGGCTTCATCATTTTGAAAATATGTTGTCACCCACACAGTGATACTGTAGGAATCCTTCATTTCAAATGAAGTACCGGTAGTTAAAATTCTAAAAAGCTTTTATAATCAACCATTTAATACTAGCATTAGTGGAGTGAAATTTATCTCCTAACACTGCTATTGTCCATGGAGTTTGCCAGTGTAATATGTGATACCCCAAAACGGTTCTGTGGAACAATTATTTCAATTCACTTCATGTTTTCCCATAAAAACGACATTAATCAGTGAAATTTCAACGTAAACGTTTTCCAAAACATTCCACACAAACATTAAGGGGTACCCAGTATTTATCATGTGGTTAGCTGACCAACTCCATTGCCAAACCTGTTTTATACAGAAAATAACTGCCCCCCCCAACCGAACTGACAATCTTTCTCACATTAACATCGTTTCCGAGTAGGATTTCAATATAGACGATGAGAGGTATTGTGGACCGTATGTGCACGCTTTAGACAACTCGGACACGGAGGACCCTCACAACATTGAGTCATTAAATGTCGAATGCATATGGCGAAAAGTGGTCTCGGTTCCAAAAGATTTGTGACTTTCAGTTTCTGAATGCGGATGGCTTGACTGAAGGATTACCACTGCCTATTTTTAAGCATTTAGTCAGCAAACCTAAGCTTTATCCGTGACCTCCACATACGGAACAAGCATACAATCATCAAAGGTCTTAAAGAGAAGTTTACTTATAATAATTAATATGTTTAACCTGTTAACTGCTGCAGGGTGTAATAAAATACTTAACGTTGCATGAAAATTATTTTTCTTGTCCATATGTCTAAATGTTTGGCTTTACTGTGCTAGACAGTCGTTGTGCTAACCTTTTAATGTCTCCGCATTGCTTGATGAAGAACAGAAAATTATTCATTTGATGGAGCAGTGTTTGAACCCAATTCGCGTAAAGCAAACTGTGACAATTGCGTCTACGAAAGTGTTTTCAGTTTTACTGAATATTGTTCTCTATTGCACCTAAAACGCCAACAAAATGCATGGCGCTCGGCTCTAAAGGCGATAATATAGTTAAACTTCATGAAAATATTATTGGTTTTACATTTCCTGGTACAATAGAATTATTGGCAGTGTGTATTAGGTCAGTCAGTGCGATATCTTCATATAACTAATATATTTTAATATTCTTTGCTCATGTCCGAACCAACACGCCTATATTAGGCAGCTGTCCGTATCAACACTACAGGCGTCCGCCCGAACACCCCCCGTGTCCGTATTAATGCGACTTGATACCTAGTGCCATAAACACGAAAATCTAGAGACAGATAAAGATACGAACAATACAAATCCAAAACAAGTATCCGAATATCCTCTTGTCTTTTCATAAAGGTTTTTGGTAAGGGGTGTTGAGATAAGCTTGAAAGGAGAGCGTGACCAAGTGTAAGCTGGCAAAATCGTCCGTATCAAGACGAATGTCCCCTATACCGGTACATGTATTACGTACCTGCACATAGTTGGTTATAACCTTAACTAATGGTGATGCTGTAATCAACAGTATTTCATCATCTGGACACAGCATAGACAGCTACAAGTAGACAGAAACATATTGATTGATTGATGGAATAAGTTAATAAATGAGACTTTGGTCTAAAATGGTGCAATGTCCTGTCATCTGGAACATTGACAGACCATGTGTGTCTTTTGAGTTCTGTTATTAAAAGATAAACCAACATTGTTTTAGGCTGACTAATATATCCCTGACAAGATTGGAACCCCTGACCCTGTAAACTATAGTTGATGCTTCATGACTCTTGTAGCAACATATACTACACTACATGAAGTTCATGATTCAAGGAACAAATTCAGTATTTGAATTGAAAGATTTAAGGAACAATTCTATTTGTCTAGAACCACTGCAGTAGCTTGGTTGGTAGAGTGCTCGCTCCGTAAGTGGGAGGTCGTTGGTTCGAAGCCTAACCAGGTGAAGTTGATATAAGCGAAATATTTTTGACTGGGACATTAAACACCATTACTCAACAACTTTGTGTGTCTAAATTTTGCGTAACAACATTTTTCAGTGTAAAAACCGACTAAACACCATTTATACCTCACATTCAAGTGTTTAATCTTCATCAATTTTTAATAATCTGAACAGAGACCCAATGCATAATGATTCTTAGAGTTTTAAATAATACTTACAAAATAGTCATACGATTGAAAAACTATCCACTGACTGCATGTTTACTAAAACTTTTTTTTTAAAATCTATTTCACTCTGTATATTGTTAAAAGTGCATAATAACTTTATAATAAGCTTCTGATATTTTTCATGTCAAAGTTGAGCATGACATTTTTTTTATAAATGAATAATTAAAAAAATGTTTGAAAATAAACTAAAAATGAACAAAATTATGTTGTTTAATGTCATAATGATAAATACACCATATTCTAGAATAATGCTAGTCTTTCAATATTCCTGTCAATACTGAAAATAATATTTCTTTCACTTGTAGTAATAACGGTAAAACCTCTATATGCGAGACGCCACAAACATAAAAAATGTGTTAACCATATCAGTATATTATATGTTGAAAATAAAATATTCAGGCAATAGAGATGACTTGTCCTTCGTGTAGTTTGCATTATTTAGTTAGTGTGTGTGTGTATGTGTGTGTACTCCATTTTGCATCCATCAGTGACCTAAGGAACCCCCCCCCCACACACACACACATGTAATTTAAGTACCGTGCTTTATGAACTGAATTGTGATAAATAATTTGTATTAGCTTGGTCCATATTAGCTTGATCCATATGGATGATTATGACTTGTCCAATAACCTGCCTATATGTATAGATAACTAAATGATTCAACTCCTCGACCCCAAACCAACCTGTCAAAATCTTACCGTTTCAGCACAAGTTACACCAGCAATGCCACCGCCAACTACTACATATTTGTAAATATTTGCAGCCATCTCTGTACCTCTTTGTTTTTCTTTACCATTTTCTTATTTCAGATAAATTTTGTAACAAAAATAACTTTGGCGTTTTTATTTTCATGCGCGCATCCATCTTAGATAACCCGGATGATGCAGTTGAGACGTATCCTTATAAAACAATACCCAGTTAATTTGTCGAAGTGATGAAATTTTGCTGGACACATAATGTGGTGCCCTTCAAGTATTTTAGTTCTAAATTAAATCTAGTGGTACGATTGAAATATTTTTGTTCAATACAAATTTACGTCGAGTCACGGGTGCGCTTCGAGTATACTGATGTGTTCAAAATAAAAAAGCACCTGGTGCCACGGATTCAAGTATATGTGTTCAACAGTAAATCGCACCTAGTGCACGGGGGTATACCAATTTCCCGAAAATCGCATCCAGCCGATGGATACGCGCTTTATAGCATCCGTCCGATGGTTACTTCATACATTCGTGTGTTACAGCATCCAGTCGAGGAAAATCATCACGGTCAGATACAGGTAAAGAGAGATTTTTGCGAATTTACAAGGTTTTGATTAAGTTAGGCAATGGAATGTGGTATAAGAATGGCCTTGCACTGTATTGACATCGTCAGATTGCATATGGCATGCAGAATAATCAAACTAACTCCAGAAATGTTACTCTGAGCAGACAATGTTGATTTTTTTTTCAATATAAAATGCTTCATCTTATGTGTAAAGGTGTAATTTTTTATATACACACGCACAACACAACACTCTTTTTGTTCCCTTCCATTTTTGCTTGCAACTATATATGTAATTAAGTGCAATAAATCGGACGTTAAAGATTTCGTAGTACGGCATCCGTTCTGCGGTTTACAACAGTACGGCATCCGTTCCTTAATGTTACGGCATCCGTCTTCAGAAATGACATTTCGTTTTGCTCCACTTTTGATATATAACCTTGTAAGTAGCGTATGTACGCAATTGATTATAATCAAGCAACATACCTTCACCACTACTGATGTATTAATATTACAATCTATATATTTATAAAATGAAAAGTGACTTAAAAATAACCAGAGCTACGAATAACACACCACAGCAAAAACAAGAAACTTAAGAAAAAAGAAGCACGATACATGTATATGAGAACACATGTAGGGACCACTGATTATAAAACTCCCGACTGTGGATGGACATTGTGTACTTTTGCAGGGCCCTAATATAACTATTTAACAATTAAAATTATAACCAGTAAACCAACAATCCGGCATGAAAAATTCATATATGACTGAGTAACTCTTTTTTCGTTCAGAACTGTCATTATGTATTATTTCATAAAAATTCAAAAGTAGCACATGACAGAACATTGCGGTTCAGCTAGAGGGGGGAGAGGGACCATTTTTAGATTTATCAGAGATCCAACGAGAGGAGCTTGTAACGCTTTTACCACTGACATCAACTCCACTGAGAAGTAGGATTTGCAGTGGTGGGTAGGATTTCTTGGCAAATTCCACTCAAAAGTCCCATTTAAATGTACGGCATGCACCCAATATTTTTTACAGTACAGCTGGTCTCAAGGGTCATGTCAAGGCAAAGCACACTAGACATTGGATGTGCAGCAACTGTGAAAAAGTCTTTAAACGGCGTTCAAGCTTGAACGAACACACGAAGGTCAAACATTCTGATAAAGGTAAAAGACTCCTTTGTAATATGTGTCAAAAGAAGTTTACCCGCCTCGGCCATCTGCATGATCATATGAATTGCCATTAATCAAGGGCGTCTTACAAAAGCCGATGCAAGCGGAGCTTTGCGAATAAGTGCAGTTTTATGCGGCATGAGCGTGAGTGTAACGGTCAAGCGAAAAATATTTGTTCTATCTGCAAACGCAATTTCACTTGCAGCTCATTTCTGAGAGACCAATACAAATAATCCACGGGAGCAAGAGGAACATATGTGAATTTGGTAACTCCTACAAATGGAGATCGGGTCTTCAGAGGCATCTAGGAAGTCTTGTGCATGATCCAGCATACGGGTTCCAACTGCGTCGGATGACTAACTTTGATGTCTCTGGGATCTTAACCTGGCCAAGAACTGTCAATCAGTTTATGATGTTGGGGCAGCTTCACATAAATATATACACGGGTTTCATGTGCATTTTGTTTCAGTGCTACTACAATTAGATGTTCTAATATTTCAGGGTCAGACATGTACTAATATTGCAACATATGAGACTTTTTTTTATTTCAATCAGGACTTTGGTTCCAAATTATTATACTATTCACTGTATACAAACAAAGATGGATGCCGTACCTAATATTACTTAAAATATCTGGATGCCGTACTATGTTCCGTCGGATGCCGTACCACGAAATCTTTAACGTCCGATTTATTGCACTTAATTACATAGTTGCAAGCAAAAATGGAAGGGAACAAAAAGAGTGTTGTGTTGTGCGTGTGTATATAAAAAATTACACCTTTACACATAAGATGAAGCATTTTATATTGAAAAAATCAACATTGTCTGCTCAGAGTAACATTTCTGGAGTTAGTTTGATTATTCTGCATGCCATATGCAATCTGACGATGTCAATACAGTGCAAGGCCATTCTTATACCACATTCCATCATCTAACTTAATCAAAACCTTGTAAATTCGCAAAAATCTCTCTTTACCTGTATCTGACCGTGATGATTTTCCTCGACTGGATGCTGTAACACACGAATGTATGAAGAAACCATCGGACGGATGCTATAAAGCGCGTATCCATCGGCTGGATGCGATTTTCGGGAAATTGGTATACCCCCCGTGTAGTGGTGCGATTCAACTCACGGTTCAAGTACTAGTGGTGTGGTTTAAGTATTTTTGTTCATGGAATAAAATGGCATCTATTCGTGCAAGTTAAGTATTTTAATCTAACAAAAAATGGCATCTAGTGTTCAACACAAAAAACATCAAGTGTTGCAGTTTAAGCATTTTGTTCAACACAAAAAACTTCAAGTGTTGCAGTTTAAGCATTTTGTTCAACACAAAAACATCTATCGTTGCGGTTCAAGTATTTTTGCTCAACATAAAACAGGTATCTAGTGATGCGGATCAAATATCCATTATAATAAAACAAAAGTTTTGTGATTCACCGTAAAATGATGTTAGTGGTGTGGTTCGAGTACATTTGTTCAACATGAAATGGTATCTAGTGGTGCGGTTTAAGTATTTTTGTTCAACAAAAAATGGCATCTAGTGGTGCGGTTCAAGCATTTTTGTTCAATATAAAATGGTATCTTGGGGTGAAGTTCAAGTACAGATGATATCTATTGGCACATTTCAGGTATATTTCTTTAACGCCGATAGATTCCCGAGCGAGTCGCCCAGCTGTCAGCGAAACCGAGTGGAGTAATGTTGCATGCTGTTCGCCCAAGACAAAACATTTCACTTAAATCGATGTGACCGTACGCGTGATTAGTTTCAATGGAGGTCGGGAACTGAGTTCCCAAAGAAAACCACCGATCTTTGGCAAACAACCGAGTGGGATTAGACTATTCCTTGCTGGAAGTTTTTTAAGCTGTTACACTGTTATTGGTCTTTCGATTACTTAAGTTATCTCTTCACCCATTATATGTATTATTAATCCGAGCTTCTCTAGATATTACTATATAATCAAAAACAAACATACCAATCTAAGTTCAAATCACAGCTCAATAGAAAAGTAAAAAAAACCTGTGAAAACTTGCAAGTTAAGTTTAACACGTGAACTTCCATCAAGGAAGTGAGGCCGGCTGCTCTGGAAGGGTTAGTATCTACTGTTTAGCTAGCTTATACAATACATCCAAGTACATTACACAATAAGGAATTAGACTTTCCCTAACCATTACAAGTTAAGCAGCACTACTAGTATAAGAATTATTTTCCTGATATACTAGTTAGTTTTAAACATATAGCAACATTAAATCATACTAAGTCACGGTTTTCAATAAAGTTTAAGATTGATTAAATTAAATTATAAATAAGCCACACCTACAAATAACAGTATCTTCAACTAGTTGAAGGATGTTATTATCCGGAAACACTTTAAACCATATAAAGGAGGACATGTTACCTACCCTAAAAGCACGATTTCTGTGAAAACAATGGGGAAACTTAGATTTTCCTCGGCATGATATTTTTTGTTACACACAACAAATTCATGTTTGGTTTGACATTTGTGTTTATTAACTGTATAATTACAATGTATGCACGTGTGTATACATGTGTGTAGGTGTTTGTGTCCAACCACTATGGCGTATTATGATCGAATTTTCCAATCTTTTATCCACAATATTTTCTACACTCATATCTGCTGTCGAAATTATTTCCAACACCATTGTTGGGTCCACCAAAAAGGCGTTGTTTACATGTTTGAGTATCCACGTCGAAGTACCAAAAAGGGTTTAGGGAGACGTACCCTTCCAATATCGGCTCCAGCAAACAATCTACAACATTAATACAAATACTATATATTTATCAAGTTATCTATATTTTATTTCCATATGAACACATTATGTTGATCTAAGACCCAATTTTCGATCTCGGTGGCTAAGTGGTCTGAGGCACCGGCTTACACTCGTTGTACAGCTTCCAAATCCACTACAGAATATCTTAGTGTGAGGAAGTTTGTCAGGTCACTTGCAAAAGGTTAGTTGTTTTCTCCAAGTTTTTCGTATACTCCACCATTTTGGGACATTTTCTTGAAAAATTACTCTTTTTCATACTTTAATCAAAATCTTTTGGATCCCAATAAATATAGAGCAAAATAACAATATGTTGGTGTTTAACGTCATGGTCAAATGAATGATGAAGATATTATTAGAAAAAAATTAAAAGATTGCAAATGCTTATCAAGTTAATAGATATGTGATGCGAATTAATTTTGTTTACCTCGATTTCTGTAGACCTCCCTTTTTTCTGCATACATGTATTTGGCTGACGCCATGAGCTCTTTTCGGTTATAGAACTTGAAAATTACGATATCCCAAAACTAGTTGCCATAAATACATTATTTTCTACACATTTTAATGGGGATAATCATAATTGTTATATTCATGACAATTTTAACCAATGTGGACATTACAAGGATAGGTCATATGTATTTATTACTTATTATCTGTTAAGATTTAATGTCAGTATAGTATTGTGTTTGTTTATATGTTGAATGCTAAAATAATAATAAAAAAAAATTTAAAAAATCCATATTTTTACATATTTTGGAAATTATTTTCTAACGAGGCGTGGAAGGGCCAAATGAAAAAAAAAATCTAATTCGTCCGAACGATTTAACTAATTCGTACGAACGAATTATTAATTCGTCTGAACGAATTACTAATCGAAAAAAAACTTCCAAAGTTAATAAAACCTGATTTTAGAAACTTGAGCGCGCTTTGTTGCTCTTTCTCCGACTCTACTTACCTGATGGACTGTGTGGCTCAATCTGGATGCATTCTGATCGAATGACAAGAACAATCAACATAGTCACGAGGATTTTCAGCATTGTAATGATTTTATGAAGAAGTTGAACTAACTCTCGTTAACTATCATACAATTATTCTGAACGTAGTTTGTGTAACACATGACATATAAATAGTCAAAGTTTAATGTCCATATTGTAATATTAATCGTATATTGTCAAATTGCATTAGTCAAACCATAATTCTATGAAACATATGTTTGTGTAGACCGAAAACCATGCCGGATTATTTGTATGTTCCTATTAATTGATTTTACAAAATTAAACGGGAACGTAAGAGGCAGAAACTTCGGCCTAATGTTGTTACAGTCAAACCACTTGCAATAATAAATTAAAAATTTATATGTTTTCAATTATTAATTAGCCTCGTAATTTAACACCGCTTACATGTGTGTTTATGATAGGTTGTTTTCGTGGCCTAAAGCTAACTTCGCCAACTTGACAACCGAACTGCGCCATATGTCGGTGAATCGAAACACCATACATTATCGTCCAATTATCTGATGAAGTGAGCAAGTAGACACCTGTTTTTTGACACAGGATTCTTTCACTTTATTGCATCATAATTGATGTTTAATTCAAATAAACAATGGGTAACAAAGTACTCTGAAAAAGTAAAGCCAAACCAATAGAAGGCAAAATGTGTGCACTGAATGTTAAAATAAAGTTACAACCAAGCCAATAGAAGGCAAAATGAGTGCACTGAATGTTAAAATAAAGTTACAACCAAGCCAATAGAAGGCAAAATGAGTGCACTGAATGTTAAAATAAAGTTACAGCCAAGCCAATAGAAGGCAAAATGTGTGCACTGAATGTTAAAATAAAGTTACAACCAAGCCAATAGAAGGCAAAATGTGTGCACTGAATGTTAAAATAAAGTTACAACCAAGCCAATAGAAGGCAAAATGTGTGCACTGAATGTTAAAATAAAGTTACAACCAAGCCAATAGAAGGCAAAATGTGTGCACTGAATGTTAAAATAAAGTTACAACCAAGCCAATAGAAGGCAAAATGTGTGCACTGAATGTTAAAATAAAGTTACAACCAAGCCAATAGAAGGCAAAATGAGTGCACTGAATGTTAAAATAAAGTTACAACCAAGCCAATAGAAGGCAAAATGTGTGCACTGAATGTTAAAATAAAGTTACAACCAAGCCAATAGAAGGCAAAATGAGTGCACTGAATGTTAAAATAAAGTTACAGCCAAGCCAATAGGAGTCGGGTAAGTACTTTGAATGTCGAGATCAGTTGAAATTGAGCCAATAAAACGGGATATCTATGAGTACTCCGAATGCCAGGATTAAGTAACATCCTAGCCAATAGAAAGCCTTGTAAGTACTCTGAATGTCAGGGTAAAGTTACAGTCTAGCCAATAGGAAGCCATGTAAGTACTCTTATCAGAAAAAGGTACAACATAACCAATATGAATTACTTGAACATCTTGCTTAGAAATACATTATGTAAAAGGTATAAAAAATTGACTTTTCTACATTATACACCACTATCCCTCATTCTAAATTGAAAGAACGTCTAAAAGAAATTATTCAATTGTCATTCTTTTACAAAAACGGTAAGCCAAGATACAAATATCTGTGCTGAACAGGGGTTCTGGTCATTTTGTCAACTAATTAAATATACACTGAAGTTACCATCATCAAAATATTGGCGTTTTTTGATAGATAACATATTTGTTGTGTTTGATAATGTAATTTTCCAACAAACAATACCAATGGGTACAAACTGTGCACCGTTGCTTGCTGATCTGTTTCTTTATTCTGAAGCAGAGTTTATGCAGGACCTTGTTAAATCTGGAGATAGGACTGTCGCCAAATCATTCAACTCCAGATATATAGATGACGTTCTATCTCTTAACAATTCTAAATTTGGAGTCTATGTGAATGCCATTTATCTTAGCGAGCTTGAAATGAAAGATACGACTAATTCCTCAAGTTCTGCTTCATATTTAGACTTATACCTCAATTATGACACTCACGAAAGACTACATTTGAAACTTTATGACAAACGGAATCATCGGCGAAGATTTCAGTTGTTCTATTGTCAACTTCCTTTTCTATGCAGCAATATATCTGCTTCTCCTGCTTATGGTATATTTGTTTCCCAGTTAATACGCTAAGGTAGAGCTTGTTCCCACTAAGGGGACTTCGTACAACGAAGCAGCTGCTTGCAAATAAATTGTTGACTCAGGAATATTGCAAGCCTAGGCTTATCAAGGCCCTCAAAACGTTTTATGGTCGTCATCACGATATTGATAAGTATGATGTCTCTGTGTCCAGGATTGCCTTGGATATATTTGACGTCCCATAGTTCAACGTTCCTTTCACACAATTTTGATTACACACGTGGCGGGTGTAGCTAGTTGAACAGGAGATGCTTACCCTTCCGGAGCAACCGATTTCACTTCCCTGGTGGAAGTTCACGTGTCTAACTTGACTTGTCAGCTCCAAAGATTTTATTTTGTTTCTGGATTGTGATTCGGACATGGATAAGTATGATTGTTTTTTAATGTAATACTCTGAATGTCAGGATGGATCAAGTTACATCGTAGCCAATAGAAAGCCTAGCTTGTATGTACTATAAAGGTCGGGACAAGTTAAAACCGAGTCAATAAAAACAATAGGAGTACTCCGAATGCCAGGATCAAGTAACACCCTAGCCAATAGGAAGCATGTAAGTACTCTGCATGCATGTGTCAGGGTAAAGTTACAGTCGGATATAGAAAGCCACGTAAGCGCTTTTCATATCAGAAAAAGGTAAAACCTAGCCAATAGGAAGAAAAGTGGGTATGCATTGTCTGAATGTCAGTACAGTCAAGGCAATTACGTACTCTTATTATCAGGATAAAGTTACAACCAAGCCAATAGGAAGCATTGGAGGAAATGTCATGAAAAAGTTACAGCCTAGCTATTCGATTTGCACGGACATATATTATTTACATACCAACATGAATGCACGCAATGAACTTGCAACATAGTGACGATAATGTGTACATGTATTCGGAAAATGGCACATGTCTTACCAAGTCTAATATGATGACATAATTTATTACTTTTTCTTCAATGCCTTTTTTAAAATCTTGAAAGTGTTAAGGCTTATTCCTTGGAAGATTTCACTTCTTAAAGCTAAAGTTAGAAGGTATATTAACTTTGTAAGTGTTTAACCTTGCCAAGATTCAAGTTATGTTATATCAAGTCCGGAACCAGTTGCCACAAGATCATTGCTACAAAATGACCAGTTTGATGAAATGGCCTTTTCACTGTTCCGACCCTTACCTACAAGTATTTCATTAATATCAGATTGTAAAGTTGACTTTGAAAACAAGTTAAACTACCTATACGTGTACATATGCCGAACTACCCGTATTAACTACGGTAGTCATGGTACTTTTTTATATTCTTACCCTGCTTTTACGATGGTTAAGTTACATTTTGGTATTGCTACCATCCTAGCAATATCGTAAAACGCCTTACCATTATTTGCAAGACAAATAGTTTGGTCTAACCTATGTAATGATCAATATTGCAAAGGAGGAAACCGAGTTAAGTGAATTCTTCAAATACTTTTGTACATTATCTTCTGATCTGACAGACCTGGAACTTTCAGTTCTACCTACCAAGTACATGAACTACCGATATGAAGTAAGTGTAGAAATGATGTTTAACGTCACAGCCAAGAATATTTCACTTATACCGAGACGTTACCAGCTATAGGCGAAAGTGCTGAAATTTTGCCTGTGGGTTGCGCTTATGGCATTATACAACAGAATTCCTCATCGTGCCAAGCCTACCGTGACACGGAACCTCGTTTAGTTTAAGTTCCCATCCGAAAGAACGGCGACTTTCTTCGTAACGCCCAGTGTCTGGCAGGGTTGGAACCCATGTCCTCCCACTTACAAAGCTACCACAGTGGTAGAAAAGGGTTAAAGATAAAACACAATAAAAAGTCAATATGAAAAAAAAGATCTGTATTATAAATCATGTATTACAGTATATATATTATATAAACAGATATAATTAGCAGGTATAGCATTCACAGACAGACAGCCACAACATTAGTTTTAAATGCATACATAAATAAATGGTATCACATAGACAAATCTGTTGTCATAGCAACAAAAATGCACAAAAACATTTTAACAGCATTTAGACACTTTTGAATATTGACTAGATGAAAAATGCATTGTATCTTGCTTAAATACCCAGAAATTACCTTTAAAGTACTATTTAACATACAAACATAAAAAACTTAAGTAGTAGCAAAATAGAATTAGATATTAAAAAGGGGCGTGGCACTATGTGCTCTCCCCCTAATGATCTGTATACATATATAGCCATACAACTGACTAAATTAATGTTTCTACAACCACTTATTTTGATTTGATCAATCAAAGGCAATGAAAGCAACCTATGAAAATTATAAACAAAATAATTCATTTTATTTCTACCATCAGAAACAAGAACATGCTACAGCCATCCACATGGTGACTTAGTCCCCCACTTCTCAGATAAATATAATGTTTAATGATAAATTACACTTGTCAATAAGCTTACCAATTCATACATACTAGTATATAGGAATTTCCATGTACAATACATGAATATTACAATACAATAATAGGTAAAATTTTATGAGTGGTGATTAAACATTTATATATTCTGCAAAAAAATATTAAGAACCATTATAAAAATATTTTATTGGTTAAAAGATACAAGCAATCCAACATTCTCACTTTTAGTCATGATGGTAAGAGATCTCATTCATAAAATTTGATCAATTATTAAAATTTTCACACAACTGATCAAAGAAATTTTGAATAATTTAACTTGATTTTAAGGGTTATTATTACATTACAATGGTCCTGAACATTTTCTGTTCAATTAATATGAATCCTATATAAACTTTTATATATCTATTTAGTATGCATGATAGGTTAAAAATTGCAAAAATGAACAGATGATGGTGTGAGTAGGTTTAACTGCCTTGATAATTGATTAAATATGGGTGAAATAACCTCAACTGATCCAGCTATGTTTTATGAAGGAGCCTGAGGAAATTACCCCAACCAATAAATCAAGGTTTTACTGTATTGCAATTTGGTAATAAGAATAAAAACGCACACATTAAGATGTCTACATTTTTGTATTATCATCATAATCACACAACACATTATGTTTGATAAGCCTACACTTAATAAATACACTAGAGTATAGGATGGTATTACAAAACTGAGCAATGCAAAACACAACAGTATGTGTAGGCAAGAATATGACAATAATGTGACAAATTGCTAAAAGCATGAAACATCCAAATTTAATGCTGGGTTAGACGTTGATCAGCATTTGTGCTTGTAATCTACAAGAATTAGAACACGTACACACACACACATGCACGCACACACACACACACACACACACACACACTGTGATCCTTTACATCTGTATAATGGACTATTTGTAAATAAAGTGTAATGGGGTAATGGGACAAGATACAATTATATATTACCATAAACAATATGATACTCTCTCTACATATAAACTGTAAATTAAATGTATATATAAACTTGAGAACTACATAATACACAGTTTATCAACCTGCTATCATGATACATAAAATGCAAGTGTTCAATTAAAGCTTAATACACACAAAAGATTTTTAAAAAAATACACTTTTGTTTTGAGACCTTTTATTTTTCGAAACTTCTTTATCAACTAGTTTTCTATTAATTATCAAATACAGACATTCAGATTTTTGTCTAGTAATGAAACAGAAAATAACAGAAAGGATGCTTTGCTTAAGATCTACATTATCAGTTATTTGGTTGTAATATTTTGTTGCAGTTATATTTTCTTCCAAAAATTGTGCTCAAACACACTAGTGAAAAAGTGACACTGTGTATAGGCATACAGAAACTATTCCATTTATATATAGAGAATGAATTGTCCATAAAATGCAGTAGAGAAATACACATCACAGATCTCAGAAAACAATTTATATCAGGGCTCTACAATGCGAGTAAAACACTCGCATATGCGAGTAATTATTTGTAAATGCGAGTGGATATGTCAAATTCACTCGCCCATGTGCGAGTAGAAAGTCAAATCCGGATTTTTCCTTTCCGTTTTCGACAATGAAATTACTCTCATCAAGCAACATCTTTAAAGCACTTAAATTCATACAGCTGCAATCCGTTAATTTGTTAAGCGTTTATGTGATCACGTTCTCAAGTGCCAATTTCATCGCTGAGTTGTAAACAAAATTGGCAGATATATTTGTTTTTTAAGGCATGAGTACGAATAAAAATTAGAATAAATGACCAGGAAGAAATGGCCTCGTATTTGACTCAGTTCCAGGGATACCTTGATGGAAAAACAAATGTAATCCTTTATAACGATGAAGGAAATCTGGTTCCCAAGTTTGCCCGAAAAAAAGTTTTAAACCGGGGAAAAAAACTTTAAAAGATATATCTGAAATTTTACATTTGGTGGGTGTATCTAGCTACACAGGAGATATTTACATTTTTGGAGCAACTCCCCTCGCACCTCTGATTTAAGTACATGTGTTTGAAATTAATTTGCCGGTTTTTAAAGTTTTTTCTTTCAGTGGCTTTTAGACATGCGCCGCAATTTTTGTGTTTGATGCCACAATAAAAGTAAATTGAATAAAAAATGTTGGGTCCAACTGCTTTGTCTGCATCTTTAAAATTAAGCAGTAATTAGAAATGTTTCCAGTGTAATTGAATCCAAATTAAATTGATATTTATAAAAGAAATATGTGGCGAGTAAGATTTTTGCTCTGGCTAGTAAACATCTCAGGTTAACTAGCCAGGAGGCTAGTGAAAAAAATTGCAATCGTAGAGCCCTGTATATGCAACTTAAAACTAATAGTAATAATAATACATGTAATAATAATAAACAAACTTAACAACAAATTATCTGTGGGACTAATTAAGCACGTGGTTACCATAAACAATACTTATGACATAACTATTTATGCAGTGTTCATTCTAAAAGGGGGCCATAGGGCCATAGATCCTTTATCTTGCCTAATGGCCCAATTGTTAAGGCCTTAGTGGGCCATATTTAACATAAGATGAATGCAAAAATATGGGGTTATGGTTATTCTGTTTTAAAGGAATTTTTTTTTGAAAATGGCCCATCTGAAAAATCCTAAAATGAACACTGTGTATGAGTGGAACCAATTATAAATGACAACATCTATGCTTCTCCTACACAAGGCTTGCTGATGAAGTCTTATTCCAGGATACCTGTGACAAACACTGAGTTATTAATAACAACATTGCTAACTCAAGGCTGAATATTTAATACCGGTTCTCTAGATGTTAAACAAATTGTCAAACTCCCTTAAATATGATTTTGTGCCAAACTGTGAATTGCAATGTAAATGAATACATGTAGTTGATAACCAAAAAAATAAATAAAAAACATGCAACATCTCAAAATATACATGTATGTAACATAAAATCACATTATTCATTATAGAGATACCATAATTGTAAAAAGTGGAACCTGGATATTACAAGTAAGTACCCAGTGTTGAGTGTAGATGGGGTGGGGTGGGGTGGGGGTGGGGGGTGGGTAGGTGTCATTGATCCCCTTAATTTACCAAAGCATCTTATATTTAACATTACATGAATATAAAAATATTAAAGTTATTCTTTTAAAGGATTTTTTTTTTTGTAAATGGGGTCGTTTGAAAAATCCTAGATTAAACACTTGAGTGCTAATTGTTTTTGTAAAGCCCCACTGAAGTCTAGGAATTCACATGATAATTATAGTATAGTATACATTATGGTTTTAGTATAGACATATAATATAAACTATATGTGCATATAATGATGTATACTGATACATACAGATACAGGTATACAACTACCACTGGTAAAAACTGTTAATACAAAAATAACAGTACATGTCAGCTGTTTTGTTATCAGATCTAAGATTGTTTTTTAAATGTTTCATCAAGTCAGTGATTTTTTTCATCCAGATCCATTACACATATAAAAGGTATTTTTACCTGTATAAACTGAGAACCTATATCTGATGATTACATTTAATTATTTGAATGCAAAATATTAATAGCCCCACCTTTTTTTTATTCAATTCAAAACACATTTTAAATCCAGACTTATGCACATGTATTTAAAATGTTGATGACAGGTAGGTAGGTTTTATATTAAAATTTTCCAATGGCCACACCCTAAATTTTCTATTCAATTCACTACAAAATAATTCAAAATTCACTTTTTAAAATGAAAAAAAAGTATTCAAAATGATTAAAAATGAATTTAATATCTCCATAAAAATTGTTTAAATGGTGTTGGTTTAATTTCATTTCATTCAACCTTACACAAGTACACAATCAACATTAGAACCTGGCTATTAAACCACCTATGGTATATGTGAAAACTACCTGGCTCCAGTTACACAATTATTCCTTAACAAAAGTATGGCCAGTTTTGGCAATTGTTTTATAGTACATGTACTACAAATGAAAATTGCCCATAACATTGGAATATAGATGAAATAAGCTTAGAGTGATCTTCAAAAGGACGCCTTTAATTCATTAATATCTTAAAAACCAACAAAATTATTCAGATTTCAAATTTGTGAGATTAAGTCATTAAGTCAAGGAATATGATTGTGAAACTAGGACCTGTTATTAAAGGTTGTTTTACTGACCTCATTTAGTGACATATTAGTTAAACCTGTATGTAAAAACCACTCTTGTTTCCTTGGTTCATATCTATAGACAGGTTTGTCTCTAATTCATATATAGTCGTTCACTTGAACATAGTTACAATTTTATACTATTCAAACAAGTGTGTTTGTTATCACAAAATCAGCTTGCATGATCAATATGATAAGATAATCTTTTTGTCTAATTTAAACAACATTTAATTTTTCACTATGCATAAAAATGCTTGTTGAACTTACATATCCTTTGACATGCTTGATCTGTTTTACCATTCATGATCGTCCAATAAATTCCATTTATATAAAATATTCAGAAGTCACCATAATGTCTCTCTATATATCCAGTATTAAACTAGTATGTCATTTAACTATAACGTAATAAATAAATTAAGTGTTACTTCCAAAGAAGATTCACAGACATAACAAGTCCTCCATGGATTTTGTTCGAGAGAATTCCTCTAGACATTTATTACTGTCCAAATATTGTGTAACACTATCATCTAAATCTTCTTGCCGTAGATCTGTACTGAATAATAACGGACAATTTGTCTGGATCCGGTTTTCAGCCAACCTTGAAAAATCATCATCTAAATTGTCTTCATCTTCAAAATTTTGCTGTAAAAAAAACAATTTTAAAATTTAGAATAATGAATTTGCATAAAATTATCCTTTCTTCTATAATAAATTGTAAAAATTAAATTAAAATCATTTCTATTAAGTACATGTATTTCTAAATTTTAAAATTCTAAAAATTCAGTAAAATTTGGCGTTACTTATAAAGCCTTTCAAGTTATTTTTTGGACTAATAATTCAAAGGGCAATAACTGCACCTAAAACAAAAGAACATTTATTGTCAATTAAAATGCTCTTTGGTATAATTTTCCAAATTTCAGTACTTTTGCTGGTATAAACTTCTATATAATAAACATACCCAGTTAAAGCATGGTTCTGATGATATACTGGCATTTGAATCGGGACTAGTAAGCTTTGGTATCTGAATAGCTGGATCTATAATAATAATAATAATAATAATAATGAAGATAATACTAAAAGAAATAAGTTACAAATAATATCGTTAAATTTTGTTTTGCCCACCAACATATCAAGGTTTTAAGTGACAACTTAGAAGTTAGATGTAAACCAATACTTGTATAGACATCTACACTTGGCCAAGTTCACAGGCAAGAAGAAATAACTTGACATTTATTTTTGTTATCACTTGACCATAGTTATAAATTATTACTCAACTCATTTACATAATGTGCCACAACAATAATAATAATGAATCTGATTTTTTGCCTCATATTATCTTAATCACATAATCATATTATCACTAATTTACATTCTACCAGTAATTAAACATGCATTTATGTACTTTTATGTATATATGCATATGGAATAAAGAATCAGAACTTGATATGTTTTCATTCAAAGCATTAGAATCTGATAAGAACCTTAATTTAATCAAATGAATCCCCTTTATTACACATACCTGATGAGTTACGGGGTCTATTTTTGGACGGATGTGATGCATTATTGTTGTTTTCTAACACATTTGTTTTGGGTTTGGACTGTTCATTGGACTGCTTCTAAAAGTAAAGTTATGATAATTCACTTTAAGTTACAAACTACAACACTGCACTTTTAATTTACATGTATGCATTATACATTTACTAACTGAAAACAAATTTAAAAGTCAGCTAAGTGTAAAAATATCTGTGAAAATTTAATAAAAAGCATTGACTGTCAAAAATATTTGTTTTACTCTTTGTGTATATGTCAATTTTCAAATTATATACCAAATTTCCTAGTTATAAACAATAAACCTGATCTGAGATGGAAAATGTATACAATTACATATATTAATTTTGTAGCCTGTTGTTTCCAACATTAGTTTTTAATTTATAATACTGACTGCTGCAACCTCAAAATCAACAAAAAAAATTAAAAAAAAATATTTCTAGACTGATATAAATGTTCTGATTTACTTAAAATTTTCTGATTATCAGACAAAATGTCAGGTACTAATAATCATTTTTAAAGGTTTGACACTTGAGTATATTATCTAAAAATCGAATTATATAAAGGTAAGGGTACTTACTATACTCTCACTGAGTCTACGATTAGATTCAGTAGCATTACATTGATCTTGTGCTAATTCAAAGGCTTTTGACACTGTTAATGTTACTGCTTGAGCCTAAAGTAAAGAGATATAATTAAATTTTAATACTATCCAGTGTTTTAAATTTTTTGTATCTATGATCCCATAGACAGAATTTTTTGCCGTCATATTAGCTGACGTCATATTGTGCAGAGCTACCGGCGGTTTCCATTGGCAATCAGCTGTGTTCCGCCTTTAGATTAATGCGCCATTTTTTTTTTAATGCGCTGGTTTTTTGTTTCATGTGTATAATTTAAAGATTACATGAATGTAATCTTCGCGGTTTTATGCCGCGTGCACCAAATAATTTTGTCTATGACCCCATAGATAGAAACAAAATTACAATCATTCCTTAAATAAAACAATGTTTATTGTAACAGTTATATGTAATACATATAAATCTGTAATACCTACATTTCACTATATGTTGAACTGCTTTAGCAATAAACGAGAGATTGACAGAGGTAAACAACCAACAATATATATAATGTATATAAGTGTGTGTCTTGCAAAGAAAGTAAATCATTAATACCTAAATAATATCTGTAATAATAGAACTCAACCATCTCTATTAAGAAATATTCTTTATTGTTTATAATAATTGGTATAATCAATAGCATTTTATGTTTCTGTGGTTTTTGAGCACATTTTAACTATTAAACATTAAGTGCATGCAAACAACCACGTGATCAGTGCCATAACATCTATATTACCCCAATTCGATAAATTGTAAGGCTAGAGCAATCCAGTTTAATAACGATCTTAATATACTTCATGTTATTCCTTCTTTTACCAAATGAGTTCCGAAGTACATAGTTAGAAAAGTCAGAAAGATGACCTAATATACTTCATGTTATCCTACAAAATCACCAAAAAGTACAACAATGAATGCTGAGACCAACACTGATGATTGAAAGCATATAGGGACATAAAATAGTGCTATTTTCTGCACTTTTGCTAGGCAAACTATAATTACTTGAAACCGCTAATAAATATTGAGATTTCAAAATACTTACAATTTTTCTCTTTGCACATAAAAAGGCATGACACACCATTGTTTCATTTACTGTATTACGTGCCATAAATGTAAACACTTTATCGTGAGTTTTATCTGCTGAACAAAATGATATTCTGAAAAAAAAAAAATTACAAGTCATAACTGAAAAGGAATACTATTTCAAAACTGACCCTAATTGAGAAAACCCCAACCATGTCATATGCATGCATGGTCAAAATATAATAACCAATGGCACATCTACTGCACTGCTCTAAACTGCATGCTTATGGACCACAGTGCTTTCACCACCTAGGTTCGAATCGGCACTCTGGACACTTCCACTCGGGACAGATTCCAGTGGGAGAAAGTATGTTAGTTCACTTGCTGAAGGTCAGTGGTCTTCTCTGGGTACTGCAGTTTAATTTATCATCCATGAACTAACCGCCTTGATGTACCCAGGGTTTTCCCTTGCATCCTTTATTTGGGAGTCCTTAGGACTCTAGCGCAATTTTCCAGGGGTCCTTAGCCAAGATTTGGGAGTCCCATTTATATCCGCCATTTTTCGACATTACAGTTTTGTGTGTTAGATCAAATTGTTTGTGTAAAACAGGAACCTTGTTTTTTTTTATTCTCAACTGAAAGACTTGCAAGAAATTGGATTTTCAGTTTCATACCACTATCGTGATCACCGGGATTATTAATTACAGGATTGTCGAAGAAGGAAAAAGTTTTCTGCTGCCACGGTATGTGGTTAATAACAATGATACAAGGTCACAAAAACACTTCATACTTGCGCTTTACTAAAATGAAATAGGACAATCTGAGTCAAACAAGCGATTGTCAACTATAAATAGCATTTAAACATTACTGCCGATATAGATCTGTTCAGACTGAAAAAATATTTATAGCCCAGCATGGATTTAATTTTTGCGTCCCATGGGATGCACAGAATATTTCTGGGGGTCCATGCGAAAAACTTGCGTCAGATATGCGAGAAAACCCCGGTACCCGAGAGAATCTTGACTGGAACACAAAATTCCATTACCTCAATTAATTCAAGAATTGGAAAAAATCTTAAAATATGGACATTTTTAATTTACCTGTATATTGTTATATCATCTATCAATTCTTTAGATACCATGTCAGTGATTTTTATTCCATGTGGCGATATTGTTATAGCAACCTTCTGTAGTTTTTTACCCATGGCTTTTGCCTGTAAAATAAAATAAATTAATCTAAATATTCATACATCTGGGGAAACAACACAAAAAATTATATTCCTTATTTTAAAAATAATAAATTTCTTGCCAACACTATATGCACTGACTTGGGATTACCGGGTAGTTACACATGGCCTCATACCTTCCTTGTTTATGTTTTCAAGAAGGAATCTTAACTCTTATATTTTCCTGTCGACAAAAGGCAGTTTAAATGCAAATGAGTTATTTAATATGAAAAATTAAATATTCATGAACTCTTTATTTTGGACATTGTACTAAGGTGATATAATGGTCAAGGTAGCAGGAATTTCCTGGAAAACATAAAACCCTTGTAGATGTTAAGGACAGGTGTATTTGGCTCTCAAAAAACAGTTTTAGTTTCATACTTGCTGCTTACTTATTTATTTTATTATTAAAAATTTATCTTCTTGAAAATTTACTGAAAGGGCTGTAAATGAAGTGGTCAACACCAATGTTATATTTTTCATCAAATCTTCACTTTTACATTAATATATATGTATTAACTTGTTTCTGTTAAAACATTTTCAAGTGGTTTTAGTTTAGATATATCTTCTGTATAAATTTGATATACAATTTATAAATGTGAGGGCTAGAACCTTTATAATTCTACCATGACTGTATACAGTAGATAATGAAGTAGCTATAAACCCGCTTCCTGTTACATAACAGTAATTATACAGTTAATTATAAACAAAGTATATATTACTTCTTGTTTCTAGGTACTTCCTTTTTCTTCTAACCCCGGAAAGTACTTATAAAAGTTTGATAACACTTTAAAATAGGTCCATACAACAACCAATAAGAGGGTGAAAAATCATGACATTTCAAATCATGACAACTTAAGCTAGATAGGAGGTGCTTACACTTCCGGATCACCCATCCTCACTTCCCTGTTGGATGTTCAAGCGCTTTACTTGATTTGCAAGTTTTCAAAGTTTTTACTGTGATTTGGATATGGAGCAGTATGTTTGTTTTTGATTCTCTTATCAATGCTGTTATAAACTTCCACGATTGTCATATCTGATATTATCTCAAATATATACATGTATTTTGTTTCATGTTGGATATATTGAGTCTTTGGATCTTTTCTTAAGAATTAATTTCATAACTTTTTTATACCAAGTCTGAGACCTCATCATTATTGTAGCTACTTGTAGACATGGTTACCTTGCATTGCAGATCATATATCATGTACATAAAATCATCTAAATACATGTGTCAACATCACAGTAGACAACATTCACACTGTTAGTGTTATTTAAAAGTACATCACAGCAGATACTGATAAGCCCTGACAATTTCCTATATTTGCCCAATCATTATCCAACATTAAAATAAATCAGATATACTCAAGTGTCAGTGTCTGTGCATGTCATACATGTACTCTATGTTCATAGGTCCTATCAGCAAAGTTTGAAGTATTTTTAAAGTTTTACTTTAATTTTACATGACTAAGCAGTCGTTTCGGAATACGATTTTTAATTAGTAGTGCTTAGATCAAAATTGTGAAACCAAATTTTTTTCAGTTTCAATATAAAAAATAACCAGGATACAGATAAAATAGTTACCATGGAAATTATATTTTGTACAGCCTTTGAACTAGCCCCATTTCCGTAACTTTCCCCGTCATTTGCCTCTTCTACTAGGGTTTGACCAATGTACTTCATATAAAATGTTATACCATCATTGACTGCCTCCTTGTTCTCACTCCATCCTTCTCCTAGTTCTGAAATATAATAACAGGGCGAATTTTAAGGATTTGTTCTTATACAAAAATAAAGGCCAGGCTTTCACAAACATTGCTTTACTAGGAATTGGGCCCAAATAACAAAATCTTTCTTAACTTGGACAAGGTGTTTGCCAAATTTAAAAATTTAAATCTGGCTCAGACCCAATATTGATCTCTAATTTTTTTATTCCATTAGATCTATTTACATTTGCACCATTCACACATTTAATGGTCCAATGAACACAACCTCGCCTAAGTGCAGTGGGCTGGGACCTACAAACAGTAGGCTCTAACTGCAACTGCTGATTTGACTGGTGTGTTTTGATATCATACCAGAAATATTCTCTATAGGAATTTAGGATAATATTATAAATATAATACACATATGTATTTAAAAGTATATTTTATTCAGTTAGATAGTTTCTCTCCTATGTTTGGTCTGTTTGTTCTGTCTGACTCACACACAACAACCAGGCCTATCATGCGACTAGCTCCAGACTTATCTTGGGTCCACACTTGTTACTTCAAAATCTTCTGAATAAAAAAAACATCCACTACATAGGAGCATTATGTAATTAAAACAAATATTAAGACAAGGACAATCCTGTGATATTAACAATAGGAGCAAATTTGTGTTTTGTCGCCAAGCCCAAAAATCCCATTCATAAATTTACAGGTGTAAATATTTCTGATAGTAGGGTAACTACATAAAACCACAATTTTAAACTTACTCGTATGGCGGGATTTCTTGTTCGACTGTTCACGGAACAAATTTGGACTCTTTCTCATAGCTCGACGTAAAACTTCCATGTTTATCCTTCAAAAACTCAAAAACATGAAAAATTCGACCTAAATGGTTGAACCTACTGTCGTGTATTGTGCCATATATGGGTGGCATGGGCGGTGATTTGTGCAGAATCAGGCGAGCAAATGGTCCAATAAGACACACGTGTCAAAGGTCATCGCATCTGGGTCAAATAATTATATTCATGGCAATAAAGAAAAGTGCCGTGCAGATCAATCGCTTTATCGACTCGGATGCATGATCATTATTAACCCGAAAAAACATCTTACATGAATTATCTCCACTTATTTTTGACATTTCCGTACACCGGATATTGCAAATAATAAGTTTTTCCCGCGCAAATAGTATTATACCAGCATTTATTTTACAACTAGGTTCTCCTCATCAGTAGTGCTAGGACTAGTGGACCAAAATTATGAAACATTTTTTTCACTAAAGGAGTTGAAAAATATCAAAAAGATTAAAATATATTTTACCAAATTGAGCTTACAGTAGGAAATACTTTGCTTGAGGGAGTGTACCTTAGTTTTTTCCAATATAATTGTTTTCAGATCATACGGTAGCAGCAAATTTAGACAGTAGCACATTTCTGAATAAGTTTTTTCAGAAACAAATCTTAAAATAATAATGGTAAACCAACATGATATAAAATGACTTGGCCTAAATATGTTTTTCTCTTATAACTGGTATCTGAAATTTGACTAATTTTATTGGTTCTCAAATTACAAGTATATCATTTTTAAGTTTTCAAGCTTATGACTACTGCATTCTGTATTTGAATCTCGACGATGATTTTGAAAATATGCTCCTGTTATGCTGTTTATATATCCAAGTTACCGTGAAATCTCATTGAATGCAAAAATGGCCCAGAAAGTTGTTAAGAAAATGCGGTTTCCACCAGAAATATGAATTTCCCTATGTAAGTCTACAGAACTTACTAAGGCATAACACGCATGGATCACTGGGCTTCTGGTAAAACTCAGAAACCAAACAAGGCAAACCCATCCATGAGGTCACTCAGTACCGTAACTAGGCCCTTAAATAAACCGAGGCAAGAATTGAAATAATGACATACAGTACCAGCAGAGTCTAAATGTTTTGTTTTGTTTTGTTTGTTTGTTTGTTTGTTTTTTTTTCTTTGTCTTTCACATTTAAGGTATTATAATACAGTATAATAGGAAACCTCTAAAGTAGACCAGCTGTTGTAAAATAAGTGGGATGGTTTTGTGCCATGAAAACTAGTTTAACCACACCACTAATACTCTTAATTCAGGTTAGAGGGTATTAGACAAAAATAGGTCTACATTTAATCTGGATTCTTCATTTCATGATCATAAGCAAGATCACTTGATAGATTCGCTAAATGCCGAAATCAGACAGTACAGCAATACAGCTAGTAACCAAAATGACAAATTAAATAATAAAGCAGTTTAATGTGACAATCACTTAATTAAATCATTAAATTAGTTTCATGTAAACTGTAACTAGTTGAAGGAACTGCTCGTTAAAGAAACTGTCTACTATGATTTAAGTCGGGGTTTTATTTTTTCCCCGACATTATAAGCATAGGTTTACTTGGAGTGATCGAAACCCAATAGCATCCCGGAAAAATAATGAAGGCCGCTCTCTCTCTCTCTCTCTCTATAACTTCTCTGCGAAAAAGTACTAGGTTAATTTTTACCGAGGCAACTGCCTCGGTTGCCTCATAGGTAGTTACGGTACTGTCACTATAAGAGCTGGTTCTTCTAAGTAAATGATATAAAGTTTGATCATGCATGTAGCAGAGAAAGCGTATTAAACCAGTAATTGGTAATGTTATGCATTGTCTACAATCTAATAGTGATCTGATAATATATTTCATATGATACGAAATGAAACAAAATCAATTACATCTGATGGTGAGGGTAGTAAAATTGCTTTTCTGTAAGACCATCATTCTAACAATTCTGTATTATATAGCGAGGCATTTGGCATGGAAACATGAAAAGAAATCAAAGGTGGTGGAGAATCCAGGATAAAATTGGTTACAATACATTAGAAGTATATTTATGACAAATATTCAATTAGCATATCATCGAGAGGAGTTTCAGTCACTTCTCAGGAAAACAAATGTTGAATAATTGATATGTTTTATGTACTAAACAAATGTTTGAAAAACAAAAGCGAGATATACGTATCTGCAACCAGCCATTACTTACCAATTCTCTGGTGTGCCTGTACAGCACATAAATCATCCAACAACATTTACATCCATTATGTACAGTCCTGTATCTTATAATAACCTTCTAGCAGTAATAAACAGTAATGTTAAGTTTCTGATGTACTTCTCCATGTTATTTAAACTGAGTTATCCAAGTTACCATTCCTTTTGCTGTGATATCAATATGAACATTTCTTCAAATGTTGGAAACAATATTGCACTGTCTTAATTTCCATGATATTTGCCCTTACAGGCTCTTCCCTGTTTGGCATCACTTCACTCATCTTATTTTTTAACCTAAGGTACATATATTCATTAAAAACAGTCCTTAATCGAGAGATTTTTTCTTATACCTTCAAACAACACAAACCAGAGAACTGCCTTTACATTGCCCACACCCCTTCTCATTTTTTTAACCATTTGGCTAAAAAATGCGGGTTTTAGACAAGAATAAATGGTTGATGAAATAAACCTGTGTGTTCCCTATATAAATATACTTGTTGACAATACATATTTAAATTAAAGGTCAAGCAGACAGGTTAATGTCGTTTGCCTATATATGATCAGATTTTAGAGTAAATACAATGTACCAGTTCTCTGATTTCATGAACTAATTTTGAATTTCTATATAAACGAGAATTAAAAATTACACGACATTACCATGAGCTCTCTTTATAATAATGACCAATGACATTTTATTGCAATCAAGCTTATGAGTGGAGTGATGGTATTTACATCCAAGAAATATTGAGAAGGTCCGTTCTGGGATAGTGGAGGTTTCAAGAGTACCAATAGAAGATAATTTACCTTTGACAAGCGAGGAACTGACAAACTTTCTCAGACAAGGACCTGGCCAAGTGGGATTGAAATCTTAGGGGGTTAGAGCCACTATAATCTGTAAGTGCATGTTTTATACACATTTGTATATACATCAGCTCAAGCTTATGAGTTATAACTAAATTTGTTTACTTTGTGTAAGAAACTAAATTAGAAATCATTGTGCAGTTTAGGAAAGAATATTTGTTTGAAAATCAAGAAATCCATGGCCAATGCGTTGTTTTTAAAGTACATTCACAGAATAGGAAAAGTCCCCAGTTTAAGCATTATGGCTGCACCTCTGTGAAGACATATTAAATGAAACTAGAACTGTCTCTGAAAGAGGCTAATACCAAGTTTGATAATCCTAGGTGCTACGGTTCAAAAGTTCTGTTCTGGACACGAAGCGGGACAGACGGACAGACGGACGGACAGACAGACGGACAAGGTAATTCCTATATACCCCCCAAACTTCGTTTGCCGGGGGTATAACTAGTGAATACAGTAATAAGGTTCTCCTGAACATATTAGTATAAATCAGAAATGACATGATTGATCAATGTTTATTTAAACATAAAAAATAATTCCACATGATTTGCTAGTTGTAACACACACACACACACACACACACACACACACACACTATCTTTCTTTGATTATAATCATACATATACACATGTACTGTAAAACTTCCAATTTACAGGTTTTTTTGTTAATGGCAATTTTGCCATCAATTCAAATTCAATATCACCATATCCAACAGCCAAAAAAGAGAAATATCTGATCTTCAAAAGTGGAATGTCAAAGCTGAAGTTTAATACATTTTGAATAATCTAAGCTTCACTGTCACAGATTTATCAATCAACAAAGTGTTGCATCAACGTCTCTTCATACACTTATGAATCCTATCATGTTTGAATTATAAATCAACATATTTATTGCAAGTCTTTATCAGATCAATCACACATATCCAAATGTCATGTTGATTCATAAATGAATTTTGACAGTAAAGATGTTTCTACAAATGTTATTTTTACAACTATGTCCTTTGTAGGTTCCTTTAACTTTCATTCATACATATGTTGATACATTTCTTGACTGAGACGTATATAATCAGCTTTTTCTGAAGGTGTCATTTTTGCTACCATGTCGTCCGTAACCTCATGCAGTGGTACTTTTGTATGTCCTATAGTAACCATAACAGCCTCTTCATCATCATCACTCTCCATTTCTTCAACAGCTGTAACCAAAAATAAAACAGAGTCATTTAACCATGGATATATAAAACAGTCATGACACACTCAATGTCTCATATAAAAAGCACAGGAAGAAAAATATTAAAAATACATTGAATTATCTCCCTTTGTCTACAGTGTACTCAAGGATGGAACTAGACATAATACAAGTTTCATGATTAAAATTATCTAAAACTTAAAATGTATAATGTACAAAAGGGAAGAAGAAAAGAAAAATGTACAAAAAGGTAAGAAGAAAAGACAAATGCTGTCATTTAAAATGACAGATGGTAGAAATATAAATAGTCAACTGGAAAATTTTTGTGCAAGTGCATTTTTGTGAGAAGCACATTTCAAAATAAAATCAATTATGGAAGTTTTATTTTTACATCATGTTACTATCATAAATTTATTTAGAAATTAAAACAAATGTGGAAATTTCTAGAATCACAGTACATGTATTGAAATATTTACAAATAAACACCAGCTTTGTATGAAATAGCTGTAAAATATTTTTATAGGCTGCATGAACATGAAGCAGTTATAATCCTAGTTTTACAATGGCCTTACTTGAACTTGTACCCTGAATTTCCTAACTCAGCAAAAAGCCTCTGCAAGCAGTTTTATTTTAGAAATCATTGTTCATTATTGGAAAGAGATTATTAACTATAATAGGTTGTTGGCTGTTTATTATTATTATATAGTAATATATGTATGAAAAATTGAAACCTAGACTCGATAAAGAATTTTTACACTGAGACACTGACGCTGATTCCAAAGCTAGTGAACGATGGCATTTATCTTTCATATGCAAAGTAGATGTCTGTTAATATGCAAAATGTTTATTGCAATACATGTTTTACCATTTGTAGCAAAAGAAGGCTTTTTGGAAGCTTCATCATCCTCGCTGTCACTACTAGAATCATCACTTCCTGCACCAGGAATTGTTGGAGCTGCAGGTCCACCTTTTTTCTCATGAATAAACAAAAGGGTTTCTATCTCGTTTACGTTTGTACGAGATGTCGGTTCTACCTGAGAGGGACCAGCTCTTTCTTTATCAAGCTGAAATAACAAAATCGATAATGATTATTAACCTAAAAAGAGTCCAATGAAAGCCTGTACACTCACCTGGCAAAAAGAGGTACAAATCTATACCTGTATTTCACTTAGATTTTCTATTTATAACAATCGAATCAAATATTCTAAGAAACAATCCATTGCACATTCATATACATTTATATACCAAACATGAACTAAATCAGTGAATAAGTAAATGTGTAAAACCCTTTTTGTGTTTTGAGAAATCGCAAAAAATATCATCTTATTTCAAGTTATTAGCATGTTCAGCTAATGATAATGCCAAAAAAATGTTCATGAAAACGCTATCATATACATTAAATTCCTATACACCCACTGTCTATATATAAATTTTGAACTAAATTGGTTAAAAATAAACCTGTAATTCAGGTAACTATGATTTTGAATGTGGGTCAAGACTCAAGGGCAACCAGGTTCACAAAAGTATAAGAGCTTTACACACTAAAACTATGTATAAAGTTTCAACCATTCAGGCTTGAGATATCTCAAAGTTATACTTCTCCCGGTCACTGTGACCTTGAATGATGGTCAAGGTCATCCAGCTTCTGAAACTTGGTAGAACTTTATGCATTTATACCATATATATCTTCTGCATGAACTTAGGCGAGTAAAGGATTATACAGATTGGGGAAGGATACTGAATTCATTACCTGATCATTAGTTTCCATAGGTACCCCATCAATGGTACTCTCCACCATCCATACTGGTCTCTCTTTAACTGTATTGGCATCCTTATTTTTCTCTGCTTCATCTCCCATTGATATTGTAACTGTACTCTCTGTGAATCCATAATCGATACCTCTGGTGGCATCCCCACTCCAAACCATCTTGTCTCCATCTTTCTGGCCTTTATTTGGATTATAAACTCTACTGCAAAAATATAAAAGATTCCATCATAAATTTGTTAATTTTTTAGAACTGTATGTATAGTTTATAAATTCTGCAAAGATTAGGGAGATAGCATTTTTTGCATATCAGATTGAAAAATCTATAAAAATAGTGACAGATATTTCCAGCTTACACCCCTTGTGCAATAAACAGTAGCCTACACACTCCTTTTCAAACTAAGTTTTGTCATTGAAATTAGAGATGTAGCAATGGTTGAGAACATGTTAAATTGCCCTTTTTATTGAAATTTTGCATTTTGTGGCCCTAAATTTGATCTATGTTCAATATGTATAATGGGTATCAGGGTAGTAAATATATGCTCAAAACAAGAATAACAAAGGGGTAAAATTATCTAGTATATACAAACTTTTTACTATGTTTGATGTCTGTGGGTTCAGGTTCCATGAGCTCTGGTGCTAGTTTTAAGTTCTCACAATCACTAAGCAACTCATACACTGGTTGTATCTGCTCATTAAACTTTGCTAACAATGTACGAGCATCTTTCTTAGGCATGGCACTTTCATCTTCTTCCACCTCTGCCTGACAAAAAGTACATTTGTACATCTGTGCCATTGGATCAAACAATTCAAATGTATCTAAATCTGTAAAAGTCTTCAAACATTCTGGACATTTGAAGGATGCACGACTTGTATTATCTCTTTCTTCTGTTTCTATCTTACGTCGGACATGATCAAGCTTATACTTCACAACATTTACAAACACTTGGTAGTTTATGAAATAATAATTATGCCTTGTTGATCTCCCTTCTTCGTCTGTTTCCACTCGTAGTCTTACTTTAAGAAATTTGTCACTTTTCAGTGTATTTATAAGTGCTCTTAACTGTTTTCTATCAAATTGGAGAAGTTCAATCATATCATCTTCTTTCATACATGGGTTTCTCACAAGGATATCCATAATGATTGCATGTTCCATGCTGTAGAAACCACGTGCAATCAATCTTGCGAGTCTTTTCAGTGCCTCAGGCACCTCAGTTAACATATCTGGTTCAATCATCATGAACTTTAGTCTTAGACTGCACTCATCATATCTAAATAAATATAAGAAAACAATTATAAGATAATAAGTACTTGTGGAAGCATGTTAGGTAGCTCAGTTAGTAAGGCGTCAGACTCCAGATATAAAGGATGTGGGTTGGAATCTAGACAGAGGCATATTGTAACTTTAAGCAATATACTTCATTTTATATTGCTGCTGACTTACTCAGCACCAAGATAACACAACCCCTGCAACTGTGGTCTCAGTGACATAGCACCTAAAAATCGCCAGATTGCATGCTTGTACAAACGTATGCATAACACACAAAATATACACTGTCAGTCATTATCACATCAGGGCAGCCTAATGTGACTTCCTTACACCTAGCACCACCACAGTACAAAGAATAAAATGCACCCATACAAGCCTAAAGTTTACTAACAGTGTCTAATATAGTGAATAACATAAACAAGTTAAAAGAAGCAAGGGACATAGGTTGACATAAGTCAACTCACACATGTACTTCTTCTTCCCAGCCAGCATCAGATTCTGGTACAATCTGCAAGTCTGGCTTATTGCAGCTACTGTTTTGCAAATTTTCAAAGTGGGACTTCATATGAGGAAGATGTACATGTCACAGATTTTATTTGCATGCCATCCTAAACAGCACAAGCACAAAGTTTGATAATATTCAACTTTTGAGGGATGAACTTGCAAGGAAGAAGAAAATAAATAGCTTTTAAAGGCGAACTAAAGATGTCAAAATAATTTCCACATGTTGCTTATTCCTATGCGAAATCATTGACCATAGTCAAATCTTTGATTCATTATCATAGCCTATAAAGCTCATTGTTTGAATGGTATTGTCACCAATACTCTTGTATAATACTTTGATTAAGCAAGTTTGCTCAAAATGTCAATCAACAAAATTTCCAGATAGTTGCTATAAATGCATTTTTCAATTGACTTGCTGTTGTTTACAAACACATAATTCAATCTAGAATCGAATTCAACAATTCATATTTTGACACATAAATAAAAATGTTTAAAGAAGATGTGAATAGGATATTATATCTCAGTGTTTATCAGCCCATGGGTTATTAATCCCTTATTTTGCAAAATGACTTCATTGTGAACAACCTTAGCATGCCATATTTAGCATTACATATGTGGAAAACTGGGTTAATGCGTGGCTGTGTATCTCAGTCTAAAGAGTCCGTCTAGTATTGGGAAGGTCTATGGTTCAAGTCCCGGTTTGTCTGCTGCATTTCTCTGTAACTTTTTGGGCTCATCTTACCCCGGGAAGAGCTGACCATAAGGGGAACTTGGTGGTTTTGATTCAAGGGTTTAATCGAACAAAGAAAGACAGGAATGTGTCAGACTGGACTCAATGAGTTGATAGGTAGTTCAGTCAGTAGAGTGTTCTGGTAATATTTGGAAGGTACTAGGTCCACATCTTGTTACACATGTATGCAAGAATATTCGTACAATGGTGTTTAGAGTAAAGTTTTTGAACATGGCCTTCTACACAACATAGATTGAAAACTGCATATATACTCCATATATCAAATTAGTTGGTCAATAACATAGGGACCAGATTCATTTTTTAAGATTTTTAAACAATTTTCCAGTGAAAGAAATGTCAAATATCAAAAATGATAATTGCCTTTTCTATTATTTACTATTTTTCTAACTGACAAAGAAAAGAATTTGTTCAAAATGTACCAGTATTGCTACCATTTTTGTCTCGTGAATGTCTTTCAAATAGGGGAATGCATTAAAACATGTTCATTGAATATCGATGGATATTTTCCAGATTAAACGTCAGTTCAAAACGTGTGTATCATGGATCTAATCGTGGTTGAAAAGTGGTCACGGAAGTAATCAAAACATTAGAAATTCGACTTTACAAAACGAAAACGTAAATGGAAAAGATCGGATTTATTTCTACTATAAGGTGAAATGACACTTGCATTAACCGATATGCGTCTAATCAGCGACATTTTAACAGATCTAGTCTTTAGAATCAATTGTTCAAGGTTTACACAAGAAAGAACCAACAGAGTAGGTGACAGAAACCTGCAATTAACAATTAATGTCTAATTTCACAGTTGCTAAGGAAACGGGTTAATATAAGCCATTCTGGCTTGTTCCTGGACCCTTTTCTGTATCTCCATATGTTTGTATATTGAATTATAATTATGTTGTATATATTGTTTTAGAGAATAAAATATTATTTAAACTAATGTCTAACTATATATGGCAATTATAGTGATTATTTTAACTTTACAACAGGTTTGATGCAAGGAGAAGCATTATCTCCTTTGCTTTTTTCGTTATACGTTAATGATATGGAAACTAATTTTATTAACAATAATTGTGATTCAATAGAGTTAAACTCTATAAACATGTTTTCACTTTTATATGCAGATGATACTGTAATTTTTTCTGAATCTGTATCAGGTCTTCAAAAAATGTTGGATAGCCTTCATAGTTATACTACTGAATGGGATTTAAGTGTCAATAAAGAAAAAACAAAAGTTGTAATTTTTAGAAATGGTGGTAAAATCAGAGATAGTGAGGCATGGCATTATGATGGTGTAAATCTTGATATTGTTGATAGTTTTGTCTATCTTGGTCTATTATTTTTTTACAATGGTAAATTTAAACAAACACAATTGTCTAATCAAGGTAGAAAAGCAATGTTTGTTTTAAACTCAAATGTAAAAAATTTTAATTTTAATATTGAAACTCGTTTATCACTGTTTGATACATATATTACTACATGTAGTATTTTAAACTATGGTTGTGAATTATGGGGTTCAGAAAAAGCTCAGGTTATAATTGAACAACTTCATTTAAATTTTTGTAAAACTTTACTAGGGGTGCGGAAAACGACATGTAACATGATGGTTTATTTTGAATTAGCTCGTTTTCCTCTACAACACAGATATATTCGCATTATAAAATATTGGTTAAAACTTTTAAATTCGGATAATTGTGTCTTAAAAGCTTGTTATAATGATATGTATGACAGAATAGATAGTGATGGTAAATATAACTGGCTTGTACAGGTTAAAGATTTATTATGTAGACATGGGTTCAATGATATATGGTTACAACAGCTTGTTTCTGATACAAAATATTTTTTAGGCATCTTTACCAGTGTTATAAAGGATAACGTTTTACAAACTTCTTTTTCATTTTTTAATAATTCTTCAAAGTGTGACTTGTATAGACATTTAGTTGATAGGTTCTATTTACAATTTTATTTACGTAAACCTTTGTCATATAAATACCAAAAAATACTGTGTCAATATAGATTGTCATCGCATGGTTTATTAATTGAAAAGGGAAAGTATAATAATATAGAAAGAAGCAGCAGGGTGTGTTTTTGTAAATCAAATGAGATTGAAGATGTTTTTCACTTTGTTTTAATTTGTCCTTACTATTTAAGTATTCGTAAACAATATATAAAAAAATATTATTGGGTTAGTCCATCTGTTTTCAAGCTAGTTCAACTTTTTAGTATTCAAAATTCAAAACAATTAAGAAATTTAGCTAAGTATTTATTAGAAGCAGAGTTGCTAAGAAAATCTTATGTCACTTAATTATTATGTACTTTCATATGTATCTTCAATAGACAAACTTAACAATGTATAACGTAATATTTATTTACTAATGTTAATCCTCCCATGTGTATCTTATTATTATTGTTTATTTATTGTTCATACTTTTCAAATTTTATGTTTGCCTATAAGTTGTTACTTATGGCTGAATAAAGAATAAGAATAAGAATATTATCCAGATTCCTGTGCTCAGCTTAAATAATTTGATTGTGAAATTGTCGTGGTACATAAACATGGTTTAAGTACATGTCCAATGATATCACGGAGCTTTGGGTCCATGACCTTAAACAACAATGCGATACAATTTATAGTCGATACAATTTAAACAAACAACATACGCTCATTTATGTTGTTTATTTATTTATAAACATTTAGTATATTAAGTAAATATACCCATTGGATTATCTTGGCAATTACATGTATTACTCAATAGTCTAGGGTGTTATCGGTATTGAGGTCTCGGGTCGAGAACATCGCTATGACGGACAACCAAATATATATCGTGGCCTATATTCAGTCAATCATCCATTAGCACTTGGTTATCGTGGTACTTGTACTTTCTGAAAATTCCACTGGCAAAACCGTAAAACTATTCATAATGCCGTTTTTGTCATATACTAGTATATATACCTGTGCTGTTCATGCAAGCAACACAGGGATCTACCCCAGACTGGCGGTACCCAAAATGAACAAACTTGTTCAGTACTGTTATTATGAAAGCAAACTGACAAAAAGCCATTTAGTCAAGTAGCCAGGTAGCTAATAAGTCGTTTGCATAATTTCAGTCTACAAAAATGAAATTAAATTTACTACTATCCAGGCGTACATGTTTTCTGATATGAAGTTGCCATGTGCTGTTTTAGAACTGTTATATATATATACATAAAAAACGTGTTCAAAACAATGTCATGGCAATTTTGATAAGAAATAACGATTTTCTATATCTGAATCAAATAGAAGATTTGCATTACACTAATACGGTTTATACCTATTATGAATGGAGTCAAAATATGTTTTAAACTGTTGAAATTGCGGACATAATTGATACATGTGAATCAGTAGACTGTAAAAAGAGTACGCACCCGACAACATTTTTTTATTTTGGACCAAAATGAATAAATCAAATACAGTCATGTCCAAATCACAATCTCGAAGAAAGGTCAAAACTGGAAACTGACAAATTTAGTCAAATACGCGAACTTCCGCTAGGGGAAGTAAGACCGGGTGTTCCGGAATGGTAAGAACCTTAAGTTAAGCTAGCTTCACCCATCACGTGTGTAACCAAGCTTGAAAATGAAAGGTAAGCACCTTGCTTCGTTGTATAAAATTCCCGTAGTGGGAACACGCTCTATAATATATTAGCATATAAAGTGTGAAACTAATACAGTTTTCATCATTAGCAGTAGAAGCAAGTATATTTCTACACAGAAAAGGTTGACAATAGAAAAAATGAACTCATCACGGTTGTCATAGATTCAAATGTAACCTTTCGCGGACGTCAGAACTGCAAGTCCACATGAAAAATATTTTGAACTCTCTTAAGTCACATTTATACAACGAGAACTGCATACCTAAAGCCCCATTTATACGGCGAGAATTGCATACCTAAGTATTTTTACTCATATGTAAATTTACTTATGTAAGCAAAAGTATATTTTGCTTTGCGTTCATACATAATTTATGTACCATAAGTAAATTTGAAGTTTTCAACCAATTTTGGATAACTTTCATTCTGAACATTGATCAGTGTAGACTTGATTATCAGATAAGAATGTTTCCTTACAATTTAAGCACCGATTTGATACTGAGCTATTATAATGACAAAAGAGCAGTTCTACTTGGTGATCCGGCATATCTGTCATATACCAGTTTTTGAATTTTATCATAAAATACATTAAAACATATTATGTGACATATCCTTTAAAGACTTGCTTTGTCAAGCCTTATACAAACAAAATCTTACAGCAGTGCAGAACACATTTATATGCCGTCTAGTTAGGGTAGAACGAAACTGGATCTTTGATCTTTTTGGGTTGCTTGAAATGCCCGTTGTGATGTTTGCAATAAAGGATTGATGTCCATGTCGTGTTTGCTTGTTCTGTAAAAGGAGCTTGTGTTGTTCCTCATAACATAACATATATCGGTTATTTAGATTAGCCCATGTCTCTTAGAACCCAGTCTGGGCCCCAAAATGTTTACACATTTTAGCTATTTATTATATTAAAACTTCTTTTTTAACTCAGCTGCACCCCTAACTCAAATTAGTTAAGCTTCATCCCTGTATATGAAGCTGCAAGTTAATTCTTTAGGGACCTGTCGAATGTTTTTATTGAACTTGATGGTGAAAATTATTTTAGTGATGTTGAAGATGATGATGCTTGTAATATTTGTTCTCCCAAAACACTTCGTGACGACATGGCATCTCCTTTCATGGACAATTCATTGTCAAATTTGTAAAAGTAAATTTTCTTTACATTCTGTGGTTGGCTTTTGTTGCTCAAGCACTTTCTCTTTGAAAACTAGTAAAATTTTAAATTTTGGTGCCAGTTTGTCACTAGTTTTTGTGTTTTTGTCAAATAAATCTATTTCAATTACAGCTTTTGATCTTTATTAGATAATAATTACAAATCAACGAGGACAGTGGTGGTTAATAGTGGTTGGCTTCTTTAACCGCTCATATGTGGTAAGTGGGGTTCCCTTAAATTGGCACCTGTTGGTTAGCTTGATGTCAATACAATGGGATGTATGTGATGTTAATCTGTGACATTGTATATCAGTGGACAACACGATTAAACATTTTTTCTGGTACAAGGCATATTACAAACACCCATATTCACTCATGCACCACATGGACCTGAACGAACATTAACCCATAGAGATAAATAACCTGGCATAATATAAGCCCATGTGTTTAATATTATGTGAGTAAATATAACTGTGCGTTCATACGACACTGTAGCAAAATTTGCATACCTTAGTATGAAATACTCACATATTCAAGCAAATTTGCACTTGGTCCCTACTAGGTGCAAATTTACTTACATGAGTAAAATTTGCGTATATGCAAAGTTGTTCATACGACGCAATTTGCATATGTGAGTAATTTACATATGAGTAAAAAATACTTAGGTATGCAATTCTCGCCGTATAAATGGGGCTTAAGTATTTTTACTCATATGTAAATTTACTTATGTAAGCAAAAGTATATGTTGCTTTGCGTTTATACATAATTTATATACCATTAGGTAAATTTGAAATTTTCAACTAATTTTGGACCATTTTCTTGTTCACTGAACAGTTTAGACTTGATTATCAGATTAGAACGTTCCCTTTCTATTTAAGCACTGATTTAATACTGGACTATTGTAAGGACATTGAGCAGTTCTACTTGGTGATCAAGCATATCTGTTATATACCATTTTTAAAAAATTAATCATGAAATCCATTCAAAAATGTTATATGACATATACTTTAAAGACTTTGTTTCCTAAGCATTATACAAATAAACCAAGTCCTACACCAGCACAGAGTACATTTATCTACCTTCTAGTTAGGGTAGAACGACACTTGATCTTCGATCTCTTTAGGTTGCTTGAAATGCCCATTGTGATTTTGATGTCCCTGTTGTGTTTGCTTGCTCTGTAAAAGGAGCTTGTGTTGTTCCTTAACATATATCAAGCAGTGGCCGATTTAAGGAGGGGGGTGCGGGGGTTGCACTCCCCCTTTAAAAAATTTAAAAAAGAGACAGATAGAGAGCTATTGACTGTTGTGACCCCCATATGTTAATGTAACAACCAATTTCTGTAAACGTGTTGTTCCGGATCGCGTTAACTAGATCCCATGTTTCTGGAAGTTCGCGCCTTCGGCGCTCGCACCTAGAATTGATATACTTGTGTAATTCTCACCCCCCCCCTTTCAAAAAATCCTGGATCTGCCCCTGTTAAGGATTAAGATTAGGAGGGTCCTAGTAGCCCACGTTTTTTAAAACTCAGTATGGACCCCAAAATATTTACACATTTTAGCTATTTATTACATTAAAACTTCTTTTTTGAAGTAAGCTGGGCCCTAACTCAAAATAGTTAAGCTTCATTACTGTATATGAAACTGCAAATTAATTCTTTAGGAATCGGTGAAATATTTTTATTGAACTTGATGGTGAAAATCATTTTGATGTTGAAGATGGTGATGCTTGTAATATTTGTTCTCACAAAACACGACATGGCATCTCCTTTCATGGACTAACCATGCTTTACATTTTGTGATTGGGTTTTGTTGCTGCTTAAGCACTTTCTCTTTAAAAACTAGTTAAGCATCAACTTTTGGTTACAGTTTGTCACTAGGTTTTGTGGTTTTGTTAAATAAATTTTTGTTACAACTTTTGATCTCTTTTTACTGGACATTTATTACAAACCAATATAGGCTGCGTAGACTAATAGTGGTTAACCTCTTTAACATCTATGAGTTCGATCCCCGATTGTAACACCATGTATGGAAAGTGGGTTTCCCTTACAATTGACACATGTTGGTTAGTTCGGTATCAATAATACAATGGGATGTATGTAATCTGTGATATTATATGTCAGTGGACCAACACTATTACATAATGTTTTTTAGTGGCACAAGACAGATTACAAACACACTCGCACACTATAGCAAATTTGCATTTAGTCCCTACTAGGTGCAATTTACTTACATGAGTAAAATTTGCGTATGTCCAAAGTTGTTCATACGACAAAATTTGCATATGTGAGTAAATTTACATATGAGTAAAAATAGGTTTACAATTCTTGCCGTATAAATGGGGCTTTAGATAGATGACAGTCACATGGTCCCCAAATTTACGATGATATATTTAAAATCATACAGTTCTCACAAGAATGCTGAAAACCTACGAATTGTTATATACAATGTATTGATATCATTTCGTAATGATGCTTTCAATGTAGCATAGTGACTAACATAGTCATTTAAAAATCGCACGATTTAGCTGAAAATACACTTAATACCCTCCTCAGCGCAGCAAGTTTTTCCTTTGTTATTTTGGATTGTGATTTGAATATGAACTGGTATGTTTGTTTTCGATATATGGCTTGATGTTTTCCTAACTTGAAGGTTGACTCAATTCTAGAAAATTGCGCTGGAATCTTTGCATAGCAAATGCATTGTAGTTGCGACGTAAACTTCAAAAACAAACCAACTTAATGTGAAGTTAAATCATCGAATAGACAACTAACAATATGTACCGGTATTTAAATATGTTTTATTATACCCCCTGCTTAAAAAGTGTGGGGTATATAGTGATAGCGGTGTCCGTCCGTCCTTCCGTTACACCTTAGGGTACCTATCTCTTATCCACAACTCTTCCTAAACCGTTCAATGGATTTTCATGAAACTTTCACACAATCTTTGTGATATAATGTAGATGTGTACCTTCTATTTAAAAATTTGATCCGATGGATTTTTGGGAGCGGGGGTATTTTTTGTGAGCTTGTGTCTCACAGTTTTTTCTAGTTATCATTAGGGTTCGCCCGACTTCTCACACATAGTTTTATTTTCATTGCCATGCCACCAATCGTGAATATCTTCATAAACTCGTAGATATTTTTGCGGATTATTTAGATGTTTACATAGTTTACAAGTCACTAGAGAATCATGGAACATATGGTCTTCTTGTATGTGGTAATATTTATGCCATTTTTGATACTGGTTATATAATGTTAAGTTGTTAGCAAGTACTTTCATATATAATGCTAATGACTTTTTAGATGAGTATTTTCTAGCATCTATAAATGATTTTGGCGGCATATACAGATCATAATATGCGCTGCCACGGACTATAGGTATTACTATTTGTCTTAAATTTACTAAAGCTTTTTCTGTTATATAATCCTGGCAAAATGAATTTTCAAAAGCTAAATAAAACATGTACTTTTCAGTAAGCATTTGTCTGCATTCTTCACCCCCAATACACCTTAACGAACCACAATTACCATAGACATCAATATCTGTATGTGCCTTAAGCGCATTAACATAATTTTCTCTACGTGATGACGTCACACAATTACTGACAAACCATGCCGTAGAGTTTGTTTTATTTCTGAAAATTTCTGAAATATCTAAAGATTTGCCAAATTTTAGAGATGCACCTTTTACTACAAAACGGTATGGTGCTACAAAATCGGAATCTCGTCTATATGTCAACGTCCAATTAATATCGTTCCTCCACCGTTCACTGGGGATCGTGGTGTGTACAGGTGATTCTATGTTTTCATATATCCAAATCTGATCTTTCACTTTCTTTGGTTTTTCTGGTAACTGTGTTCCTGTGAAAACAACGGCATCACTTATTTCAAAATCACTTCTATCTGTAGAAAACTTACAGTTTTTATATTCGCATGAATCGAACGAATCACGTGACGAAAACGTCATCCATCCGGGTGGATTATAATGTAGAATTATTTTAACTTTATTCTCTTCTTTGACATTGTTTTTAAATGTTGTATCTTTATATCATTTTGTGGCGTTAATTTTGCAGTAGTCGATGTTAAATTAACTTGTAGGTTTCTGGTAGAAAACGATTTTTGATTCCATTTACTCGTACGAGATAGTGTAGGCTCTTCTGTTGAAATCATACTAAGATTAGAAGAATTGTGAAATATTGACGGCATTATATCATAAAGAATTAATGTTTTATTATAATCCCGTAAATAAATCCTTGTCCATCTACCAGTCATAAGAACTGCCCCGATGAATGAAATTCCGATCAGTGCCAACAGCAGCATTCGAAGTCTGTATGTAGATCTAAAAAAATAAATAAATAAATAAATAAATAAATAAATAAATAAATAAATAAATAAATAAATAGGCATAACATTGAACAGATCTGTTCGTTCCTTAACGAAGATTTTGCTTAACATATAATTGGTAATTTTTTGCATCATTTCATAGTACTACATGTAAAACGTTTCGGAAACCGTGACAAAATTAAAATAAAGATGTAGTAAGCTTTGACTAGTCTTCAAGATGGCACCATAATCTCCCGAATATCTTAAAAACTAACAATATTATTACAGTATCAAATTAAGCAGATTTGAATTAAGGGAAATCTTATTTAAGAAATGAGCCTGGAGCCTTTTACGATAGAAACCCTTTAAGAAGAATAAGAAATGGAAAGGTGCAACCAAATAAATACATGTATGTTTGTTTTTTGCAATGAAATAAATATGGAAAGGTGGATCCAAGTTCACATAGAATGTTCGGTAATTTACAGTACTGTAAGTGCCTATATATGAGGCAATCGAGGCAATTGCCTCGGTAAAAATTTAACCAAGTTTTACACGAACGTTACAACGATTATTGAGCTTTTAGCGACTTTGTCCATTGGATCGTGCAGCTACGAGCGATCCTTCTCATCACTAAATAGACTGAAAACATGGCAGAGAAGCAGTATGTCAGATAACAGACTGTCTGACCTCGGGATGATATATATATATATCCACAGAGATGATGACGCCGGACAGGTTAAACCACTAGACGTCTTAAGCGATGGGCTGGTCCGGGGAATACGATCAGGAGAGTTGAACTGGTGTTCCAAGACTTCAATCCCAATGTAAGACTCGGGTATCTAAATGAATGAACATGTGATTGTCACATTAAAACCTTTGCATTATTTTTTAATTCGTTATTTTGGTTACTAGCTGTATTGCGGTACTGTCTGGTTACTGCATTTAGCGCCTTGTCTTGTGAAAATGTATCAATGATCTTGCTTATGAAAACGCAGAAATATTATGAAAGATCTAGGCTAATTGATAAACCTATTTTTGTCTGACACCTGCCCAAATACAATTTCAACTTTTAAACTGTTCTGTACATAACCTGGATAACGAGGTTTAGTAGTGTGGTTAGTTTTGACACAAAGCTATCTCACTTATTTTACAGCAGCTGGTCTAGTTTTGAGCTTTCCTATTATACTGTATCATAATACCCTCTTACATGTGAAAGATGTAAAATGGTACTGTTTGTCGTTATATAATATGTATTGGTCTTTATTTCTTGTCTCGGGTTATTTAAGGTTCTAGTTACGGTACTGTGATATCCATGTTATAATCCATTCGATAAAGTATGGAAAGATGCACCCAAGTTGTTATATACTAGTTGCAATCAACATATGAAATAAGACACAATACACAGAATTTATGACACCAGGTCCCAGTGTCACAATCACATAGGCGTAGGAGGGTTTTTAATATTGGGGGGCCAAACCGAAGCTATGTTTATGTCGTGCCGCAGGTACGACCTCGTGCCTATGGCACGAGGCGGGGAGAGTATGAGAGAGGTGCTAAACCCCTCGCATAGGTGGGGGTCCGGGGCCCTCCCCCGGAAAATTTTCAAAACTAAGTCCTGTCTAGACGCATTTTCAATGTATTATGCATTGTTTTGATAGGTTAAAATACTGTGATATCAAGGCAAGATTATATAAAATAACCGTATGACACAAGTTCCATAATCAATCCTCTCATTGGAGATAGATATTAGAGGCTGATCCAGAATTTTAGAAAGGGGTCGTGTAATGTGAAAGCCGAAGGCTCGAACCTTCTAGGGGGTACGGGGGCATGCTCCCCCGGAAAATTTTTGAAAAAGTGGCGCAAAATCCTGCATTCTGGTGCAATCTGAGCTAAACAATATGTATTATTAGCGACAAAAAGGGGGGGGGGGAGTATGCCCCCCCCTGAATCCGCCACTGGATATGGGGGTACCCGGAAAATTTTGACGCCCTTTTACAAGTATAATGATGAAATTGATAATTGATTGGTTACCAGATGGACATTTTCTGTTAAAGCTCTTGGTTTTGTTTTTTGTTTTTTTTTTTTTTTTTTTTTTCTATTTTTTAGCATGATAAAACATTTCACACAATATATTGCGGGGGCCTGGCCCCCCTTCTCTGACATTGGGGGGGGGGGGGGGGGGGCCGGCCCCCGCTGGCCCCCCCCCCCCTGCTCCTACGCCTATGAATCATTCCTTAGCTAAGATTCTTCTTAACTTAAACTTAGTAATTTTTTGTAATCTCTTTAGGAGCTACTAGTGAATATTTGTGTTAAAACTAAATGCAAATATTTTAATCTAGAAGTGATCTTAAAAATGACACCTTAAATTCCCCAATATCTTGAAAATTAACAAAATTATGAAGAAAGGAAAATCTTAGCTAGGGAATGATTGTGAAACCGGGACCTGGGATTCGTGTCTTGGCTGGTTCACTCGAAGCTTTCTTAGCAGTAACGAACACTTAATGCCGGAGTTAAGTGTTCGTTATTGCCAAGAGAGCTTCGAGTTACAAAGCCCTGATCTATAACCGCCGTAATCAAATTGCACGTTTTGCTTATTTTACTCCAAATGTTTGCGCATGTTGTGATTTAAAATACTTTATGCTTATTTTACTTTCTTTTTCAAATGCTAGAACTCTAAATATTTTGAAATTTTACGATTTTATGATTTGCTTCACAAAGATTTCTGTTTTAACAACTTATGTTTTATCAGTGTTATCAGTTAGATTCAGTCCCTTTGTAAGCTTATGTTTATTATGCATATTATAACGATGATATGTTCTCTGTATTGTAAATGTGAAATTTATGAGAATAAAGAACTTGAACTTGATATTTTTTATTTCGTGTTTTGTAAAGACAATGTCCTTAATTTTTCATAAACCATTCACTGGCAACCATTTAAGTTATCAGTTATCAATGGACACGTGGTGTTATAAATATGTCAGGTAGTAAAAATCCAATTTAGTTGAGGCAATTGTACCCCCCCTCTCTCTGTCTCTCTGTTACATTGAATGTCCCATTTCAATAATTATTTAAGATTAAAGTAAACGTGATGCATTTTTAAACATGTTGTTGTTACATGAATGTTGTATCAGTACCAGTCTATAATTCTTATATATGCCTATATAAAAATTATAGTTAAACATAGTCTACCGTAACCGAGTTCTGCAACGACGAGTTACTTCCCCTTTTACCGGTAAACATCGCGTGCGTTTATGTACCCTGGCAGATTTCCGTAACCCAGCAAGTTAACCAATCACTATGCGAGAAATCTGTTTGAAGTTTGAAGAAGCCGTTGAACTGTGTTTCTGACAAGTGTTTGTAATGTTAGTGAAATTACCGTTGTAAAACGATGACCATAGAAAGTATATTGAAAATGGTAAAATCTGGAAACGGGTTTTTGTTATATACATTACAATAAATCTATATATCTAGAACAAATACAACAAATATCTAAGGCGGCAAATACATAATATACATAATAAATACATGTTCAATATTATTTAATATTTAAACAATCTCTTCTTTTAAATGCATAATATAAATATTTTGCCAAATTAATAATAATATTTTCATGTTTACTAGATAATAAATTAACAAATTAAGACATATTTTGCCAACGACAAAACCATTTTTAAGTATTTTCTTAAATCTACAGATAATGGACAAACTAAAACATTTTCAATACAATTAGAAATACAACATTTACATAAAACTGATTAACCGATGACCTTAATAGATATGCCCTTTAACCTTTAACCATGCACTGATAACGGGTATATTATAGGTAATAGATAAGCGTAATGATATTTAACACATCAGTAGTATTGGAATAATAAACTTCAGCTACCACCCTTTTAATATGATAAACTGCATGACCAATATTAAAATTTATTGTCTCCAACATTTAATTTTTTAAATTTAAATGACTACTTATTAATTAGAGCAATTAAAGCCCTTTGTATTTAGTCTGTTATGTATGTTGTTTATGAAATACGTTCGAGTTAACATGGCTGGTCTTAAGTATCAAAACCATTATTTAGATCATTTAACTGGCTATTGTCATTGACCAGGGCAACCAATAGAACGCCAATGTACGTCATGTCATTGACCAACTCAACCAATAGAACACCATTGTACGTCATGTCATTGACCAAATCAACACGGACAACACCAAAGTACGTCGTGTCATTGACAAGGCAACCAATGGAACAACAATGTACGTCATGTCAGTAAAGCAACACGAAGAACACAAATTATGTACGTCATGTTATTGACCAAAACAACACGGAAAACACCATTGTACGTCATGTCATTGACCGACACAACCAATAGAACACCAATGTACGTTATGTCATTGGCCAAAGCAACCAATAGAACATCAATGAACGTCATGTCATTAACTAAAGAAACACGAAGAACGCCAATGTACGTCATATCATTGACCAAGGCAACCGATAGAACACCAATGAACGTCTTGTCATTTACCAAGTCAACCAATAGAACAACAATGTACGTCATGTCATTAACTAAAGCAACACGAAGAACACAAATGAAGGTCATGTCATTGACAAAGGCAAACAATAGAACACCATTGTACGTCACGTCATTGACCAAATCAACACGGACAACACCAAAGTACGTCATATCATTGACCAGGGCAACCGATAGAACACCAATGTACGTCATGTCATTGACCACAGCAACACGAAGAACACCAATGTACGTCATGTCATTGACCAAATCAACACAGACAACACCAATGTACGTCATGTCATTGACCAAGGCAACCAATAGAACAACAATGTGCGTCATGTCATTAACTTAAGCAACACGAAAAACACCAATGTATGTCATGTCATTGACCAAAGCAACCAATAGAACACCAATGTACGTCATGCCATTACCCAAAGCAACACGAAAAACACCAATGTTCGTCATGTCATTGACCAAGACAGCCGATAAATCACCAATGTACGCCATGCCATTAACCAAAGCAACAAGGAGAACACCAGTGTACGTCATGTCATTGCCCAAGGCAACCAATAGAACACCAATGTACGCCATGACATTGACAAAGGCAACCAATAGAACACCAAAGTACGCCATGTCATTGACAAAGGCAACACGGAGAACATCAATGTACGTCATGTCATTGGTCAAGGCAACCAATAGAACACCAATGTACGTCATGTCATTGACAAAGATAACAAATAGAACACCAAAGTACGTCATGTCATTGACCAGGGCAACCAATAGGACGCCAATGTACGTCATGTCATTGACCAAGGCAATCAACAGAAACACTAATGTACATCATGTCATTGAAAAAGGCAGCTAACAAAGCAACAATATGCGTCATGTCATTGACAAAGGCTACCAGGAGAACAGCAATGTGTGTCATGGCATTGACAAAGGAAACCAACAAAACACTAGTTTTCGTCATTTCATTGCCAAATGCAACACGGACAACACCAATGCACGTCATGTCATTGCCCACGTTAACCAATAGAACACCAGTGTGTGTCATGTCATTGATAAAGGCAACCAAAAGAACACTAATGTACGTCATGGCATTGACAAAGGCAACCAATAGAACACCAATGTACGTCATGTCATCAACAAAGGCAACCAGGAGAAGAACAATGTACGTCATAACATTAACCAAGGCAACCAATAGAACACTAATTTACGTCATGTCATTGCCAAATTAAATACGGACAAGACCAATGCACGTCATGTCATTGACCAGGGCAACCAATAGAACACAAATGTACGTCATGTCATTGACCAAAGCAACCAATAGAACACCAGTGAACGTCATGTCATTGATTGACCAAGGCAACCATTAGAACACCAATGTACGTCATGTCATTGACCAAGGCGACCAATAGAACACTAATGTACGCCAAGTCAATGACCAAAGCAACAAGTACAACATTACATCGCAGCAATATACACAAAAAAGAAAACAGAACACGTGTGTATTGAGATAATTGATTATGACACCAAACATGCTTTATAATATACAAGTGTCCTGTATATGGTCAAAAGAATAGACGAGTAAATTGAGTAATCTCAGAGGTATCAGTAGAATACACAACCTCATAGACCTTGATTTGAGTTGTTCACATTGACGGGATTGTCCGAACCTACCCCTTTTCCCCACTTTTTGAGCACGGTCTTTGATACTACAGGATTCTTTTCACATGAAGCAGAAATATTTGAAGTAGCATTATTCTATAATTTTTTTTGTCTAAAAATTAAACTTTATTTATAATTAAGAACATATAAATGCAAACTCACCTGTTCTTCATGTTAGTATCGTTATGTCCACAGGTAAACTATTTGAGATAAGAAGCGGATAGACACGACATGAGTTTGAGATAAAATAGGAGGAAAATCAATGTGTTTGCTTAAAGGATATACATTTTACATTTATCTTAAATATCTGACTGGCTGACTGGTAATACGACGAATGATTCAATTTAAATATGGGTTTATGTATGTATGTATGTATGTATGTATGTATGTATGTATGTATGTATGTATGTAAGTTATTTAAACTTCCTTGCACATTGTACAATATATCAATAATTAAAGTAATTCACAAGAAAATTATACTAATTTAATGCTAACGTTTACATCCTTCAAAGAAATTTTCAAGAAAATGTGTGTGTGTGTGTGTGTGTGTGTCATCGTGGTCTAATTTAAAAGGTACACATGTACAAAAAATCCAATCAATAGGTCACAGGACTTGATAAATATTTTTATCTTAAAAATAAATGACAGTTTGATTATTTCTTAGTTCTTCAGATGATGTTATTACAAAGTGTTGGACTATAATTACCCAATTGCCAAAATTACGTCCCGCATTACTTAATTACGCGTAACGTCATCGATTGGCTGTTCTAGCGATTGGAAATGCATGTCGTGCACAACAGTATTTTAATTTATTTTAAGATTAAAGAAACCGAATTAAGATTTTAAAAATGCAAAATTCAAATATATTCATTGAAATGTCTAGAAATTGCTAACATATTAGTATTCAGTTTGTTTATCACTGCCCAGTGGAAGATATATAGCGCTATTAACGCAATTCCTAGACAGTTCCAATCGCAAGAATAGCCATCAGTTGAATACGTACACAGTTTACATCAAATACAAAGCACCTCCGAGTAATACATACATGTACTATAATTATATATAAACAATTATTTTAGAGGGTATTCGAAAAAATAACCCCCGACATGCGCCGAGACACTACCGGAAACTGAAATGCCTTTTATACACTTTAAACGAAAGTCAGTCAAACAAAAAGCATTATATCGCGTTCGCGGTCTATATCTTGATTTTATGAACAAAAAGAGTGAAAATGTGTGATAAACTTATATGTTTTTAGGTCCTAATTTGGACAGAATTGTTTTAGATTAAAGTTTTATCTTTATGACAGTAATAATTTGTCGTGTTTGATTCATTATAATTATTATTATATATATTTGTTGAATTTGTGATTTTAGAAGGGGGCACAGATATATATATATATTCAAAAAGTCCATAACGGTTGACCAAAATTTTTGAAAGATGTGCCAAGTCGGATTGATTATTAATCTATGACGTCAAATATTTCCCAATCTAACTCATGATAAACATTTCCCATAATCTTTTAGAATTTTATACACAAAGGCAACATGAAAAAAATTATCTTGTGGCTCACGCGAAAATTATCAAGTGCTCACACAAGTGCCGCATTATATAGTGCTCACGCAAAACCTACCATGTTCACACGTAAGCGTTATTGGCAGGTATATTGCATTCTTGCTCGAAAGTTTTGTGTGCTTACACAAAAGATATTGTGTGAGCACGTAATGGGGTTTTGTGTGCTCACATGAAAGATATTATGTGAGCACGTAATGGGGGTCTGTGTGCTCACATAAAAGATATTGTGTGAGCACGTAATGGGGCTTTGTGTGCTAACATAAAAGCTTTTTTGTGTTCACAAGAATGATATCTGTTTTGCGTGAGCTACGCAAGAGTTATTGCGTGGGCACCCAATAGCAAAACTGTAAACACACAATAGATTTTGTGTGACGACACAATAACATTTACATGAGCAAGCAATGTAAAAAATGCCATCTTTGTGTCCCCGTAGTTTTACGTAAAGTGTTAAATGTTTATTTTAACCAGCTTCAAAATAAAAGCGGATAGATACATCTTTATATACAGAGACAGTACATAATTTTAATAGAGATCAAATAAATGAATAGGAAAGCTGTTACTATAGTGATTAAAATCTGTTATATCAGACTGCTATTTCCAGTCTTTTTATAAAGAAATTAAATTACAGAATTGTAAAGGCTTCAGATGTCAAAGAACGAGATTGACGAATTTATTGTATTTCTTTACAAAATATATATATATTTCCCTTTGGTGACACGTTTACCTTATTTTTAATCAATTTGTTGTGTTTATTGTGATTGTGTTTTTCTTTATTTGACGTTATTGCATATCTTTGTATGATTAAATTTATTTTTATAATAATAATAATAATAATAATAATAATAATACTTTATTGCAAAAAGCAAACAATACATTGCTATAGCATTACAAAACAAATTGAATTATGTAACAACATGACAAAAAAAAACCCAAATAAATAACAGAGAACAGTCAGGAGTTGAGAAGTTGAGAGAGTTTCCTTGTGAGAGATTCAGAGTCGGCTTTTAATAGTGTACGAAATTTATGGATATTCGGCCAGACACAGTAATATTTCGGTAGATATTGATCACGCATGAAACGGAATGTAGGACATATAAGGACGAAGTGATACTCGGTCTCAATACAATTCAACGCACAACATAAACAAATCCTCATTTCTCTTTGTAAAATATTAGACGGAATTATGACACGATACTGTATCAGTCTATGCATCGACACAGGTTAAGCAAAATTACCAATGATTTTATATTTTGTTCAAGTTTCTTTTCTTTTCTTTTCTTTTTTAATCACCATTGCGTATAGTTTGCTTATTTCAATGAACTCAAATCAGTGGTCTGACCTGGAATTACTGAGACATGAACTATTTCTGCAGCCAAACCCATTTTATTTTCGTCAGTATATACTTAAATGACGTCACAGTATACATGGAACGATTCTACCCCAACGGCCCATACGTCCTACAAACAAACACAAAAATAAACAAAACACACACTAATCCATGTTCGAAGCAAAGTAAAAACTTTGGATCTGACAAGTTAAATTAGACATGTGAACTTCCACCAGGGAAGTGAGGCGGGGTGCTCCGGAAGGGTAAACACCTCCTGTTAGGAACAAACAAAAAATAAACATGAATGCTATCCTTAGGTTAACGTTTTGATGCGGAGAGTATTCAGTTAGTGAGTGTTTATAGTTGAAGGTTGAAATAGGTCCTCCTATTAATGCCACTTCGGGCTAATATAAGCAGTGATATCATTTATTTATTTCCTCAATACTGAGTTTATGATAATAAATATAACTAAACTAATATTTAACTTTGTTGACAGTAAAAATATAGAGATATACAAAATATGAGGGGGGGACATATTAGTACATCACGTGTTAATTTGTTGCAAATTCATTAGATAAATACATCAATACTATTTTATGTAAAAACCATCTGTCCTTGATGTCATATACCATTTTTTAATTTAACATAAAATACAATAATATTTGCAAAAAGGTCCATTGTTACAATTCGGCTGTTGAGATTACCTCCATTGAAATAAAAAAAAATTATGAATAAAAATTACGTCACAACCATTGTTCGCGACACGTAGCATGACGTCCTAAGATAAGCAAGGGAGTACGTCATTAAAACAGCGATAGTTATATCGTTTATTGTCACCCTTCAAAGAAATTTCTCGCATAGCGATTGGTTAACTTGCCGAGGTACATGGGTAAATATGTCATGTAGTAAAAATCCAATAGAGGAGTTTAACATTGTTTATTACGCATGCGCAAGTCCCGTGACCTTACGAGATTGGACGTGATTGAACGTGATTTGCAATCGAAGGGGCAGTCGTTATACAGGTTTAAGGCTGGTAACGCTTTAAAATGGTTAAACATTGCCGTAAATGGGATATATTTAAATTCATTCATGAATAAATATATATTTTATGTGACAAAACTTTTTCTTACTAATAAATTTATATTTTCTTTAAGTCAAATATGTTTTTTTTTAATATTTTAGAAATTAAAACTAACAAGTATTAAAAAAACAGTTAGAATTAAAAGATGATAAAAATGAATAAACCAAATTAAAGAAGTATAATTAATATATTTTGTTTAGCATTTGAAACTTTAAAAATAAAATAAAATGGTTATGTTTGCTATAAGGACAAAGATATGATACTATTAATAGGCAGTCTATAGCTAGAAAAACAATCTTGAATACATACAAGTTTGTGGAAGAACTTTATCAGTTGTTCTTTTCTTAAAATAGTATCAAAACTTATAAAGTTTACGCCGATGTGGGTGATAATTGAATCGGTATATTCTGTATACATGTATATTATTGCCTCTGACAGAATTACATTTAACTAATTTTAATTAATTAAACGAACCCAAAATTATGATGGCGATTACAATTACATTTTATTCTTTCCCTTACCCCATATTTGCTCCAAGAAATATGATGCTCCTCATATCTACATGTTACATTACTGTTTATTAAAAAGTTTCTCGTTGATGAATTGATTATCCCGTAATGTATTACCAAGATTATGGTGTTGAAGTCTTAATCCGTTAATTAGTATCCGTAATTCACATACCTCCGCACACCTGTCAACATTACCGGACGACTCAATACATGACACGTACCGACAAACGACAAATGAACCCCTTTATGGTCAGCATCCATCGATAACATTAAAAATTTACAAGTATCGTTTTTATCAATTACACAAACTTCATCAAACTTATTCAATATACAAGATAATATCAAACTTATAAACTGATAAATGAAATGTATGGATGTTAGAGAATATTGTAAAAGTATTTAGAATGTGAATAAAAAATAAATAAAATTTAACATTAAATATCTGTATGGTTTCAATAATTCTATCCGTTTTTTTTTTTTTGATTGCCATTATTTTTTTTATTTTGATTTCATAAAAATGGCATATGAAATGGTAAACGATTCATTACTTTTTAGAAAAAAATCCCTATTTATTTCAAACGTTTTAACTAAAGTAATTAACCATTCCCTTATAAAGATACTTTCCAAAATAAATAAATAAATTTAATTGATAGACATGACACTGTGTGCCAATAAAAAATAAAAAATAATAAAAAAAAATAAATAAAGATTTAAAATATTTAAAGTGTATATTGATGCGGCATTCAAGGTCATGTTTCAAAATTTATTTATTTATTTATTTATTTATTTATTTTTTAAAACTATAATTCAACCTTGCATCAATAATTTATTCATCATTATTCAATTACATTGTGGGTACTTATTGACCATTTCGAAAACACGACAGGGGAGATAACACCTATGAACGAAAACCAGGCTTGGGGGGGGGGGGGGGGGGCAAGCCACATCCGTCCAGTATAGTTGCAGCGTAGAATATGACGATTGAAACGGAGAAAAAAGACTTTTGTTGTACCTCAGGTTGTACAAAAGTCTTAAGTATATCACAATCTTCACAATTTATAATCCAAAAATATTTGTCAAAGAGTTTTGATTATTAAAGCATTTATTTGATGTATTTATTACTGCCGAAAATCATCTGTCAAAATTACTGGACAGTAGATATCAAGAAATTAATTTCATCTTCTATAGAATTACTATAACATTTAGTGCATAATTTATCTTTTTTTCTATTTTTGAATAACGTCCAATTTCAATTTTTTATCTGTGATGTAATTCTTAATCTGGCTATATTTAAATAATCAGGCCCCTTGCAAAATTTCAAATCTTTATAATTTTGTTAATTTTGAAGATATGGAGGAATTTAATGTGTCATTTGTAAGATCACCTCTAGAATAAAACATTTGCATTTAGTTTTGATAAAAATATTCACCAGTAGTTCCAAAAAGAGATTAACAAAATTTGCTAAATTTAAGTTAAGGAAAATCTTAGCTAAGGAATGATTGTGAAACCGGGGCCAGTTTTGTTTTCCTTATATCTGTGTATGGCTAATGTAAAATTTAATATTTTATAATGTATTAAAATCAGATTGGCAGTCTTTTTGAAGGTAAAATAAACAAAAATTTTCGAAAGAATGAAACTTTACTCTAAAAATCTTCATATTTAATTTGATCAACGCCCGTGACGTTTAATAGAGTCTTTAAAGTATTCTGTGTTCAACGTCGCTGATTATATATATCACATTTCTTCTTCCTTTTTTAACTTTTTTTTTCATTTTAAGAGGTTCTGAATATATTAAACAAATTTAAACCGCACAAACATTTTTAACTGCTCATTTTTAAAATTTTATATTTTGATTATTTTTTATTATCATAATTTCATTCTGTAAATATTTCTCGAAGTCAGAACTTCTGTAGTAGAAAATTACTGGAACCGAGAATCTTTATTTCAAAAGTGATAGTTTTGACTTGTACGAAAGTGTATATTACATATTTTTACCCACAGGTAAAGGTTGCTAATTAATGTTGATAATCTGCATACCTTATCAACAGACGCGGTAACTTATTGATAACGGAAGCAAATTCCAAATTCCCATTGGATCAGATGATAGTATATTATACGTGGAAAATGTACCTACATGGTGTTAATCTCATTAACAGATTAATTAATTACCTTGATTTATGATGAATATTATGATTCTGAATTACTAGTACCCACACTAGTTTTGAAACTGCCGTGAATTAATACTTCTAATTGCATGACTTCGTATAGTTAATGACTGTGTATTCAAATAAATAAATAAATAAATTCATTCATTCATTCATTCATTCATTTATTCATTCATTCTAAACTTACCGTTAAAGAGGACATGAAATAAAATTCTGTGACGTTGAACCAGCTACAATTATAGATGTTTGAACTATATTCTCAAAATGATTTTTAATTTTAATTTTTATTACTATTAATTTTTTTGTTAAAAAAGACTTTATAATGAAATAAAATTCAAATTCTTTAATTTCTAAAACAGAAAACTTTGGGTGTAAATTCTGTAACGATATGCCGGTTACCTGTGAAATACCGGTAAAAATCCGGCGTAGAATTTTGTCATCTTTAACGCAAATTGGAAGCAAAAGTCGTTTATAAAAATGTAAAAATATCCTGAGAAACAACAAATGTCGAAAAATGTAACCATAATCAAGATTTTGGATACTATAAGGGAAAAAGGGTGAAATAAAGGCAATTTTTTAAACAAAAATAGAAGGAAAGACATCAGATATAAAAATAATTTTTACACCATAGGCACGGGATTATTTCGATCTTTTATAACTTATGATAACAAATTGATGGTTTAATGGTAAAAAATACTTTTTCAACGATTTTATTAACGTTCCTTCATAATTTAATTACTGTAAATCGGAACTTGAGCTATTCGGGGTCTATCGATGAGGAAAAGTTGTACTATGGCAAGTGAGTGGTTTATTTATTTATTTTAAATAGAAACAATTACTAGTTCTTACTCTCAATCAATAACTGTTTTTACTTATTTATATACCACTTTATTTGACACATAGGAAAGATATACTGGTATCAACTACAGATAAATTTACAAACAAACGTAGACATCTTTTTTTAACAGCCGTGTCAACTTTCGGTTTCCTTTTTGGTTGCTGTAATTTAAATAATTTCTACAAATAAATGATTAATACACACTGTTTTACTTTCTGTATTATTTTATTACTTTTATTCGTCATAATTGTTGGTGAAAACGATAACAAAGAACTACTAATTCACAATTTTCGACAGCGTAACCGCATCTCAATGTAGTCTTTCTTCAGCAACCTGTTGGACTTGCCCCCCCCCACGAGACTTAAACGAGACTTCGGTAGACGCGAGACTTTGTGTTTTCGACATGGTGAATTGGGTCAAGATTACTTTTCAGTCTCATTTATTTATTTATCTATTTATTTATTTATTTATTTTCAGACGAAACACTTAAAAGTATATTGTTTAAGAAAATAAAATATAATGTAGATACATTTATATGCATTACACATATACTAAGTTTCATACTAGCACATTATGTAGGTAAAAAGGGAATGCCCCCTGGCTTGCAGACGGTACACTTTCTTACCTCTAACCATAGAGAGTAATCAAGGGAGATAAAATTGTTAAACCCCCCCTATTAGGGTGTACGTCATTAGTTGAGGCAATTGTACCCCCTCTCTCTCCTTCTCTCTGTTACATTGTTAATGTGAAATTTATGAGAATAAAGAACTTGAACTTGGTATTTTTTATTTCGTGTTTTGTAAAGACAATGTCCTTTATTTTTCATAAACCATTCACTGGCAACCATTTAAGTTATCAGTTATCAATGGACACTATCAATAGACTTGAAATTTCACATGTGTTATTAAAACATATTTTTACATATTTTCAATATTTTTTGCAAATATTCTCAGCTTTTTAAACCTTTTCAGAATTGAGTTCTGATTGGCTAATACGTATTTACGCGATACGGGTTTATACAGGTGTTCCTATTCCTAACCAATATACGTCACGGACTAGCCTATTGTACTTGTTTATGAATGAGCGACAAGTAAAACAGCACAAACATGAAAATAAAGAATAAAATTCATTTATTACACTTGTTTGGCCTAGAGCGACACATTTTTTTTTAATTTAGTGTTTTAAAACTACAAAACCTTTCAGCTCATCTAAGAAAACTGAGATTTTTTCTTAAAAGATGAAGTTATTGGCCATAAAGCATTTTACTACGTGTTACACATCGTCTGAACTTAGATGTGCGCTTGGTAAAAACTGGTTTTATTTGATTTTTAGACTTAATATAAAAAATTTAACCGAATTGTTTCAACACATGTTAAAAAAATAACAGATCTACATATAACATTAATGAAATTTGAGGTAAGTAATCGACGATCATTTTAAGGCCACATCGGTATTCATTACTGAAAAACTGATCGGACTATAGAATTACAACATTTACATATAAAACTGATTAACTGATGACCTAAATAGATACGGTATACCCTTTAACCATGCACTAGTCCACTCATAGGCGTAATACTATTTAACACATCAGTAGTATTGTTATAATAAACTTCAGCTACCACCCTTATATTATGATAAACTGCATTACCAATATTAAAATTTATTGTCTCCAACATTTAATTTTTTTTTAATTCAAATGACTACTTATTAATTAGAGCAATTAAAGCCCTTTGTATTTAGTCTGTTATGTATGTTGTTCATGAAATATGGACGAGTTTACATAGCTGGTCTTAAGTATCTAAAGCAGTAATTAGATCATTTAACTGGTTATTGCCATTGACCAAGGCAACCAATAGAACACCATTGTACGTCATGTCATTGACCAGGACAACCAATAGAACACCAATGTACGTCATGTCATTGACCCGGACAACCAATAGAATACCAATGTACGTCATGCCATTGACCAGTGCAACCAATAGAACACCAATGTGCGTTATGTCATTGACCAGGGTAACCAATTAAACACCAATGTACGTCATGTCATTGACCAAGTCAACCAATAGAATACCAATGTACGTCATGCCATTGACCAGAGCAACCAATAGAACACCAATGTACGTCATGTCATTGACCAGGGCAACTAATAGAACAACAATAAACGTCATGTCGTTAACTAAAGCAACACAGAGACGCCAATGTACGTCATGTCATTGACCCGGACAACCAATAGAATACCAATGTACGTCATGCCATTGACCAGTGCAACCAATAGAACACCAATGTACGTCATGTCATTGACCAGGGTAACCAATAGAACGCCAATGTACGTCATGTCATTGACCAAGTCAACCAATAGAATACCAATGTACGTCATGCCATTGACCAGAGCAACCAATAGAACACCAATGTACGTCATGTCATTGACCAGGGCAACCAATAGAACAACAATAAACGTCATGTCATTAACTAAAGCAACACAGAGACGCCAATGTACGTCATGTCATTGATCATAGCAACCAATAGAACACCAATGTACGCAATGGTATTGACAAATGTAACAAGGAGAACACTAATGTACGTCATGTCATTGACCAAGACAACCAATAGAACACTAATGTATGTCATGTTATTGACAAAGACAACCAATAGAACACAAATGTACGTCATGCCATTAACCAAAGCATCAAGGAAAACACCATTGTACGTCATGACATTGACCAAGGCAAGCAATAGAACACTAATGTACGTCATGTCATTGACCAAGACAACAAATAGAACACCAATGTACGTCATGTCATTGACCAAGGTAACAAATAGAACAACAATATACGTCATGTCATTGACAAAAGCAACCAATAAATCGACAATATACGTCATGTCATTGACCAAATCAACACGGACAACACCAATGTACGTAATGTCATTGAACAAGACAACCGATAAAACACCAATGTACGTCATGTCATTGACCAAAGCAACCAACAGAACACCAATGTACGTCATGTCATTGACCAAGACAACCAATTAAACACCAATGTACGTCATGTCATTGACCAAAGTAGCACGGAGAACACCAAAGTACGTCATTGACCAAGGCAACTAACAGAACATCAATAAACGTCGTGTCATTGACCTAGGCAACCAATAGAACAACAATGTACGTCATGTCATTAACTACAGCAACACGAAAAACACTAATGTACGTCATGTCATTGACCAAGGCAACCAATTAAACACCAATGTACGTCATGTCATTGACCAAGGCAACCAATTAAACACCAGTGTACGTCATGGCATTAACCAAAGCAACAAGGAGAACAACAATGTACGTCATGTCATTGACAAAGGCAACCAATAGAACACCAAAGTACGCCATGTCATTGACAAAGACAACACGGAGAACATCAATATACGTCATGCCATTGATCAAGGCAAGCAATAGAACACTAATGAACGTCATGTCATTGATAAAGGCAACAAATAGAACACCAAAGTACGTCATGTTATTGACCAAGGCAACCAACAGAAACACCAATGTATGTCATGTTAATGACCAAGGCAACCAACAGAACACTAATTTACGTCATGTCGTTGCCAAATGCAACACGGACAAGACCAATGCTCGTCATGTCATTGACCAGGGCAACCAATAGAACACCAATGTACGTCATGTCATTGACCAAAGCAAACCATAAAACACCAATGAACGTCATGTCATTGATTGACCAAGGCAACCAATAAAACACCAATGCACGTCATGTCATTGACCAAGGTGACCAATAGAACACTAATGTACGTCATGTGAATGACCAAAGCAACAAGTATAACATTACATCGCAGAAATTACAAAAAAAATATAGAAAACAATTCAATTCAATATTTTATTTACGTCTAACCTTTTAAAACCACAGGGGCCAGTTTCATAATAAAATTTAACAAATACCCATAAGTATATAGAAAAGAGTAAAGGGGAACAACGAATCAGATCTTTGACTTGTAGGTGCTCCGACAAAATTCTACATTACTTTTTTAATTTGTGTCCGATCATTGTGGTTTTGGTGTCATTTTGTTCACAGATAAAAAATCTTTAAATTGACATTAAATTTTTGGACATTAAATAAATTTCAAAGTTAACCGGTACTCACTTCTAAACCTACAATCTATAACATCCTACTAGTAATTCGTTCCAACACCGACCGACTTTCCTCGATCATGCCTCCATTTTGAGCTCATACATAAAGCCTGTACCGCGCATGTGTTATAGCTGTTATTCGATTGGTTAAAAATATTTCAATCGCCTCTGTGTTTATGAAAATTTAAGAAAATGAATTTACATTAACTTATTTTATCTTTCTTTTTTAAGTATAAATCATTATAAAGTCATTTTGATAGAAAGTTTGATACATTGATAAAATTCTACAAAATGTCAACGGAAGGGTGAAATATTTTTAACCAATCAAATCGCAGATTAGAATAACGACATATATAATAACAAAATGGAGGCATGATAGAGGAAAGTCGGCCCTAGTTGGAACAAAATAGGATATAATAGCTTGTAGATTAAGAAGTGAGAACCGGTTACCTTTGAAATTTATTGCTTTTTATTTAGTTCTTCGATCCACATCAGCATTTGTAGTTGACACGGACGCTGATAGTGAAAAACATGATCGTAATGCGAATTTTAAGGTACTTTTACATGGACGGGCTTAGCTACATCGGGCAAAATTACAACATTTTTCTGTGTTTTCCGTGTGAACATTTTATTAAAATTTTAAGTTATGTCCAAAAATTTAATATCAATTTAAAGAATATGTATTTGTGAACAAAATGACACCAAGACCACGATGATCGGACACAAATTAAAAAAGTAATGTAGAATTTAATGTAGATTTTGAAACGTCAAGATCTGTTCGTTGTTTCCCTTTACTCTTTTTTATATACTTAGGGGTATTTTTTAAATTTTATTATGAAACTGGTCCCTGTGTTTAAAACATTTAAAATACATATTACAATTATACATTAAAATTGTTATAAAAGCCAGTCTTAATAGAGTTATGAGAGACGATATGAATAAAATATACATTTATATACATATGTACCATTATTTATATAAAATATCTCTTCTTAATTCTAAAATTTTAGCACAGGTTTTGGCACATATATAAAAATACTAAATCTAGATCAGAGAATAAAACTTTCATTTTTTCTTCATTAGATAAAATCATAAAACCATTATAACATTCTGATGCTTTTAAAAATAAAATTTTTCTAAAATCTTCATACAATGGACATGATGAAATAGTCAATAAATGCACAAAACGTAGATTTTTGACATTTTTTACGAACATCAATCAAGTTTGTCAAAGACGATATTTGGTCCACCGTGTTCCTGGCCTTTCGGAATCCATTTTTTTCGTCAGCGAGGACGCCATATTTGTCCGCCCACTTTGTCAACCTCTCCTTAAGTATAAAACTGTAGAGTTTATAGCATGACGATGCTAGCGTAATTCCTCTAAAGGAAAGGGGGTCCCTCGCATCTAAGTTTCCGGACTTTGGGATGGGGTTGATAATACCTTGGCCCAAAATACTCGGAATTGTACCCGTCTCAAAGGATTTGGAAAATAAGACACGTAAAAACTGTAAGACAGTTTGATTACATAGTACATCAGCTGGTATCTCATCAGCACCACATGGTTTAATCTTTTATGTTTATGAGAGCATAAACGACTTCTGAATACGATATGGCACTATTTAAGATATTATCGTCATCTGGGTGAGAGTTATTATTCAAAACATCTTGACATGCATCATCTTCTGGACGTTGTGTGTTTAACAGGTTACTGTATTCATTCTCCCATTTGCTAAGAACACGTTCAGATCATTACTTATATCACCTTTATCTGTAATTACTTCCATTGGTATTTTTTCTCTGCGATTTTCGTTAATTCCAATTTTACCAATCTTTTTCCAAAATGTGCCACTGTCCGTCTTCATCTCATTAACTATATCGGTCTGCATTTTGTACCAGTCTTTTCGCTTAGTGCGCTCAACCGCTTTATCAAATATTTTCCGTCTTGAAATAAAAAAAGACTTCAGTTCTTTTATATTCAATGACAAATAATTTAGCCATTGTTTTTCTGCTTTGCACATATCTTTCCATAGACCTGTTAACTCTTCCGTTCACCATAGCTTTTTTAAACGTTTCTTTTTATTATTTACACTGTCCGACGCTTTTATTGTTTTAAATGGAAGTTTGTCTTTCATTTAATTTTTCACCAAGTCACAGAATGCTTTATATGCATTATTTATATTGGTGTCTAAATTAACTTCATTTTCTAACTTAGACATCACTTTCTGGAGTTGTTCTCTCACGCTATCAGAACACATAAAATTGTCCGGTATAACACTGACGTCATATTTAAGAAATTCCGCACCCGATCGACTTGTATCACTTGCTACTGATGGCAAAATGTGTCCTACATTAAAAGACCATTTTAAAAATGAGTGATCTGGGATAAGTGAGGACTCTATACCTTCATTATATCCGGATTTACATACCAGGTCAGTAGCTCTGACTACCTCAAAATTACTAAACAAGTTTAAAGCTTTGTAACTAACTATACAATAGTCTACCATGGAACAACCGTTTTGTGATACAAATGTAAAATCATTATGTAAAGTATTTCTACCAGTCAAAATACAACAATTACTAGAGATTAAAAAATCATTAAAGGGGCGACAAAAACCATTTGTTTTAAAATCTATAAGCTGTCGTGCTGGTACCTCATCAATACCCGCTATAAAGTCGTATTCTTCTCCTATCTTGCGATTAAAATCACCACATATATAAAATAGACCTTTACTTTGATATTCATGTATCTGGGTTTATAAAGTGTCAAAAATACGTGTTCATCAACCAGGCATGAGGCGAATTACATTGCAATGTAATGCATTACATTACAATTACTTTGACAAAAGTAGCATTATATTACAATTACAATTACATGTATTTTAGAAAGTAATGCATTACATTACAATTACTTTACCAAAGTAATACATTATATTACACATTAGATTTCATAAAGAATCCAAACATATAAATGCGAGATGTTTCCGATTCAAAATTTGAAATTTAAATTTTGGGTTCTTTTTCTATAAAGTTCTTTTGTTTTGATTTTCAACTGTTGAAAACAGGAGTATATATGGTCAATAAGTGCATGTATAGATTCTTTTTGCTTTGTGTTATTCAACTGATATTTATGCTGTTTACCAGTAGGTTTTACAAAATTTGTCAAAGTTGATTGTTCATCTATGTCAGGTTTTTTATTATCTAAATATACATTTCTGTTTTACTCTAAAAATTAATTAGAAAAAAACAGATGCTTTAAGGAATTTTTTCATATTTTATGTTTTTATTTTTTATTTATTTTATTTACTGAATGTTTCTTAATTACCATTAAATCAAAAAAGTAAAGGGAGTTGATAGGTATACAAACTAATTAGTGGTATTGTCAGGTGTAAGTTATAAACCATACTTAACAAATAACTTCTTTAATCATTAAAGATAGGTTACCTTCATAGCATATAAAAAGAATTACAAAAAAAACAATTTCTGGTAAAAATAAAATTGTTTTCATCTCAGGTTCTCAGTTTAAGCAAAATTACTGTAGACTTATATTTAGATATGTTGCAAATTTTGACGTGATCTTTAGACTTCCCGATAGTACTAAAAACAGCATTTGCATTTTGCTTTAAAATGTATTATCCTTTACATTTGTTGGAAATTTAAAATGATCTGAAGTATACTAACTTTTTAGCATTTTATATAGTTTTAGTATTAAGGTTGAATCAAATAAATCATTAGTTTGACAACAGTTCACAGTTACAATTTTTCTAGACATCGATTTTCATATTTTATATTAGTGTCATATACTATTTTTTTTTAAATTAAATCATAAAATACATTCAAAAAATGTCATATATCATTTTTTAATGTATTTTGTGATTGAATATAAAAACATGGTATATGACATTATGGAAAAAGTATTATGTAGGTACTTACTAGCCCTGAATTGTAAAGGTAATAATATCTTACATTTAATACAGAGAAGTAATGCTATGTAATGCCATGTAATGCTTAAATTACATTCTTTTTTGTCTATGTAATGCATTACATTACAATTACATGTAATGCAAAAATTAGGGCATTACACATTACATGCATTACTTTGAGAAAATGTAATGCATTACAGGGCATTACAATTACAAATAAGCATTACCCCATGCCTGTCATCAACATACCTGGTAGAATTAGAGGGGGTAAATAACATACACATACATTAAACTGCAACCTTGTATTTGTATGAAGAAAACTTATCCATAAAAAACCTTCATTTGAGTTATCAAGTATTTCTATATTAAATGCATCATATAAATGAGTCTTAATAAAAACTCCAATACCACCAGAACCTTTTTTGGCTCTGGCGTGGATACCCTGTCTATTTTGACCTACCCATGTATAACCATTTAGTGAGATAATATCATTACCAAGTAAATGTGTCTCTGCTAAATACGGAAGCGTATTAGGGCCACATTTTTAATTTACTTTTTTTTATTTTTTACACTTTAATCTGTAAAATTTACACTTTAATCTGTAAAATTTACACTTTAATGTGTAAAATTTACACTTTAATCTGTAAAATTTACACTTTAATCTGTAAAATTTACACTTTAATGTGTAAAATTTACACTTTAATCTGTAAAATTTACACTTTAATGTGTAAATTATACACTTTAATCTGTAAATTTTACACTTTAATCTGTGAAATTTACAGATTAAAGTGTAAATTTTACAGATTAAAGTGTAAATTTTACACATTAAAGTGTAAAATTTACAGATTAAAGTGTAAATTTTACACATTAAAGTGTAAATTTTACAGATTAAAGTGTAAAATTTACAGATTAAAGTGTAAATTTTACAGATTAAAGTGTAAATTTTACAGATTAAAGTGTAAATTTCACAGATTAAAGTGTAAATTTTACAGAATAAAGTGTAAATTTTACACATTAAAGTGTAAAATTTACAGATTAAAGTGTAAATTTTACAGATTAAAGTGTAAAATTTACAGATTAAAGTGTAAAATTTACAGATTAAAGTGTATAATTTACACATTAAAGTGTAAATTTTACAGATTAAAGTGTAAATTTTACAGATTAAAGTGTAAAATTTACAGATTAAAGTGTATAATTTACACATTAAAGTGTAAATTTTACATATTAAAGTGTAAAATTTACAGATTAAAGTGTAAATTTTACAGAATAAAGTGTAAATTTTACAGATTAAAGTGTAAAATTTACAGATTAAAGTGTAAATTTTACAGATTAAAGTGTAAAATTTACAGATTAAAGTGTAAAATTTACAGATTAAAGTGTAAAATTTACAGATTAAAGTGTATAATTTACACATTAAAGTGTAAATTTTACAGATTAAAGTGTAAAATTTACAGATTAAAGTGTAAAATTTACAGATTAAAGTGTATAATTTACACATTAAAGTGTAAATTTTACACATTAAAGTGTAAATTTTACACATTAAAGTGTAAATTTTACAGATTAAAGTGTAAATTTTACAGATTAAAGTGTAAATTTTACACATTAAAGTGTAAATTTTACACATTAAAGTGTAAATTTTACAGATTAAAGTGTAAAAAATAAAAAAAAGTAAATTAAAAATGTGGCCCTAATACGCTTCCGTAGCTAAAGCAGCCAAACTTAAATTAAGATTAAAAATACATGCTGTTCTAAGAACTACATTGTCACTTTTAATGTCACTGTTCCAACCCCTGACATTTCAAAACCCGGCTGTAATCTAATGTTTATTGTCTCTGTTATATGTATGTCGCAGTCCTCGTGCGCATTCCCATGATGAGCGATTACGTTTATAACTACGGTTATGTGTTTCACCTCTACGGTCACTTGAGCGGTTATGTTCATTACTTCGTTAATGTGTTTCACCTTTACAATCACTTCTATCATTATAATTGGTATTTCTATCCTCATCGTGTTGTCCTATATTTTCTCTCTTGGCTTCTGTCATTTTCGATCCTATAATATGAATGTCATTCGTATGACAGTACGTATCGCGTTTACCAATACCCGCATATTAGAATCATAGATACGCTGTTCGACACTTTGATCACACTATGTGTGAATACCTTCTGATACCGCCTATTCCTCTGTAGATCTTTTTTACGCGCCAAAACTGATTTCTTGTCCTCTAGGGATTCGAGTTTCGCGATAATAACACCACTTTTATTTTCATTTTTGAGCTTTTTCCTGGTTACGCTTTCTACTCTTACGTTTCTGAGGTTTAACCCGTCTTTAAAAAGAGTGTTAACCTTCTCAGACAAATTGTCGCATATCATCGTACAATTGTCCGATTAAGTTACGAAGCACTAAACTATCATTTGAAAGTTCGGATTCGGCGTGTACATCTACGTGGACCGTCCGTTTATCATCTCGGCTCAGGTCGGTAGGTCGGTTCTCGTTGCACTTTTTTGTTTCTTTTTTCTGGGTTTTGTCGCGTTAATATGCTCACCTTTCTCAGCAGTGTCATTTTCACTGATTTATTCATTGATTTCGTGATCGTTATCTTTAATGTCTTCAAACTCGCGCTTTGGTGACATTTAATTTGTCTCTACATTGTGAATTTCATCGTCAAATATAACATTATTTGCGAGCGAGATAACATCTGATATATCAGTACTCTTGACTGTATTTAAAGGTATACTTATAAGTAAGTTAGTAAATAAAAGCCATGCGTGGCTAACCACGGGACAGTTCAATGGCCGTGTATATACGTATATGTTGAGTGAGTGTCGTGTAAAATGTCTACTATGTTGTGCCCAATTTATCACTAAACTAATTTTTCAGCTTCTATAAATGTTCTCTGAACAGTTTAAAAACTCACTGTTTATGTTTGAAGTCTTCCTAAAGCTCCTACAGCTCCAACGTAGCAAATATAGCACACACAGATGCAGATCTCCGAGACACGTCCGTACACCTTGATGACCACTCACGACTCTCCAGAAAACAGAACACTTGTGTATTGAGATAATTGACCATGACACCAAAGATGCTTTATATACAAGTGTCCTGTATATGGTCAAAAGAATAGACTAGTAAATTGAGTAATCTTATAGGGGATAGTAAATGTACCAGTAGAATACACAACCTCATAGACCTTGATTTGATTTGATTTGATTTCATTTTCCCCACTTTTTGAGCACGGTCATTGATAAGACAAGATTCTTTTCACATGTAGCAGAAATATTTGAAATAGCATTATTCTACAATTTTTTTGTCAAAAAATTGAATATTATTTATAATTAAGAACATCTAAACGCAAACTCACCTGTTCTTCATGTTAATATCCTTATGTCCACAGGAAAACTATTTGAGATAAAAAGCGGATAGACACAACAAGAGTTTAAGATAAAATAGGAGGAAAATCAATGTGTTTGCTAAAGGATATACATTTTACATTTATCTTAAATATCTGACTGGCTGACTGGTAATAGACGAATGATTTAATTCAAATATGGGTTAATTCAAATATGGGTTAATATATATATAAGTTATTTAAACTTCCTTGCACATTGTAAAATATATTATTAATGAAATTAATTCACAAGAAAAGTATACTGATTTAATGCTAACGTTTCCATCCTTCAAAAGACTGAAGAAAATGCGCGCGCGTGTGTGTGTGTGTGTGATCTTGGTCTAATTTAAAAACGTACACATGTACAAAAAAACTCTAATTAATAGGTCACAGGACTTGATAAATATTTTTATTTTAAAAATAAATGACAGTTTGATTATTTCTTAGCTCTTCAGATGATGTTATTACAAAGTGTTGGACTATAATTACACTAGAAACAAATTCAGAAAATGTGACTTGAATCGGCATTTTTTAATAAAATTTGGTAACATGATTTTCTAACATACTTCGGGGATGCTGAATTTAAAACTGGCGGATACCAAGCTCAATTTTGATTTTTAGAACCCATAATTCTAAAACAAAATGGCGACTTAAATTTATAGTGTACCAATGCAAAAATGTTACTTGGGTTGACATATTTTGGTAAAAATTGGTAACATGAATTATTTCATATAATTCGAGGATACTGAATTTAAAACTGGCGGATACCAAGCTCAATTGTGAGTTTTTGAACCCAAAATTTCAAAAACAAAATAGCGACTTAAACTTATGGTGCACCAATGCAAAAATGTTAAGTAGTGAGTAAAAAACTTTTGGATGTGTGGCACCTTGTGGCACTAGCAAATTTAACCTCTGACGTCAGAGGTCAATCCGTATAAGGAAGTTGACCTTTGACGTCAGAGGTCAATTCCTTATTTGGGAACTAAAAAATGTGGCACTTCTTATTAAATATGCATGACGTAAGGTTAAATTTCCATATATAGACAAAATGCACGACCATTTAAATATTCATAGATATTTATATGGATACAATGCACGGCATCTGTCACGTAGTGGAAATTCCACCACCTGCTGGAGACCTTATTTCATTGGTTAAGATAGATCTCTATGCTTTTTTATTATATTTGGTAAGGCGTGCTTTTTTCATTCTGAACTCCGAACTTGGATGCGACAAGACGGAACACAATTTTTGTTTTCATGGACGATTTAGACTAAGGTTTTTTTGATATTGAAAAAGAAATTGATCATTTGTGCGAATTGCTGAAAAGTTACATTTATAGCAGGTATGGATTCAGGTAAGTCTGTTTATTTTACATATAAGCATTAAATAGAAATATACGTGTAAGAATTTAACTTGTGTGAGAATACATTTTGGTGTATTAAACGCAAAACCTAGAACTATTTTGTAAATCTTGTAAATGAATTTATATTTCGCGTCATACAATTATCCCCCTTAAAATTCCATATTATTTTTAAACATGTCAGTGTGCAAGTCTACTTGTATTTATCTTAAAATATGTGATACCTGTCAAAAGAACGAACTACATTAAAGTTCAGTGGAGTATAACCTTATTGTCATTCTTTTTTAAAGGTAAGACTTAAACATATTGTATTTAAAGTGCCAGTCAAAATAATATGTCAGCGGGGTTAAAGTGTGTAGACACACACACACTTTGAAAATTAAATTATCAGAAAAATATATTAAATTTTAAAACGCATAAACAGGTTATAAGCTACAGATATTTTATAAATGAAAAATCCGGTTGATAAGAGAGTATTTATGGTTAATCTTTAATGAATAATTTTACATTGTAGGAAATGAAGCAATGAATACAATCAGAAGAGATTTGTGTCTTCTAAATATCGGATATGATCGTTTCGTGGTTGCACAAAGATATAACGACCATATATATTTTGATACACATACGTCAATATGGTAAAGGAGAACACGGTTATTATCCTACCAAAAAGGGAATTGCTTTAAGTGTAGAACAATGGAATTTACTACACCAGGTACACTGGAATGAAATTCAATATTGTATTGACAATTTGGACAGAGAATATGTTTTTAACAGTTATCATATTGGAGTCATGATCGACTTGGGTAGGAAAATATTTGTGAATATCAAGAAACCATTTCAAGTGGTGGACATAAGAAAGTGGTTTATCCCGCATGAAAAACACACTCCGGTTCCATCAAAAACGGGTATTGCCCTAACATTTAACCAATGGACTTCTGTAAGACAGAGTGTTGACTATCTTGATAAATATGTATTAAATGATGTCCCAGATTGAAAGACAATGTGTAATTGAGAAGAACAACTGTTGTTTTTGTGAAAAGTATGTGTTATTCAATGTAAAATAACCGTTCAAATAATCTGAAATAACGAAAATAAATTATGTTGTGGTTAGTTGTTTTGTTTATTATCCCAATCTTGAATGAAATGTAGCGATAATAATGTACTTTTAAAGTAAAAAATCACAAAAACATCAATGACAAATGTTGAGGTTATGACTTCATGGTGTTTTACGCCACATTAACAAAGGGAACGACTATTTATTAGAAGAAAACTTATGGTGTTTAGGAATCTTGCTATGATGAGAGGGGTTACGTATGGATTTTATATGGCTCTGATAATCGAGGTCCTATGTCACTCGATATTGTCTTGATTGAAAAAGAACAACGGCTCTTTTTCTGTATATATTTTTTCAAAAGGTAGACCTAGCATTTACTTGGAAGAATTTGAAGTGACAACATGTCACACAAATGTACATCATGTAAAAAATCATACGTATGGCCAAATGATTTAAGAAGACACACAAAAGTAATACACAACACGCAGGAACAGTTAAACATATTAAAAGCCCAGCAGCAGGAGCAGCAGCAGCAATTTTCGCAGCCTTACTATGATTATCCTAAGCAGCAGCAGCAATTATCGCAGCCTCACTATGATGATCCTAAGCAGCAGCAGCAGCAATTATCAAGGCCCTACTATGAGGATCATAAGCAGCAGGAGGAGCAGGAGCAGGAGCAGCAACAGCACCTGCCATTATCAAGGCCCTACTATGATGATCCTAAGCAGCAGCAGGAGGAACAGGAGCAGCAGCAGCAGCTGCAATTATCAAGGCCCTACTATGAGGATCATAAGCAGCAGCAGCAGCAGCTGCAATTATCAAGGCCCTACTATTTGAATCATAAGCAGCAGCATCGGCGGCCTGCCTATCATCTATCAAAACTAAATGAGTTTAAGTTTAAACATCCTTTCACGGCATTATTTACAAGGCCGACTTCTTGTGGGAAGACTTATCTCGTGAAAGAAATATTGCAGAGAAAGCTGAGTGAACCACAACTTGATCGAATTTTTTGGCTTTACAAGAGATGTCAGCCATTATATGATGTCATAGAGAGGACAGACTGCAGAAATACCAACCTATCAAGAATACGAAAGTATGCCATCTTGCGACGATTGTGGACTCGTGTTTGATAATTTCAGTGATGTTCAGCGGCATGTGAAAAATTGCTGCACTGATTCTAGATCCAATAAACGTAAGGCGGAGCAGATAGGAGGCCGCCTAAGCAAAATACCAAAAGTATCCAGTAGTCAAATGTGGGCTAAACTTATTGGTGGTCAAGTATTCAGAGACAATGCAAAACTACAAGATGCTATGAAATCATATACACAAGACGGTTACTCTCAAAGCGAAGCTCGTCGAAAAGCAATACGAGACTTTTTGCCGGAATCAAGTAAAGATTTTAGAAAAGCCTATGTCGAGTTGTTAATCAACGTGGATAAATTAAACCATGCCCCCGTGCACCTTGAAATCATGAAAACAGCTCAACGTTTTAAGACTGATTTCGACATGAAAAAGTTTGAAACCATCCAGCAGGCGGTTAAATTGCAAAAAAGTTTAACCAATGATATGATTGAAACTTTGACTAGAAGTCAAGATAATGATGGTGATGATGATGACCATGGTGATGAAACAGATGATACGAGTGATGATGATGATGACACAGATGATATGGTCAGCAAATTTAATGGATATGGTGAAAATTGCCAAGTACATTGATGGTATACAGTATGTGCTACTAGTAATTTATGTGTTTTCGAAATATGTTTGGTTACGTTCCTTGAAACATAAGAAAGGACAGAGTGTTACGAAAGCCTTTGAAGATGTTTTTAAACAAGGGAGAGTACCAAATAAATTACGAACAGATGCTGGACAGGAATTCAAAGCAAAAGTCGTACAAAGACTATTAAAAAGCAAAAACATTAAACACCTATTGGCGTATAACGAAACCAAGGCTGCAGTGTCCGAAAGAGCGATAAAAACTTTGAAAAGCAAAATTTACAGATATTTCACTTTTAAACAAGGTTATGAATATGCCAAAGAACTTCAATCGTTTGCCGATAGTTATAATCAAACGTTTCACCGCACTATTGGAATGGCTCCTGCTAGCGTAACTAAAAAACAACAATCTCGTATATGGAAACGTATGTACATTCCTCGACAGAGACAAGATAAAAAGAAAAGTTCCTCTCCTAAAAGATTAAGAATACAAAAGGCTTTTAGATTTAAAGTGGGTGATAAAATACGAATTTCACACTTAAAAAATATTTTTAGTCGCGAATATGACGAAAAAGTGGACAGGAGAAATTTTTACTATTGCTTCTCGATTTATTAGAGACGGTCTACCAATTTAAAAACTCAAAGATTATGATGGTTCTGCAATTTCTTGAAGGTTCTATCAAAGTGAATTAGCTAAATCAGATGTGAGAGATGATGATATGTGGAAAATTGAGTAAATCTTAAAAACAAAGGGGAGAGGTCAAAATAAACAATATTTGGTTAAATGGTTATATTGGCCCAAGAAATTCAATTCTTGGGTAAAAGTGAGTGATGTAAAAGATTTGTAATTTTTATGTATATCCATGCATATTATTTGTACAGTAAAACCTCTCTAAACCGGACAAGCTCCGGACTATAGATTTTGTCCGGTTTAGGGAGGTGTCCGGTTTAGAGAGGTTTTGAATTTTTAACCTGGCTTATCTCCCTTTAACTAAATGTAATACATGTCAGAGAAGCCACAATCAACAACTGCTACGTACACATCTCATTATAGGATATGCTATATGTAAAAACACTAATTGGTTTTAAATCACCTTTAATTCACTTTCTTTAGAGGATTCTAATTAGGGTACTAAAGACAAACGACACTACCTTATCAATGCCTGACAGGACAACAATAGTGTTGACACCTTTCCAGTCCCTTTGATACATAAGGTGTTACTGGATAATAATTAACAAAACAACTGTAGCAACTATAGATAACAAGATAAGATTGTATAGAAGTGCTTATCTTAATTTATTGTGTCAATTAAATAAATTAATAAACAAATTCAGATTATAAAAAAAAATCACAAAAAGAAAGAACAGAAATATTTATATGAAAAATATTTAATAAATTAATATATAATTGAATTAAATACCAAATATTTTAATGAGAATAAAAAGCATTAAAAAAACTTATGATTTTTAAGTGTTCATATTGATCTGTTTAAAACTAATACATGTATATTTAAAAAAGGAAAAAACAAGTAATTAAACAAATCAAAATGTTGTCCGGTTTAAAGAGGTTCAATTTTAAGGATATAAGCAAATTGGGACTAAAAAGTTTGTCCGGTGTCCGGAATAGAGAGTGTCCGGTTTAGAGAGGTCCTTGGTAATTGAAATAAAGAAGGATAAATTCGGGACCAAATATTTTGTCCGGAATAGAGAGTTGTCCGGTTTAGAGAGTGTCCGGTTTAGGGAGGTTTCACTGTATATATATGTTTCAAGATCAAAAATAAATAAATTAGTTTTGGTTTACTTTTTTGCGTTTGTTATTTATTAACCTACTCTAGAAATTGTGGTCGGATTCGAACTCTATGTACCAGTGATTGCTTCTCTATTGACAAGGTACTTTTGTGTTAGAAGTAGACAGGGTTGTGAAAAAAGGAATCGAACCTAGTACTTGTTTAACTTGTGATTCTATTCACTGAATGCATGTTAGAAGTAAAAATAACAAAAATCTTATAAATACTTGCTCTTTATATAAATAACCTTGTTTCCAATTGATACATTTTTACAATTAATGATTTCAATTTAGTTTCCCATTTCACAGTTTTCAAACAAGTTTCTCTCCAGTCTTTACACAAATATTTTTGGCGATAAAACGTATCTGTTTCCGAAATGATATGTGCAGATAATGTTTCCAGAGTGTTATAACTTTGAAGTCGTCAAGTTCTTTCAATGATGACTTGAAAGGAAGTTCCAGTATATTTTTAAAATCCGAACAATCACGTTCTTCATTAGAATCGCACTGACATGCGTAACACAACTATTTTACTTTAAGGTTTATTTCTTCTTTCATACGTAAGGCATAAGCTATATTTAACGTATCTTCCAACTGGTTTAAACTGACTGGGTAACGTTCAGCTTCCATCCTTTGAGTCTAAGTCTACAATATAGGAAAGTGTCACTGAATCGTCGACTTACACGTCAATATCCCATAAGGCTTCAAAAGTGTCGAAATCTAACATACTAATGCCAGATTTCCTCAAGCGCAGTTTCACATTTGGTCCTTTTTTAAATACTTCTACACTAACTTTTGGTGATATTTGAACCGAAATATAGTTTTTATCAACTGCGGTAAACAGAAGTTTACTCAGGTCGATTTGACGTTGAGCCATTTTGCTCTGCAAAATAAAGAATTTGTTAATTTAACTTCATAATTCTTCCATATCTTCCCACCAGTCTATAACATCGCATACCCATTCATGATCGGCGCGTTCACCACAAGTACATTTTTCAACATCAATCTCCATCCTTTCAAAGTTTATTCCAGTCATTTTTAAATATATACAACTTGGAGAATGTCTTTCAGTATCTTCAAATTTTTCCGCAATATAGTTACAACAAAAACACACTAAACAATTCTTCAATGTATCAAAAAAAATACCTGTTCGTGCCAATTCATTACTTTGAGATTCCGAAAACAAATGTTTAATGTCTCTAGTCTATCTTCAAAGTTCATATATTTTTTAAGAATTATTGAATCCGTACCTGCTATAAATGTAACTTTTTCAGCAATTCGCACAAATGATCAATTTCTTTTTCAATATCAAAAAATCCTTCGTCTAAATCGTCCATGAAAACAAAAAATGTGCTCCGTCTTGTCGCATCCAAGCTCGGAGTTCAGAATGAAAAAAAAACACTCTTTACCAAATATAATATAAAAGCAAAGAGATCTATCTTAACCAGCAGGTGGTGGAATTTCCACTACGTAACAGATGCCGTGCATTGTATCCATATAAAATATCTATGAATATTTAAATGGCCATGCATTGTGTCTATATATGGAAATTTAACCTTACGTCATGCATATTTAATAAGAAGTGCCACATTTTTAGTTCCCAAATAAGGAATTGACCTCTGATGTCAAAGGTCAACTTCCTTATACGGATTGACCTCTGACGTCAGAAGTTAAATTTGCTAGTGCCACAAGATGCCACACATCCAAAAGTTTTTTACTCACTACTATGTTACTTGGGTTGACAAGTTTTGGTAAAAATTGGTAACATGACTTATTTCACATAATTTGAGGAAGCTGAATTTAAAACTGGCGGTTATCAAGCTCACTTGTTTAAGTTTTTGTACCCATAATTCCAAAAACAAAATGGCGACTGTTTCAATTTATTGGCATATAATTTCCTAGTGTTATTGAAGTTGCATGTTTTAGCAAATAATGGTACTGTGTTTTTTAACACTTCAACTTGATGTTGCTAAATTATTTCACATAATTCGAGGATACTGAATTTAAAACTGGTGGATACCAAGTTTAATTGTGAGTTTTTGAACCCATAATTCCAAAAAACAAAATGGCGACTTAAACTTATGGTGTACCAATGCAAAAATTTTACTTGGGTTGACAAGTTTTGGTAAAAGTTGATAACATGACTTATTTTACATAATTTGAGGAAGCTGAATTTAAAACTGGCGGTTATCAAGCTCAATTGTTAAGTTTTTGTACCCATAATTTAAAACTGGCGGTTATTAAGCTCAATTGTTAAGTTTTTGTACCTATAATTCCAAAACCAAAATGGCGACTGTTTCAATTAATTGGCATATAATTTCCTAGTATTATTGAAGTTGCATGTTTTAGCAAATAATGGTACTGTGTTTTTTAACACTTCAACTTGAGGTTGCTAAATTATTTCACATAATTCGAGGATACTGAATTTAAAACTGGTGGATACCAAGTTTAATTATGAGTTTTTGAACCCATAATTCCAAAAAACAAAATGGCGACTTAAACTTATGGTGTACCAATGCAAAAATTTTACTTGGATTGACAAGTTGTGGTAAAAGTTGATAACATGACTTATTTTACATAAGGTTGAGGTTGCTAAATTAAAATGGAAGCGACTAAACTGAAGTTTAAATGTTTAAACCCAATTTAAAACAATTTATATCAATAAAGTTTTGGCTGTTCATTATATTTGCATTTTGCATTGTACACCGATGAAATCTACATGATTAAACTAAGTTCATAGCCAAAACCATGCTTAAATACTGCTCTATTCAGATCATGGTGTGGAATTAACGGTCAAAATCGAAACTTGTGTTTGCAATGAAAAAGAACCTATTTCAGAACAGTCTGTTATAGAGTTTGCCACATGTTCTTGCAAAATAGTATGTAGAACCCGTCGTTGTAAATGTAATAATACCAAATTACTTTGCATGTCATCATGCGTCAAACGTTAAAGAAGAATATTGCTTGAATAGGTAGAATCACAATCATTACTTAAAAATATAAAGTGATTAATACGTTGTGAATCTCATGTGTAATGGTTTAAATTTTGGAGGTAATATTGCATTATTTTTCAACTATATCGATCTCTACAGTTTTGCCAGGAATATTTAAGGAACTCGATGCAACTTTTACAACTGGGTAATGTAAATTGCCGTTTTCAAGGTCGAGAATAGACTGACGTGGAAGCTTAAGCAATAGGTTGGCCACTCAATTTAAAATTTAAAGCCACAATTGTTAATTGCAGTCAAGGCAATGGTAAGATTGTGCTAGTGGACCAAGACAGCTTTACTGAGTTTTCCACAGTTGAATATGTTTCCGTAACAGCATCACAAGTAATATAAATTATGTGCCATTTATTTTTTCCCTTTCGAAAATAATGTACACATGTACTATCAGAATTCCATCAGTATCTAAGTTAAACATGGTCATAACATTTCCAGATGATGGAAGAGTCTTTCTCTGCCTTATTTGATGGAGGTGAACCAGAGTGGTTCCATTGTTTACACTGTTGTTTGGGGTTTGGGATGAAAAAATGGACCCATCTAGTAACAAAGCTTTTAAGGAAGCTAGCAGGATCTACAACTAAAAGGTTTAGATTATCACGTGACAAATTGCATCTTGTGTACGTCTGATTAATTGTCCAACAGATTCGAAGCTTTTTTATCGCAGGGTGTCAGAATGGCGTGAACTATATATATATATATATATATATATATATATATATATATATATATATATATATATATATATATGATTGGCGTCGCGACAAAAGGGACCTTATCTTTTTGACGTCACAATCGAGATAATCGACGTCAAAGTTTTACTTTTTTCGCGCTAAAAAACACGGAAGTCGGCTGTGATTTTTATGAAGACAGCAGGTGTTCTTTTATTTTGTATTTTAAACTGCAAGACGTGTAAACCTGCAAACTACTGATATATGAAATTTGAGGTAATTTAAAATAAATGTTAGCGTTTTATATTCCACAATTATATTTAAAAAAAACCGCATTTAAAGTAAAATTTAATAGGCTTTACGAAGGCTGACTTGAGAGAGAGAGAGAGAGAGAGAGAGAGAGAGAGAGATTGACGGCCATAAACTTGTACGTTATCATTTCACTACGCAGATTTTGTTCAGTAATTTAGTTATTAGTTCGTTGAAGGTTTTGTAATTTTATATTAACTTCAAATTGTACTATTTATAGAATACTATCCGTTTAACTTTGTTTTATTTATTCTTGTATTTTACTGTTTTAAATAAGTTAAAAAAATTATTAACAATAGACCTAATTTTGGAGTCGGGATAGCATTTGATTAGAACTGGATAACTCACAATACGTAACGCTTCTAGAATACAAAAGTGGAACAGTCATGAAAAAAATCGAATAAAATCCAATCACTAAAATCTTTCTAGATTTTTATTTTCAAAAAGATGACATAATTAGATCCTCTTTGAAAGAAATCGGAAAACTTGTTAGTAAAACAAAGTTCTAGAACTAGTCCCTATGCCGATACACTAACTGAATATGAAAAATGTAGCCTGCTATTTTCTATATGTCACAGGTTAAGTTTTTTAGAAATAAAGTTTAAGAAATCTATCAAATAAGAGGTTATAGTAAAAACTCCTCGCTAGCGATCATCGGAGAGTTTCCCACGTACTAAGCATGTTTATATGAATGTCTTCTTTCACGTCCGTGCTGTGGGGTCATAAATTAGATCGACATTTAAATCGTTCGCCACAACAATTAGGGTTACACATAATGTTTAAATTGAAAGGTGATTCTTGAATACCACGAACGCAATTTAATTTTTTAATAAGGCAGTTCCGTACCGAATATCACAACCGCATTTTAAATAACCATGTATATAACGGCTTTGGTAACTCTCGCCTTTATACATATAGAGCTTTCAAGAGCTCTAGGTTTTGATATCCGGTCCGACCTCGCATTTTTCTCCTTTAAGATACAATAATTATCATTACCCTTGAAAGTAGCAGACTGGTAATTGCTTGACATAAAAATGTCCATCTAAGGGAATTTGGGTGCGAGATTTCCCACCTCCCATATTCTAGATAGAAAAACAAGATTATAATGCAGTGGTCTGGTTAGTTCAGTTGGCAGACCACTTGCCTATGATGATAGATGTCCCGGGTTTGATTAACGGTCCTTCCTGTTAAAGGAAAAACTGGAAAAGACATAATATTTAAATAAGTTACGGAAATGGTTTTGATACTGGCTCCAGTTTCACAGTCATCTCTTCATATAGATTTTCCCTGACTTAAGTCTGATAACTTTTGACTATGTTTTATCGTGCTCCAAATAAATAATAACCTTAAAATTAATATTTTGAAAACTTACAAAATTACTCAGATTTAAATTTGCCAGATTTTTAGGAAATCTTAATGTGAAATCTTTTCTAAGTAGCGCTAATTGGAACTGGAAATTATTTACTTGTTATTTTAAAATATAACAAATATAGTGTATCCATGCCAAAGACACTAGTGAAAACCTAAACCAATGAATTAGCAAAATGATTAAATTACGAATTCCATACAAATTTTCGTATTTTGGACCGAAATATATGTTTTTAGCAATGTTGTAGCTCGAACCTCGGTCGGGTTTGAGCAAGACTTGAAAAAAGTAGACTTTACTGTTTTATCGACAAGCACTCGGTATTTAGAATAAATCGCGGGGTCCTTCAGAAGAGACCTTATAAACCAATGCATCGTGTCACGGCGGAAATGGCACAAAAACCCTCCCTGCACATTGCTTTATGTGCACTACAAAGGTAAAAATGCCTATTTACCTAAAGCTGGTGACGTCTTGATATAAGTGAAATATTATTGGCTGGAACATAAAACCCCATTCCTGAACCAACCGACGTTTTAAATATTAGTGTTGAGCCGATATATACATCACGTACAGATGTATATTATGTTTTTCTACGTGTTGTTCAAAGTTAGAACCTTATACACATATAATAAAGTTTCCACACAGCACGATCTATTTCAAACAGAAATCTAAAAATGTGAAATAATAAAAAACACACATACATATAAGAATATTTAGCATCACAAAATGCGGAAAAGTTCAAAGTTGTACAAACAGTTAAAAAAACGACCGGCTTAGTAGGTTGTCAAGTAGCGGTGTGGATAGGCAGGAAGCATCCGGGTTTTGCCGTATCTGGGAGATAGGGATTTGAACCCAAGCCGGGTATGAAAATATAAAATAAAAGTAGGTAGTGCGTGGTTGTTCTCTCGCTAAACACTCGCTAGGGTATTAAAAACATAAGTCATGGTACAAACAAAAGGGGGGGGGATTAAATACGCTTTGACAATGCAGTTACGCGATGTTACAGTAGTCAATATCTGATATTTTCATACCACTGAGAGACAGTTAGAGATATAACAATTTTAAAAAAATTCTTTCAAAATAACAAACTACGTCAAACGACAGTGTCAGCAAAGCATCTGCATCGAGAGCGATAGGTTTCTAAACCCTGGTAGGGTCATACATAAGGCTTTCAAATTTGCGAAACTGTTTCCTCCCTTAAATCTCAGTGTTAAGAGGGCAGAGTATCGCCTGATGTTAGGATTAGTGGTAAGCCTTACTTTGGCGTACTAACTTTGTACGCTTGCACCTTATAATTAAAGACCGATCAAAAACACACTCGCATATACACGAAATTATACTTAGGTTGATTCTAAATTATATTTAAACTGCTCTCGTCGGGAATAGCGGTAATTGACGCCGATACTATTGTCATGTGCTACTTTTGAATTTTTATGAAATAATATAATTCAAAAGAAGCACATGAGCTACTTTTGAATTATATTATTTCATAAAAATTCAAAAGTAGCACATGACACTATGATAATCAATATCTAAAAGAAAAGTCCGAAAGTAAAACATTATTATTTTATAAAAAGACTAACAATTTTTATTATAATCATGATATACGAAGATTAATTTTAACCTCATAATGTGTTTTAATCGATCTTGTACAAAACAAAATATAATTAAATAGACATTTTATTTTTATTTTATCACAGAGGACTCTTTGACAACATTTGCGGCTCTGTGGGAAACATGATGTTTTTCAAATTGTCTATTCACAGAAACCAGTCGTCTGCAACATTTTCGACTTTTCAAACTAATGCTCTAGGTGAAAAAACTGTGTAGGGAGCTTTTTAAAGTATACGATAGACCGCTTTCATTTAATTTTAATCTTATGCATTTGACTTTATCAGAAATCGTTCCAAAGATAAACAAATTATTGGGTGAGGCAACACAATCAGTAAAAGTTGCCAAACCAAATTCCACGTGCTGTAGTAGTAGAAAAACCCGATGTAAATGAAAATGCTATATGAGACACATCACATGGAAGAACATAAAGATAAACCTCGTTGCTAGGCAACTCATTCGAGAAATCATTTATGTTTTTTGTCCATTTCTAAGATATAAATGAATGAACTGATTTTGAGTTTTAAAAAAGGTCGGAAAAAAACGTTTCATCAAATTAAAATACTAGTATTGGACCTTCGAGCATGCGCTTAGTATTTGCGAGAAATGACACGCGAGAATGACTTATGCATGAATATCATCAGGCAGAAAGTGGGATGGCAGTTTGGGGACCCTTGTTGCCTATCGTTGATTGAGTAATAAGTATTTTAATGAACATTGTAATTGTTACGACAACAATTTGAGATTAATGGTAAAACTGGTACAATATGTAATTGTTACTGTTGTTGCTGAATGCTCGATCTTTTTGTGAACATATGACAAAACTATAATTCTGCTTTGAATTCTTAATTGTTTCATGGCATATAAACAAGTTCCAAGTCAATTATGCAGTTGTTTCTGTAAAAACTAGTTTCTTTTCTCTTTCACTAGTATTTTTGTAAATTCAGAGTAGTTGTCGAAAATATTTGTCAGTATAGATAGGCATTAATGTTACATAACCATCGCTGTTAATAATGGCTTAATATTTGCTCTTTAATATTCCTAAGCCATTAGTCTGGTCATAATCATTCGGTTACAAGTCAACGATTGTGACGTCATAAAACGAACCCATAGCAACGAAAATAGTTACCCTAGAAACCCAAAACTGCTTTTATTTCGAAGAGGAAATGTTGAGCTATAATAATAGACAAAAACATGAAAATGTAAAATTTTGACCTTAAGGTCCCTTTTCTCGCGACGCCAATCATATATATTCAAATCCTCCATAACGGTTGACCAAATTTTTGAAAGATTTGCCGATTTGATTATTAATCTATGACGTCAAAAATTTCCTTATCTAACTTATGATGAGAAAAACATTTCCCATAATCTTTTTAGAATTTTATACACAAAGGCAACATGAAAAAAATTATCTTGCGGCTCACGCAAAAAGTATCAAGTGCTCACACAAGAGCCACAGTATATAGTGCGCACGCGAAACCTACCATGTTTTTACGTAAACGTTATTGACAGATATATTGCATTCATGTTTGAAAGTTTTGTGTGCTTACACAAAAGATATTGTGTGAGCACGTTGTAGGGTTTTGTGTGCTCACATAAAAGATATTGTGTGGGGACGTAATGTGGTTTGTGTGCTTACATGAAAGATATTGTGTGGGCACGTAGTGGGGTTTTATGTAATCACATAAAAGCTTTTAAGTGTTCATACGAATGGTATCTGTCTTTCGTGAGCACGCAATAGTTATTGCGTGGGCACTCAATAGCTAAACCGTAAACACGCAATAGATTTTGTGTGACGACACAATAACATTTACATGAGCAAGCAATGGGACAAATGCCATTTTTGTGTCCTCGTAGTTTTACGTAAAGTGTTGAATGTTTATTTTATTAGACTAGAAAGAAATTCAGAAAATGTGACTTGAAGCGGCATTTTTTAGTAAAAGTTGGTAACATGCTTTTGTAACATAATTCGAGGGCGCTGAATTCAAAAATGGCGGATACCAAGCTTAAATATGAGTTTTTCAACCCATAATTTTAAAAACAATATGGCGGCTAAAATAAATGGTGTACCATTGGTTAACAAATTTTGGTTAAAGTTGATAACATGGTTTATTTAACATAATAGGAGAATGTCGAATTAAAAAATGACGGATACCAAGCTCAATTTTCAGTTTTTGAACCCATAATTCCAAAATCAAAATGGCCACTAAATTAATAATGTACCAATGCAAAAATGTTAATTGGGGTGGCAAATTTTAGTTAAATTTGGTAACATGCTTACATTAACAAAATTCGAGTTTGCTGAATTTCAAAAATGATGGATACCAGGCGACTAAAATTGATGGTGTACTAACGCAAAAAATGTTACTTGGGTTGACAAATTTTAGTAAAAGTTAGTAGCATGCTTTATTCAACATAATTCGAGCGTGATACCAAGCTAAGTTTTTGAAGCCATAATTCCAAAAAAATAAAAAAATGGCGGATAAAATCTATAGTGTACCAAAAAAATTTTACTTGGGGTGGTAAATGTTAGCAAAAGTTGATAACATGTTTTTAAAAATAGTTTAAACGTGCTAAATTCAAAACTTGCAAAGGTAATTCAGAAGGTAATGTTTTACTCATTATTTCAAAAACCAAAATGGCGAATGTTTCAAATAATGAATATAATTTATCAGTGTTACTGAATTTGTATGTTTAGCAAAAGATGGTACTTTGTTCTTTTTCACATTTCAGCATAACTTTGCTTAATTAAAATGGAAGAGCCTAAACTGGAGTTTAAATGTTTAAACCAAATTTAAAACAGTTTGTAAAAATAAAGTGGTGGCTATAATTAAGTGTTTGTTAATTGTGTGTGCCTTTTGCATAGTACACTGATGAAATATACATGATTAAATTAAGTTTATAACCAAAACCATACTTAAATACTGCATGGCGTGGAATTAATAGTCAAAATCGAAATTTGTGATGGGATGCAAAAAGAGCCTATTCCAGAACAGTCTTTTATAAAGAGTTTGCCACATGTTCTTGCAAAATAGTGTGTAGAACCCGTGGTTGTAAATGTCAAAATACCAAATTGCAATGGTTTAAACTTTGCCGGTAACATTGCATTAATTTTAAACATTGTAACGGTCTTTATACAGTTTTGCCAGCGATGTTTAAGGAACTCAATGCAACATTTCATTTCTTGAAAGTCGGAAAGTTCTCCAATGAATATATGAAAACTGGGTAAAGTAGATGGTCGTTTTCAGTGTTGGAAATAGACGAAAGACTAATGTGCAAGCTTAAGCAATAAGTTGCCAACTCAATCAATTTAAAATCTAAAGCCACAATCGTTAATTGCGGTCAAGGCAGTAGTAGAACTGTGTTAGTGGACCATGACATCTCTACTGAGTTTTTTCACAGCACTTGAGTTGCATATTTTCCGTAGCAGCCTCACAAGTAATTTAAATTATGTGACACTTATTTTTGTCCTTTTTGGAAATAATCTACCATCAAAATACCATCAGTATCTAAGTTAACTGTGGTCATAACTTTTCCAGATAATGGAAGTGTCTTTCTCTGTTTCTTTGGTGGAGGTGAACCAGTGTGGTTCAATTGTTTAGACTAATGTTTTGGCTTTGGGATGAAATAATGGACCCACTTTCCCTCCATACTAACAAAGCTCTTATGGGAGCTAGCAGGATCTACCAGGATCTACCACTAAAAGTTTTAGATTAACAAGCGACAAAGTGCATCATGTATGCTTCTGGTTAATTGCCAGAACCCCAACGGGCTAAAAGCATTCTCATTGCAGGTTGTCATAATGGAGTGTCCTCTTTTTGTGAAATGCCAACTCACTGCCCTTATATTTTATATGACTCATTATCAGTCATAACAATATCATGGCTTTTAAACAATCTTTGTTTCAACAATTTTAAAATGATTAGTGGCCAATGTTCTAAAATTTTTGAAAGTGTTTTTTTTACACAGTTTTCTTTTTGAAAGGAAATGACCAGCCAATGGTAATTTCGGCTACCATGAATAAAAACAAAGATTTATTGACCATGTCTGGGGTTTCAACATTGGCATGGCTTTCAGGACTGGGGTCATCATATATGTTCTGCCTGTCCGGTTTATAATCCGACATCCACATGTTCACTATTGCCTATCAAGGGACATCTTTCTCTTGTGCTGCTTTCATATCAGTATGGATAGCCTTAGGTGCTGAATAGTTCTTGTGCAAACATTGGATCCTGTTCTTTCATCATTTTTCACATTTGCCAAGGCACTAGCCTTATTTACTTTGGAGTAATACCTTGTTGATATTAACTTACAAAATGACACTGGTCTTTTAATACGCGAATTTAAATAGTCATGAAATAGAAGGGTTAAAAAGGGACATCGGCGCTAATCTCCTTTAACAGAAGGCTCACGACATATCATTCAGCCTTCGTACTTCTTACAAGGTTAATAAAACCAATACAGTGTTGCTTTTGCTATTGTTAAATATCAAACTAACTTTACAACAACATTTTGCAATGCAAGTTCGCCTTTTTAGCAAAAAAGTCAGCTTAGAGTTGCTTGTTGATGACTTAGCACCTCTAAATAGGTTTTGAAGGCTAGTGGAGTCAAATTTACTTGGCTTTTCCTTTTGCTAATTTGTGTATTTGGCCATTGTTTCAAAAAGTATTATAAATAGATAAAACGCCAAGTTGCAAAACAATCAACATTCCAAGATCCATCTCCGTAGCAAATTTTGTATATGATAATCAAAGAAGGTTTGTTGCCCCTAAAATCTTCTAAATGTTTTCAGGTGAGCAATAAGGTCCATAGGCCTTTTGTTTAAATGTTCTGCTAATTTACACCCAAGTAAGATATATGTGAAAATGTTACAATCTTTGATTAACAGTGGTTTCTTGCTACTGAAACAACTTCTATATCAACTTTCATGCAAAAAAGCAGTTTGATTTTTGCGGTCATTTTGTATTAAAATTTTGACCTACTTAGAGCAATTTTTTAGCTTGGTATCCGCCATTTTCAGAATCAGCACACCCAAATTAGGTAAGAAGGTTATATGGTTTGCTTTTACTAAAAATGCTTCTTCCTCTTTAAAACGACATCTTTTCTGAAAATGTGCCTAGTCTATAACCAACAGTAACTACAATTTATATGCTTCAAAATAAAAGCGGACAGAAACATTTTAATCTACAGAGACGATACATAATTTTTAATAGCGATCAAATAAATGAATAGGTTAGCTGTTACTATAGTGATTAAAATCTGTTACCAGACTGCTATTTCCAGTCAAATTAAATTACAGAATTGTAAAGGCTTAAGATGTCATAGAACCAGATTTATGAATTGTATTTCTTTACATAATATATAATCTCCTTTTGTGATACGTTTACCTTATTTTTAATCAATTTGTTGTGTCTGTTTATTGTGATTGTCTTTTTCTTTATTTGACGTTATTGCATATCTATGTATGATTTAATCTTTATACAGACACATTAGTGTCGTATGATCGTTTCTATATATAACAGATAAAGAATATAAGTTCTTCGCACAAGGCTACATGCAAATTATAAGTGGGTTTTTTTTCTTCATTTTTTTCGGTTTAGTAAAGTAAAATATTAGACGGAATTATGACACGATACTGTATCAGTCTATGCATCGACACAGGTTAAGCAAAATTACCAATGATTTTATATTTTGTTCAAGTTTCCTTTCTTTTCTTTTCTTTTTTAATCACCATTGCGTATAGTTTGCTTATTTCAATGAACTCAAATCAGTGGTCTGACCTGGAATTACTGCGACCTGAACTATTTCTGCAGCCAAACCCATTTTATTTTCGTCATTATATACTTAAATGACGTCACAGTATATATGGAATGTTTTTACCCTAACGGCCCATACGTCCTACAAACAAACACAAAATAAACAAAACACAAACTAATCCATGTTCGAAGCAAAGTAAAAACTTTGGATCTGACAAGTTAAATTAGACATGTGAACTTCCACCAGGGAAGTGAGGCGGGGTGCTCCGGAAGGGTAAACACCTCCTGTTAGGAACAAACAAATAAATAAATATGAATGGTATCCTTAGGTTAGCGTTTTAATGCGGAGAGTATTCAGTTAGTGAGTCTTTATAGTTGAAGATTGAACGAGGTCCTCCTAATAATGCCACTTCGGGCTAATATAAGCCGTGATATCATTTATTTATTTCCTCAATACTGAGTTCATGATAATAAATATAACTTAACTAATATTTAACTTTGTTGAGAGTAAAAGTATATGCAAAATATGAGGGGGAAAACATATTAGCTCATCACGTGTTAATTTGTTGAAAATTCATTAGATAAATACAACAATACTATTTTATGTAAAAACCATCTGTCCTTGATGTCATATACCGTTTTTTAATGTAACATAAAATACAATAAAAATGGTATATGCAATTAACAATGATTAGCAACTATACTTAAGAAATAATCAACATTTACCCGTGGTGTATCGTCCAATAATCCACGGGTCGGAGTTCACATGCGGAAGAATATATATATATATATATATATATATATATATATATATATATATATATATCACGAGGTGGCTGTGCCGGGTTAATGTTGATCATTCCAATTCTTACATGACTTAGATAAAAATGTTTGCAATAAACATTGCGAACTCTTTCCTCGGAAGTACATTTTACTATCTATTTGCAAAAAGGTCCATTGTTACAATTCGGCTGTTGAGATTACCTCCATTGAAATAAAAAAGAAATTATGAATGAAAATTACGTCACAATCATTGTTCGCGACACGTAGCATGACGTCATAAGATAAGCAAGGGAGTACGTCATTAAAATAAAACAGCGATGGTTAAATCGTTTAATAAACCACGGCTGGCTTTCTTCATGTTTCATATGAAAGAAAACGCAGATCATGTTAGAATTATGTATAGTCCCTGACACGAGGGACTATAGTTTTTATTTTTAGACGTTATTGTTGAGATTTATTGCAGTTTTAATATGTTGAATTTTTTTATTGCTTATAACAGTTAGAAATCAAAGATGTTGAATACAATTAAAACAAAGACATGTGGTATACTAAATCTATTATGGACCTCTCCCTCGGGAACATTTTTCTTATATAGTGCTGTCTGGAGGGGGTGTAGTGACCTCACCTATGCGCTCGGACACTATACCTCTCCAGACAACACTTTAAGAGAACAGTTCCCTCGGGAGAGGTTCATAATGGATTAATACATTATCGGTTTGAGTTCACTCAGACATAAACGCTATGAGGCAAGTCTGTGGTGCACTACAGAGGCTTCTCTGAGATATATAAAAATGAAAAAGAATTTCTTCCCGGTTTCAATGTTTATAAAAAAGCTAACGGTCTATCAAGGATACTGGCCGTATTCTTACAAGAGTAAACTCAAGTTAATCTGAAGACGTCGGTAATAACTTAAAGTTTTTATTTTTTCGTCAGTTTTTTTTCATTTGAATTAATGTCGAAAACGGAAATTTTCATCGAATTGGTCAACCTGTAATATGTTGTCTACATAAATAAATAACAGAATTACAAGTTCAAAATACATTGTAGATTTATTATTATATTATATTTGTCCTTAAAATATATTAGTCTGTATGTGTTAATAAGCACTAATCAATGACTTGGCTATGTATTACTTAAGTGGTCATTACTCCGGACACTGACCTATTACCTCATTAACACACAATGGTCAGTACAAATAATTCGGACACTGACCTCTTGCCTCTTGATTACCTCTGACGTATAATTCACATACAGAATGGTAAAACACCAGTGCTAAAGTTGGTGAGTATATGTATATGTGTTCTTTAAAATCACATTTTTATAATTGCTTGGTATTTGTAATGCAATTTTCGCACCTTTTCGGTTTAAAGAGGTGTCTTTTTTATTTATTCAGCTTGGCCATGGAATATTTTTTTCATATTTTAAACATTTTAAATAATCTATCAAGACAAATAAAGTGGAATAATTTAGCTGCAATCGTGCCCACTGTATTTAAGGATTGTTTGTCATTTTGTGTAAATTTATTGACTCGAAGTATAACAGCACGATGACGGATAACAAATTGTATAAAATCGCGTAGCGTACTGTTATACTTCAATAAATTTACACAAACCCTATCGGCGATGTGCAAGACCCTAAATAACGATCAAACTTCGAACTACTTAGCGCAATAACTCACCATTTCGAAAACATGACAGGGGAGATAACACCTTTCAACAAAAACGAGACCGGGGGGAGAGGTGGGGGGGGGGGGGGGGGGGTAAGCTACATCCGTCCAGTATAGTTGCAGCGTAAAATATGACGATTAAAACGAGGAAAAAGACTTTTGTTGTACCCCAGGTTGTACTAAAGTCTTAAGTATATCACAATCGTCACAACTTAAAATCCAAAAATATTTGTCAAAGAGTTTTAATTATTAAAGCATTTATTTCAATGCATTTATTACAGCCGAAAATAGTTTATTTCTATCGTCTGTCAAAATTACTGAAATGAATTTCAGCTTCTATAGAATTACTATTACATGTATCATAAATTCATTCTGTAAATATTTCTCGAAGTCGGAACTTCTGTAATAGAAAATTACTGCAACCGAGATTCATTCAGTCATTTACAATGGCATTTGTCATTTAGTATTACATGTACGATGGTGTAAATTACATAATTTTATCCACAGGTAAAGGTTGCTGATTAATGCTGATAATCTGCATACCTTATCAACAGACGAGGTAACTTATTGATAACGGAAGCAAATTCCAAATTCCCATTGAATCAGATGATAGTATATACTACGTGAATAATGTACCTAAATGGTGTTAATCTCATTAAAGGATTAATTAATTACCTTGATTTATTATGAATATTGTGATTCTGAATTACCAGTACCCACACAGTTTTAAAACTGCCGTGAATTAATACTTCTAATTTCATGACTTCGGAGTTAATGACTGTGTATTCAAATAAATAAATAAATAAATAAATAAATAAATAAATAAATAATAAATAAATAAATTCATTCATTCATTCATTCATTCATTCATTCATTCATTCATTCATTCATTCATTCTAAACTTAAAGTTGAAAAGCACATGAAATAAAATTCTGTGACGTTGAACCAGCGACAATTATAGATGTTTGAACTATATTCTTAAAATGATTTTTAATTTTTATTTTTATTTTTATTACTATGATTACTAATTTGTTTTTGTTAAACAAAGACTTCATAATGAAATAAAATTCAAATTATTTAATTTCTAAATCGGAAAACTATGGGTGAAAATATCTATACAAGTATTCTGTAACGATTTGCCGGTAACCTGTGAATTACCGTAAAAATCGTAGAATTTTGTCAATCTTTAACGCAAAATGGAAGCAAAAAGTCGTTAAAAAAATGTAAAAAAAAAAAAAAAAAAAAAAAAAAAAAAAAAATCCTGAGAAACAACAAATGTCGAAAAATGCAACCATAATCAAGATTTTGGATACTATAAGGGGAAAAGGGTGTTACCTTTGAAATTTCTTGCTTTTTATTTATTTCTTCGATCCACTTCAGCATTTGTAGTTGACACGGACGCTAGTAGTAAAAAACATGGTCGTAACGCGAATTTTAAGCTACTTTTACATGGACGGGCTTAGCAACATCGAGCAAAATTAAAACGTTTTTCTGTGTTTTCCGTTTAAACATTTTATTAAGATTTTAAATTATGTCCAAAATTGAACGCCAACTTAAAGAATATTTATCGGTGAACAAAATGACACCAAGATCACAATGATCGGACACAAATTAAAAAAGTAACATAGAGTTTTGTCAGAGCACCTACAAGTGAAAGATCCGATTCGTTGTTCCCATTTACTCTTTTTATATACTTAAGGGTATTTTAAAAATTTTATTATGAAATTGGCCCCTGGGGATCAGGCCTTATAGACAGATTTGACTATATATATATATATATATAACGTATAATTATAAATTTTATCTTTTTTTATTTTTATCAGCCGAGTTGTCACATGAAAATGATAAAAATGTACATAATTGTATCATTTGTCATTTTGATGATGTAAGGGGTACAGTCCTTGTGATTATTAAAACTTCAAACAATAAGTTATCAAGGATCACACGTCTATTATCGCCAGATTGTCATTATCATTATTATATAAGTTGTGTAGTTTGACGTACATTTGTTAATTGGTTATTAATTACCTAGGCTGGTAGAGGGTCGAACTGTAAGGTATCATTGTAAGTATATTGTGATGCTATCATATTGTTTTCATATACCATTTTTTAAAAGTATTCTATGTTTAGATTTTAAAAAGGTGTAATTTTCCGAAACAAATGACGTAACTTGTGTATCATGTTGTCACGTTCCATTTTTTTAAAAGTATTTTATAATAAAATTTTTGACATAAAGTATATATGATCAAACTAATTTTCAGAAATAAATGACAAATAATGTTTTACAGGACAATGTTGTTATACAAATTTTACAATTTAAAACATAAATGGGTTTTGCACTGTAAATCCAAAAAATCCACATGCATTCACATTGTGTATGCAAACATGGATTTTAACAATATATCAGCGGCGGATTTAGGGGAGGGGTTGCGGGGGTTGCACCCCCCCCCCCCTTTGAAAAATTTAAAGAAAGAGAGTGAGATATTGACTGATTAAAATTATTTTCTTGGCCCCCATCAGGGATCTGCCCTAGACCCATCGTCTCTGGAAGCTCGCGCCTTCGGCGCTCGCATCTAGCATTGATATAATTCTCGCCCCTCCCTTTAAAAAAATCCTGTATAGATCTCAACCCCCTTTAAAAAAATCCTGAATAGTTCTCAACCCCCCCCCCCCCTTTCAAAAAATCCTGTATATGATACATTTGGTAAACAGAAAACATTTAGGCTTTAAACAATGTGTACTAAATGTAACTGGTGTTTACGAAGCGTAAACAATGATTTCTTGTATAATTGATATAAGCAATTGTAATTATTTTTTAAATTTTTGGTTACGATTTGTAAATGCAAACCAGAATTGCGATTTGTCCGTTTGCATTTCAAGCATTTATATGTCTGTATTTATCTGTTACAAAATGCATGACTTGATGTAATTTAAGGAAGTAAGTAGTTAAACAACTTCCTTGATTTACACCTACGTAGTCTACATGTACTTTATAAAGTGACTCTGTTTCAGTTTAGTTATTTTATTGGCTCTGTTTCAGTTTAGTTTCTTTGAAAGTGTTTGTCAATAAAAATGGCTGATACAAAAACTGGAGGACTTTCTGAGCTAAAGACAGCTGATAAGGACACACAAGACTTGGTTGACAAGGTAACAAATGTATTTAAATTGCCTATGTAAACAAATATATCCATCACAATAACTATTACTGATTTGGCTCTGCTTTTATGTTGTAACAATTTACATCATCACTAATTGATCTATTTTTAGATAGGGTAAAATACTCCTTTCTGAAATGATTATATGTTGTGAACATAAAAATGTTAATAACAATTGCCCTTTCAAAATTATATATAATCATTTTCTTCCAATGGACTGATCAGTGGTATTCCAGCAGATGGTGATCAACGGAGAAAAAACTGCAGGGATATCTGTGTTTGTAGACAATGCCTTCCCCATTTGGTCACGGTCATCCATATGCACGTGTCATTCAATTAATTAAGTCCACAATACTATTATTATGAATAAGGAATATATAGAAATATTGAACCAAAACATTACTAGGCTATCACCAAGCAGCTAATAACACATTGATAACTATTACAATAAGATATCAAGACAAAGCACTGATTATTAATATTTGGACGAGCACTGGTTTTCATAACATGGTATCCATCCCGCTTATTAAAACGTCAATATATTTTTCAGGTGAAAGACAGTTTTGTTTCCAAATCTGGGGAAAATGTGTCCATGTTTAAACTCGTGAGTTACAAAACACAGGTGGTTGCAGGGACAAACTATTTTGCTAAGGTATGTTCGAATGATATAGTTGGATATATACAACACTTTTATCACTGGTAGGGGAATTCACACGTCTCGATCTACAAAATGACATATGGGGATTTTACAAATGATAAAAAGCGAGACAAAAAGCAAAAAAAGAACTAATAACACAATCAAAATGGAATAATGAATCGAGAAAGCAAAATAAGACAAACGTATATATACACAGCCAATTGTTAAATTCAAAACCTTTTTGCGGGTACTAAATATAATTGGTACCATTTGGCGTGTCTCGGTACTTATGCACTACTCCAGTCTGGTACCATTTCATGTGTCTCGGTACTTATGCACTACTTCAGTCTGGTACCATTTGGTATGTATCGGTACTTATGTACTACTCCAGTCTGGTACCATTTGGTATGTCTCGGTACTTATGCACTATTCCAGTCTGGTAACATTTGGAGTGTCTCTGTACTTATGCACTACTCCAATCTGGTAACATTTGGAGTATCTCTGTACTTATGCACTACTCCAGTCTGGTAACATTTGGAGTGTCTCGATACTTATGCACTACTCCAGTCTGGTACCATTTCGTGTGTCTCGGAACTTATGCACTACTCCAGTCTGGTACCATTTGGTGTGTCTCGATACTTATTCACTACTCCAGTCTGGTACCATTTCGTGTGTCTCGGAACTTATGCACTACTCCAGTCTGGTATCATTTGGTGTGTCTTTGTACTTATGCACTACTCCAGTCTGGTACCATTTGGTATGTTTCGATACTTATGCACTACTCCAGTCTGGTACCATTTGGTGTGTCTTTGTACTTATGCACTACTCCAGTCTGGTACCATTTGGAGTGTCTTTGTACTTATGCACTACTCCAGTCTGGTACCATTTGGTATGTCTCGGTACTTATGCACTACTCCAGTCTGGTACCATTTGGTGTGTCTTTGTACTTATGCACTACTCCAGTCTGGTACCATTTGGTATGTCTCGGTACTTATGCACTACTCCAGTCTGGTACCATTTGGTGTGTATCGGTACTTATGCACTACTCCAGTCTGGTACCATTTGGAGTGTCTTTGTACTTATGCACTACTCCAGTCTGGTACCATTTGGTATGTACCGGTGCTTATGTACTACTCCAGTCTCGTAACATTTGGAGTGTCTCGATACTTATGCACTACTCCAGTCTGGTACCATTTCGTGTGTCTCGGAACTTATGCACTACTCCAGTCTGGTACCATTTGGTGTGTCTTTGTACTTATGCACTACTCCCGTCTGGTACCATTTGGTATGTCTCGATACTTATGCACTACTCCAGTCTGGTACCATTTGGTGTGTCTTTGTACTTATGCACTACTCCAGTCTGGTACCATTTTGGAGTGTCTTTGTACTTATGCACTACTCCAGTCTGGTACCATTTGGTATGTACCGGTGCTTATGTACTACTCCAGTCTGGTAACATTTGGAGTGTCTCGGTACTTATGAACTACTCCAGTCTGGTACCATTTGGTATGTCTCGAAGCTTATGCACTACTCCAGTCTGGTACCATTTGGTGTGTATCGGTACTTATGCACTACTTCAGTCTGGTACCATTTGGCGTGTCTCGATACTTATGAACTACTCCAGTCTGGTAACATTTGGTATGTCTCGGTGCTTATGCACTACTCCAGTCTGGTAACATTTGGAGTGTCTCGGTACTTATGAACTACTTCAGTCTGGTACCATTTGGTATGTCTCGATACTTATGCACTACTTCAGTCTGGTACCATTTGGTGTGTATCGGTACTTATGAACTACTTCAGTCTGGTACCATTTGGTATGTCTCGATACTTATGCACTACTTCAGTCTGGTACCATTTGGTGTGTCTTTGTACTTATGCACTACTCCAGTCTGGTACCATTTCGTGTGTCTCGGAACTTATGCACTACTCCAGTCTGGTAACATTTGGAGTGTCTTTGTACTTATGCACTACTCCAGTCTGGTAACATTTGGTGTGTCTGTGTACTTATGCACTACTCCAGTCTGGTAACATTTGGAGTGTCTCGATACTTATGCACTACTCCAGTCTGGTACCATTTCGTGTGTCTCGGAAATTATGCACTAATCCAGTCTGGTACCATTTGGTGTGTCTTTGTACTTATGCACTACTCCAGTCTGCTACCATTTGGTATGTACCGGTGCTTATGTACTACTCCAGTCTGGTAACATTTGGAGTGTTTCGGTACTTATGAACTACTCCAGTCTGGTACCATTTGGTATGTCTCGATACTTATGCACTACTCCAGTCTGGTACCATTTGGTATGTCTCGGTGCTTATGCACTACTCCAGTCTGGTACCATTTGGTGTGTATCGGTACTTATGCACTACTTCAGTCTGGTACCATTTGGCGTGTCTCGATACTTATGAACTACTCCAGTCTGGTAACATTTGGTATGTCTCGGTGCTTATGCACTACTCCAGTCTGGTACCATTTGGTGTGTATCGGTACTTATGCACTACTTCAGTCTGGTACCATTTGGTGTGTCTCGGTACTTATGTACTACTCCAGTCTGGTAACATTTGGGGTGTCTCGATACTTATGCACTACTCCAGTCTGGTACCATTTCGTGTGTCTCGGTACTTATGCACTACTCCAGTCTGGTACCATTTGGTATGTCTCGGTACTTATGTACTACTCCAGTCTGGTACCATTTGGTATGTTTCGGTACTTATGTACTACTCCAGTCTGGTACCATTTGGTATGTCTCGGTACTTATGCACTTCTCCAGTCTGGTACCATTTGGTGTGTCTCGGTACTTATGCACTACTCCAGTCTGGTACCATTTGGTGTGTCTCGGTACTTATGCACTACTCCAGTCTGGTACCATTTGGTGTGTCTCGGTACTTATGCACTACTCCAGGCTGGTACCATTTGGTATGTACCGGTGCTTATGTACTACTCCAGTTTGGTACCATTTGGTATGTCTCGGTACTTATGTACTACTCCAGTCTGGTACCATTTGGTATGTCTCGGTACTTATGTACTACTCCAGTCTGGTACCATTTAGTATGTTTCGGTACTTATGCACTACTCCAGTCTGGTACCATTTGGTGTGTCTCGGTACTTATGCACTACTCCAGTCTGGTACCATTTGGTGTGTCTCGGTACTTATGTACTACTCCAGTCTGGTACCATTTCGTGTGTCTCGGAACTTATGCACTACTCTAGTCTGGTACCATTTGGTATGTCTCGGTACTTATGCACTACTTCAGTCTGGTACCATTTGGTGTGTCTCGGAACTTATGCACTACTCCAGTCTGGTACCATTTGGTATGTCTCGGTACTTATGCACTACTCCAGTCTGGTACCATTTGGTATGTCTCGGTACTTATGCACTATTCTTGTCATTAAGAACATTAGTCACATAGGTAACATCTCAGTCTTTTTAATTTATATCAGTTATCGGTGCTTATGCACTACTCCAGGCTGGTACCATTTGGTATGTACCGGTGCTTATGTACTACTCCAGTCTGGTACCATTTGGTATGTATCGGTGCTTATGCACTACTCCAGTCTGGTACCATTTGGTGTGTATCGGTACTTATGCACTACTTCAGTCTGGTACCATTTGGTATGTCTCGGTGCTTATGCACTACTCCAGTCTGATACCATTTGGTGTGTATCGGTACTTATGCACTACTTCAGTCTGGTACCATTTGGTGTGTCTCGGTAATTATGTACTACTCCAGTCTGGTAACATTTGGGGTGTCTCGATACTTATGCACTACTCCAGTCTGGTACCATTTCGTGTGTCTCGGTACTTATGCACTACTCCAGTCTGGTACCATTTGGTATGTACCGGTGCTTATGTACTACTCCAGTCTGGTACCATTTGGTATGTCTCGGTACTTATGTACTACTCCAGTCTGGTACCATTTGGTATGTCTCGGTACTTATGTACTACTCCAGTCTGGTACCATTTGGTGTTTCTCGGTACTTATGCACTACTCCAGTCTGGTACCATTTGGTGTGTCTCGGTACTTATGTACTACTCCAGTCTGGTACCATTTGGTATGTCTCGGTACTTATGTACTACTCCAGTCTGGTACCATTTGGTATGTCTCGGTACTTATGTACTGCTCCAGTCTGGTACCATTTGGTGTGTCTCGGTACTTATGCACTACTCCAGTCTGGTACCATTTGGTGTGTCTCGGTACTTATGCACTACTCCAGTCTGGTACCATTTGGTATGTCTCGGTACTTATGCACTATTCTTGTCATTAAGAACATTAGTCACATAGGTAACATCTCAGTCTGTTTTAATTTATATCAGTTATTTTTAAGGTAGATGTCACTTTTGTAATAAACTTATATCTCAAGTTCTGTAGATCAAACACAATCATAATGATCTATGTTCAAATTACAATCCCTAAAGCAAAGAAAAACTGGAAATTTAAGTTAAACATGGCATCTTCTACAAGGGTAGTGAGCCCGGGTCCTCAGGAAGAATAATCACCTGTCTCCAAAGTTACACCGGCAAGGTGTGAAATTAATATTGGGATCTGTTAAATTGTCGTCTCTTATGAAATTCCATATACTAATAGCCTTTTTAGTCATTGAGGCCGTCCTTCCTCATAGAAACGTAGATACATGTAACATATTTCTGAAAGGTGATATCGAATTTTGTTTTTCAATGTCGATCAGTGACATCAAGATAATATTTTCAACGAGAAAAGACAACATTGCTCAATAACACATTTGTTTAAATTCTTATCTTTAGAAAAAGGTGTCAAGGTTCTTTTGCAGTATATATATCAAGTTAAGATAATCGGGTTAAACAGTTTGAATGGTTAATATGCGGGACATGAAATATTGATAACCAGACAACCTTGTGACTTTGTCATCACGTCACACTATAACATGAAGTACACACACTCATTTCTAAAGGCCGCCTCGTGTACACATTTGTTTGCTTTCGAAAGTTTGGACTATCGTGAAGTCAGCCAAAACCTTCTGATCATTAATGTATTGATTCCAAGCACAGGGACCAGTTTCATAATTAAATTTGAAAAAAAAGAGTAAAGGGGGACAACGAATCAGTATTTTCACTTGTAAGTGTTCTGACAAATCTACTTCGTGTCCGATCATCGTGATCTTGGTGTCATTTTGTTCCTAGATAAATATTCTTTTAACTGACAATAATGTTGAATTTTGTCGGAGCACCATGTGAAAAATCTAATTCGTTGTTCCCCCTAGCCCTAACTATTTTTCATGCATTCTGATTTCTGATTCATGTGGATTTTTAGATTTCATTATGAAACTTTTCCTTATGAAAACAATTGTTGTTTTTGTTTTAGGTTCAAACGGATGATAACAGCTACGTTCATCTGAGGATATGGCAAAAGCTTCCTAGTGCCGGAGGTGATGTCCAGTTAACTTCCTATCAGACGGGGAAAAGCCTGGCAGACGACATATCATACTTTGAATAAAGTGTCGGAAAATAGTAGTAATGTCGAAAATAACCCCCAGACGCTATGGAATCGAATTTAAATTGCGAAAAGATACCAAGTATTGATAACAAGACATTTTAATAATTCCGTGCTTAATTATTATACATGTTATGTGTTAACGCTCATGTCATGTATTTCAGTTTTGTAGCCTCTATCTTGGACATTTTTAGAACTTAATTTTGGACAAAAGTATAATTTGCTTTTTAAATTTTAAGATTGTAATGTAACAATAATTATAATTTTCATTGTACTGTAAGTGTGTTGTATTAAAAACCTCTGGGCAATAAACGGTACTATAGAATTCACTGTTTTGATACGAAGGCTGATTGATATATTGAGAGCCTTGTGATGAAGGAGGCTAGCATTGATGTTCTTTTCAGCCCTACTATACCCCAACTATTTTAATAATGTGCCCGAAGACTAGTTCCATTTGGTCAGTTTATATTGGCACTCCAAAGCAAACAAGGCAAATGACTTTTAAAAATGGACAAAATTAGTAAAAGAATAGTGAACCAAAATGTTCATAAGAAAGGTTTAGCACCTGAGGATATCTATACTGATAAGGTAGCAACACCAGCGAGTGATGTCCCTTCGTATGCTACAGTAAAGTGTTGGGTAGCGGAATTTAAACGCGGTAGGCAGACCCGTGAGGATGACCCTGTCCTGAAGGACTGTCGGTTTGCACCCAAGAATGGTCAGTAAGGTTTATGATATTGTTATGACTGACTAGTAAGTAACAGAATATATTTAGTCAATAAGTTGGTATTTTAAAGGCAAGAGTACATTCCATTCTGTCAGAGGAACTTGCAACGAGAAAACGTTCAGTCCGTACCAAGACGGTTAGTCAGAAGCACGTCAGGTGCACTTTGTCGCGTGTTAATCTAGTCTAAATAATGGAAGCAACCTGGTTTTAACGTCAGTAGACAAAGACTGTTTCATCAGCTGGAAAGGGTTAAGGTCTCGTTTTTAGGGGGGGGGGGTAGGGGGGGGGAGGGGAGAGTGCTGGTGGTATTCTGATGGTAGAATATCTCAAAAGGGTACAAAACATTCATGCATTACTTCTTAGGAAATTGTGAGAAAATAATAAACTCAAGGGCCACGGAAAACCAATTGAAGGTATGTTGTAGTCCTGTTCACAAAACATTATTGTCAAATGCAAGGACTGTTTAAAGAGTCGAAACTTAACTGTAGACTTGATAATATGCACAAAGATGAAAATATTACGTGCTGAAATAGGATCGGTAGCTGTTTGTAACATATACTGTTGTTTAAAGGCAGACATGCTATTGCATTAATAGTATATCTCATATATATTATATATATATATATATATATATATATATATATATCTTCAATTGTTGTTGGTCTCAAGTCCCACATGGACTACCAAGGTAACACTGTATCTATCGTATGTATGACACGTCACATGTGTTACGCCTGGTTATGTGATAAAGGTAGGTAATGTAATACCTACCTCGTGTAAGAATTATTTTCGTGTAATGTAAGAACACCTTGTTATGTAATAAAAAACGTCATGTAATGTAATAAAACATTTTTTCGCGTTACGTAGTAACATTTCCGTGTAATGTTAAACTGTAATCGGTCAAATTAAGGGCCATTACTCACCCAAAGTTACCTTGACCTTAAGTATCAAGTGACGTTTCCATTTTTTGCGCTTTAGTGATTAATATATCGTATCCCCATCTGTATAAAAATGGAAACGTCACTTGATATTTAAGGTCAAGGTAATTTTCAGTGAGTGATGACGTAATGCCTTTCTTCTTGACGCTAAATGAAGTCTGTTATGTTTGAAGCCCTCTCGGTCCATGTTATTTATATACATATTATATTAAGTGACAATGACCTTCCACTGTGGTCAAGATTAGTCTACACATCCTCCTTGCCCTTGGCAAAATCGGCTTAAGGTCAAAGTCAAGGTCAGTGGTTTGGACAAAATCGTCGACCCTTGATGGTCAGTACAAATGCAAGTGAATCAAATCGAAATTAAATGTTCACGAAAATTTTGTTATAGCGTGTCGCTAAAAATCAATCGAACACGAAAAATCCCCGTTTACACTATTGTGTTACTTGATACAATGGTTCTTTGTTGCCTTGGCTAGACATTCAATACTCCCCCACCAAGGGCATTAAATAGGTTATTACTACACTGAGGTTATTTTTACCCAAAGAAAACCAAGTACACAAAAACTAGTGCAGTCAAATCTGTCTATAAAGGCATCCAAAGGTGGTAACCAGATAAAGACAGGTGGCCTTTATATACAAGTTCAAATAATATGAAGAGTACAATTTGGATACAATTTTACTGGCCTTTATAAGCAGGCAACCCTTATATAGAGGTGACCTTTAAGGCAGGTTAGGCTGTGTGTTTAAATGCTCACTGCTTCACTTGCAAAGCGTGGCATCTACTCGCTTGTAATCCACTGTTTTGAACATTTTATTTTATTTTCAATCGAACCAGTCCGTGCACTATAAGCTTAATGTTTTTACCTGACACCATTAACCGTGTACTGAACGATCAAACATTTTTATTGCCTTCTTACTTTGATATCTAAAATAATCTGAGACCGAATATTTAATTTTCTTTTGTTAGATTTAAACTGTTTTTCAATTTTAAACATATACAATTTTCGCCGAAAAAACTTGCACTGGTACCAGTGTGAGATAGAGATATCTCATATGATGATTAATATTTTCTCTATAAATACCCGGAAAAATAGTCATCTCTATCTTAACGGTGTATGGTTCTATTAGACTGCTGGTGAGAAAGAAACTTCTTTACCTAAAGACGTCCTATCCAGAAAAAAATTCAGTTATAGTTTCTTATCTGAGAACATTATCACTGATATATATCCCATACCACCACGGTACCGACATCAATAACCGGGATCTTAATTCATGTGTCTGCATTTTAATTATAACGTAAACGAAACATTGATAAAGATTTAGTTTTTATCACATAAAGATTTGAACTACTTTTTAAAATGGATAACAACAAAGAAAGGTAAAAAGTATAAATTTGAAAGAAATTTGAAAATTAGTGCTCGCTTATTATTTGTCCTTATCTTATTATGCTTTTTGCTTAGGTTTGTGCTTGAATGTTTTAAATATTGTTAATATATGCATGTATATGTTTGGTTCTTCTTTCTAGAACGTAGCTCGTAATTCAAAGCAATTCTTTTCAAAGTTTAAAAGTGATGCTCCGGTCTAGTATTTGAATGTTTGAACGCCCATATAAATTTAAATACTTGAATTAAAAACACACTTGTCCGAGCTTAATTTGGTAAAATATATTCTGGTCCTTGGGTCATATTTTAAATATCTTGAAAAATATTTTGGTTTCAACATTTTTGTCCAAACACTACTGATGAGGAATTGTATTCCGAAACGACCATCTAGTGTTGTAAGTTAAAACTGGTATAATATGTAATTTTATTTACATCGAAAAAGTATGTAATTCATTTTAATGCATGCACTTATTTTCACAAAATTAATGCTACTGAGGTAATGGTCTTACTAAGCCGTCTTCACAGATTCAACTACCATCTTAGATAGAAGTTAGTTATATCCAAGACGCTCCATGTAATAATTGTTGCTTTTACAGGAGGGATATTGTTTTGAGCTGTCTTACAACTAAACCATTAGATGATTTATTAAAGATTGTTGGTGAATTCGGCAAATATCAAAAGATAAGACTCTGTATGATATGTTTAGTGTCTCTCCTCTGTGCCTTTCACGCTCAGAACATGGTATTTGTTGGGGCTAGGCCGGCACAATACTGCAACATACCAGCTGTAAACCTTTCTGGTGACGTCTGGAATAATGTTACGCAGAACGATTTTGATTTATTAATACGAGATGTACCGGAAGATGTTGGATGTAGTATCCGAAGTCCCGCAGAGACAATACAATTGGTGGAATCGGGAGAGTTTAGTTTTGAAGAGTTAAAATCAAAGAAAAACATTACAATATCTACAGAACGTTGTGCATCGTGGACATATTCTAAAGAAATCTACGGATCTACAATCGTGTCAGAGGTATGATTTGTATATGTGGTACAAGAAACTATACTGATACAAGATATAAACCCATGAAGACAAATACCACCAAATAGATCGCCTGTGTCATATACATGTATATTTGTTGAATTTTATCATTCAATACGTTAAAATGGTATATGGCACATGTAAAGATAAATCATGCACCCGTGATTTACAATTAACACATAAGAATGGGGATTGTCACTGTACTCTTTAAGGTTTGTACAGAACGTTTTGGAAAACGTTTACGTTGCTCATTCCAAGAATACATCTTTCACAGATAAACGCCAACTTATACAAACACATATCGAATAATAAAAGTTTCGCATGAAGTTATGGGTTATCACGTGGTATGACACTGGCGAACACCATTAAACTAAAACTAAAAAAACCAATACTAGTACACTAGTATAACAATACGATGTTCAAATTTTAAACAGCAGGTTTAATTTATGGTGTCCATTTTTCTAGACTGCCTCGATATTCATAGTCACAGACAAACATATTAATCCATGTTAAAATAATAACACAAAATTAAAACTTTGAAACTTGGCAAATTAAAATAAACACGTAAATTTCCACCAGGGAATAAAAAAAGTTGCTGCGAATGGTAACCAGTGAAAGACATAGATTCAGGAGTACGGCATTAATCCCATCAATTAAACAAACATTTTTTATGAATGCATTTTATAAAAAAGCTACAGAAACCAGGATATCTTAATAAGTCTTCAAAATATTAATCTAATCTGGTACATGTATTCATGTGTTTATTTTCAGTTTGATTTAGTATGCGACAAAAAATGGCTGACCAGTACATCTAAGACGCTGTATTTCTTTGGAAGGTTGTTGGGTGCCATTGTATTTGGACAGTTAGCTGATATGTGAGTTTGTTCTTGATACTACATGGTATAAATTCTGATGACATTGTTATTTTTTAATAAGGTTAGTGTCAACAAAAGGATAGGCGTGAATATATACATAATTAACCTGTTCATGTTTTAGACTCACCCGTGTTTGTTCAGATCGTGAAGGACCTACTTACATAATTATTACAGCATCAAAGCTAATATTCCTTTTCCTGGTCCTGAAGCATAACATGAGTGTCAGCAATTGCAGAAAAATATAACACTATTCATTAGATTGCTTAATTAAAATTATTTTAACTTCAGCATAGTTTTACTGAAAGTGTGATGTGCTGATTTTAAATTTTTGAATAAAAATTCAAAATCAGCACATGACATAATCAACAATCTATGTACCAACAGTTCAAACACGTGTTGTCGGCCAAGAGTTTCACCTTTTGCAACAAGGATAATTCTTTTGTTTTCATGTATATTACAGACAACTTTAGTTGTTGTTTTGATAAGTGTGTATTTTTTATATTCTAGATTTGGCCGCCGTATCATGTTTTTCGTGGGTTTGTTTATGCTGTTAATAGTTGGCTGTGTGGCCTCTGCGGCACCTAATATCTACGTGTTCATACCATTCTACATATTACAGGGTGCAGCACAAACTGGTCTATTTCTTGTTGGTTTTGTTATGTGTAAGTAGTATAAACACGAGTTTATGCCTTTAATGTCTACTTCCAAAGGTAATTGTGTATTTTCCAAATTTAAGTTACTATATGTTTATCAAACAATCAAGTTTCAGTTGGACAAAAAATAACAGCTTGGAAGTTATTTTGATTTCGACCAGAAACTTATGACTTAAAATTCATTTTTAAAATTAAAATTTTGATGTCGCAAAATACTTCTATTTTAAGTAAAGACATAGTGGAGCCTACATAGTACATACAGACTGGATGCAAGGATTTTATGCTGTTTATTTAGGTACATAATTAGTAGGACCCAGGTACAGACTGAGTTCTGGTTTTTTGTACACTGGTTTGATACTGTTTATTGTAGGTACAGAATTAGTAGGGCCTCGGTGCAGACTGAGTGCTGGTTACCTGGTACACGGGTTTTATACTGTTTATTGTAGGTACAGAATAAGTAGGACCAAGATACAGACTGAGTGCTGGTTTCCTGGTACACGGGTTTTATACTGTTTATTGTAGGTACAGAATTAGTAGGGCCTCGGTGCAGACTGAGTGCTGGTTTCCTGGTACACGGGTTTTATACTGTTTATTGTAGGTACAGAATTAGTAGGGCCCAGATACAGACTGAGTGCTGGTTACCTGGTACACGAGTTTTATACTGTTTATTGTAGGTACAGAATTAGTAGGGCCTAGATACAGACTGAGTGCTGGTTTCCTGGTACACGGGTTTTATGCTGTTTTTTGTAGGTACAGATTAGTAGGGCCTCGGTACAGACTGAGTGCTGGTTTCCTGGTACATGGGTTTTATGCCGTTTATTGTAGTTACAGAATTAGTAGGGCCTCGGTACAGACTGAGTGCTGGTTTCCTGGTTCACGAGTTTTATACTGTTTATTGTAGGTACAGAATTAGTAGGGCCTCGGTACAGACTGAGTGCTGGATTCCTGGTACACGGGTTTTATGCTGTTGGTTATATGATGTTAGCATTGATAGGGTACCTAGTCAAGGGATGGAGATATATAGAACTTACTATATCATTGCCTGTTATAGCCTTCTCCTTATATTTGGTAAGTAGAATGTATCGTTGATATCGTAAAATAAACGTCCTGAAAATATTTGTTGGACCAAACCATATATCCATCAAAGGAAATAGAATATTACCATCGCTGGTTTGATAAATACAGTGAAATGTGTTCATTCAAACAGTGGACAAGAAAGTATAAAGGCGAAACAAAGTGGACCTAAATGCTAAACAATGCTTCTTATTGCATAGATAACAGTTAGAGAAACATTTGTGCCTTTCCTTCCTGTTATACTCTATTGGATTTATGAATTATATCTTGAGGGAGTTTTTCCACAATCTGTGCGTATCAGATCTTAATCATAATCGATTTCTTCCTAATTAAACACAAGCATTCGTGTTTATTTTCAAATGAGAATCCCAAAAAAGCAAAGTAAAACCTGTGAAAACTGTGAAAATTAATTTTCATCAGGAAAATGATGCCGGGTGATGTCGTGGGGTTTAATCTATCTTGATGATATGCTTGTTGGTTTTCTCAAGTTGACCACATTTTCATATTAATTATTTCAGCTTTTTGCCTGAATCAATACGTTGGCTTTTATCAAAAGATAGAAACAAAGAAGCTGCAAAAATAATGAAAAAGTTGATAGCAACAAACAAACCAGAAATAACAGAAGAACAAACGGAAACACTACTCAACAAAGAAGAACAAATCAATGACTATGTAGAGAAGACGACACAGGATAGAAAATATACAGCGATTGATTTAGTTCGTCCACTTCAAATGGCTATTCTATCATTTAATGTTTGGTTTAATTGGTAAGCTTTATATTTTTATCCTTTTTTCTATAACTATGTATTTTGACTAAAGGAGCTGCTTACTGATTCCAGTTCAACAAATTGAGAACATGTATGTCTTAATTGTTTCATGAAAAATAGCTGAAGTAGTGTCGATACATATATAAATCATTGTGTTATAATTTGGTTACGGTCGAATACGTATAAATAAAATACAAAAAAAAAAAAAAAAAAAAAAAACATTCTTAACAACATGTATTTCTGTAAAAAAATGTATCGGATATTTAAAAATCGAAATTCCACCAAAAATCTCGTTGACGACATAATGCATTTTAATTGTACCAAATGTCCGCTGTCGGCTGGTAAATTCGTTGATGACATAATACATTATAATTGTACATAATGTCCGCTAAAGGTTCATGACATAAAAGATGTTAATTTCATATAATGTCTGTTTTAGGCTGATAAATTCGTTGATGACATGATATATTTTAATTGTACAAAATGTTCCCTTGTAGGCTGGTAAATTCGTTTGTATATTATGGACTAGGACTCGGGACAGAGTATCTAGGAGGAAATCCTTACATTAACTTCTGTATTGCTGGTGCTGTCCAGATTCCAGCGGATATACTGTGTCTTCTTCTGTTAAATAGACTTGGTAGGAGGCTACCTTTATGTGTAACCATGGTTACTGGTGGAATAGCTTGTATCGCTTCAGGATTTGTCACGAAAGGTAATTCTTAGTACACCAAGAATATGTCTTAAAATGGAGCACCATGACACCAAATACTGAAACAAAACCGAAAACTGCAACGTTCTAAACGCCATCCGTGTTCTTTGTGTTGATTTATACATTACAGTCTAAATTTCACCCTTTTAATATTTTTGTGTTCTCCTTCCGAAGATATTTTTCGGCGTCTATTTCCAAATAAACCTTTAGCTAAATGATTACGTGTTTCCTATAGATTTGTTATTGCTCAATTTTGGTTACTGTTTCAGATTTGTTAGCGTTGAAGATAACTTTGGCGATGATTGGTAAATTTATGAATGCTGCATCTTATGGTATAATATACCTGTGTGCTGCGGAGGTATTCCCTACTGTAGTCAGGTAAGCTTTTTCTTAGTGTTTCTTGATATTGTGTATTTGTTTTCAATGTTAAGACTTTAGCAAAATTATACATGTTTCCTTCAACTAAACTCTTTATTTCGACCGGATTGTAACCGCATGTTAATCAATAATCGTAATCGATTCTTTGTTTCACGTTGAACAAGATGCTTTTACATTCATTGTTATTTCCCGTTGTTTTTACCCAGTCAGGACACGTTCAACTTTACATTTGTTATTTGCTCGGTAAAATGTTCTGAACACGTCTTTCGCACATAGCATTCTTTTTTATTGGTAACGAATATGTTAAACATTTTTCCCAGTCGAATGACGCATTAAAATTGCATTCCATGATCTGACGGGTTAGAAATAAAAGTTGGAAAAATATCGGTAAATGGCATAACCTCTTGAGCAATGGAAAACTGCAAGTTTTAAATTGAATGGAGTGAAGTATTGAACAATAAGCCAAGACAATAATTCTCATATGTTAACATATGAAAACTAGTATTTAATTGGCAAGAAGTACATAGTTCTGCTTATCTACAGCACCACTTCTTATGCTATTTAAGCGTTTTCACTCTACTTTCTGTTATATCTATCATGAGCCTTAATCTCTTCCGGGCCGACTTTGATGGCATTTATTATTAATGCAGATAATAATATATGTTATGTTACCGGACGTGACGTAGGGAGTTTATGTATAATTTCCGGTAAAATACCTTATTTTTATGAAGAAATGCTGGTGTTGGCGTTTCGTCTATGTCAGCTCGGATCGGAGGAATGTTAGCACCACAGGTATTGGAATTGAACGCATTTTGGATGCCGTTACCTATGATTATATTTGGCGGTATGTCAATTTTGGCTGGATTTATGGCTTTAATAATACCGGAAACCGTTGGTAAACGTCTACCTCAGACAATAGAAGATATAACTAAATCAAGGTAGGCAGTCTATAATTATTTGATTTTTATACAATATAAGACGGATATTATCTGCAAGTTCTTTTTATAGAATAGACTCCGCTTTTGACAAAAAATGCGACAGCCGATGTTTAAGGAAATGTGTTTTTCCTTACTTTCAGCAAGATTCATATGCAAACAAACAGTACAGTGGTATGTTTTAAAATAAACCTATGCTTGCGTTATTGGTGGTGACGGGTATAAGTTTAAACTGTTTTAAAGATCATGCATCAATAGCTTTGGGAAACAGTTAAAAATGATGCGCTATTTGCTTGATTGGGTTTGTTTCAGTTTGAGAAAATATAAGAGGAATAATGTGTTATCTAACTTAGCATGGTTTGATCTAAATACAGAAACATTTCCTCCGGTTAACACTAATCACAATGGTTTGATCTAAATACAGAAACATTGCCTCTGGTTAACACTAATCTGCTGTGATCTGTGCCCTATTTTTAATCTCTTTCAGAAAATCATTTAAAATACAAATGGATGAATGGCCAGAGAAAAAATGATGGTTCCATTTGTGGAAAAGACGAGTAGTGCCAGTAACTAGACCTCTGTATGCATTTTATTACATGTGGGTAGCAACAAACACCTGACCGTTGTAATTCTAGCGAAATAATTTTACAGTTAAATGACATGCATGTTATCATATTAATGTTAATTATAAATAATAATGAAAAAAATAACTAGGTATTGGCCAACCGTTTTGTGTAAATGTTTAAGTGTATTAAATACAATTTGTAATATAGATAATTGACTGAAGACAAGACGGGGCCACTATCAACACATCAAAACAAAATATAAGTATGAATATTACAAACATGATAAAGCTAAAAAGGTGGATTTGAGTTTTGATTAAAGTCACAACATATAAAATATGGGCTTCAATCTAATCCATTAAAACATGTTGTTCAACGTTGGCTGCTGATCCGTGCGTTCACTTCAAAGTGTTTTCCAGATGGGCTAAAACTGTCTTGCATGTTATTGACAAAACACCACAAACATTATCAAACATCGAGAAAACATATGCAACGTCTATACATGAGTCAAATGTTTGGTTTATACCTCCCAACTCTTAGGCTTCAGTCAGGTAACCGTACAATTACATTCTGTAGATGTCCCTCCATTTATTGTGGATGGTATCTGTAAAACTACAATGGCGTATGTCAAAATTGTTCCAAATAGCTGTAAATACACGGAAACATCAGTGAATTATTAAACCAGTCACTATTAAAACCAACAACAAACCAACCATCGGACAAAAACAAGATAAACATATGTTTGAAAAACTTAGTTTAGAGGCCCACCTGGTATGATGAAGAAATTGTATGTAGTACGATTACAGGTTACACTTAAGAGTGCTATTAAGAACATTAATCATATAAAAGAATTATTAGCATCCGATATAATGATAAAATGGAGCCCAGTTGAAACGTTCTAGCGAATTTAACATTGATCATAGGCGACCAACATTTACATATAGCGCACAATCAACAAATACAGATAACTTACAAAACTCTACGCGTCCAAGAATATAATATGCATTAATGAAAATGAAACCTGACAGTAATGTCTCAAAACGCATTGAGTGCTGGCTAAAACGCTTACCATAAGTACAGTAGATTTGTCCACAACAAATAAACCATACACGTCAATCCCAATCGGGGGTCCTGATAAACGAACTGCAAATATGTTTATCTGAAAACATAAAAAAATTAAGAGAGGATATAAAATGTTGTTGAAACAAGCAAGCAATTTCTGTGAGTTTGGAACGCCTACAAGAAGGTACTAATTTGCACTTAAATTTAAAGGGGCACAACTCCGAAGAAAACAAACAAACCAACTTGAGCTAATGAGATGTACATCGCCTATCAATGTTGATGCTTTGTGCCAAGTTTTGTAAAATGGTGATTCATAGTTTTTGGAAAATTTCTCCATACAGGAAGTGCCTGGATGGAGCAAAGGACGGACGTCGAATTTAATATCCCAATCCTTCCTCAAAATGCGGGAGATGAAAACATAAACTTTCCAAGATCCAACACAACGTTATTGTCCGGAATATTTTTTCTTCGTAAAATTTAACATGACACAAACAAGAAATCGAAACAATAAACGAATAAAACATATAAACAACACAATATTATTGATCACCAATTGTAAAAAACCGACTTTAAACGAGCACAGAATTCAATCATTATTAAAATAAAAAACAATATATTTTTTTCAAGATGTTAAAATGCACTTTGAGCCATTGTTTCTGTAACACCATTTGATTGAAAATACTTATCTTATGTCCAGCCGATAAAGCTTAATAAGAAGACATGTTCTAAATACACAGTATGCGCAAGATAATTGCAACTACCTGTTGTAAAGTCTTTGCTGGGAGGCCGTCTAGATCCATACGGTGTAAACTTGAAATTGGTGCGTGGGCCTGCAATATAAAAATTGAAACAACATGCATATGCAACTGAAGAAAAATATAATGGATGAAAACCATAGCATAACCAAGAATTCCAAACAATTTACCGACGCTCTTTTTAAATAGAATGTTATATTATCAGTCACTGAGTTATTTTCAGTAAACTCAAAAAGTAATATACTCCATCTAGCATTTTAAGTTGAGTGGCTAGAGACTTTGTAGCTATCTGAACACATATGTCGTATAACAAATTACACAAGAATTATTTAAAAAATACAACTGGAACTTTAAAAATATTGAGTTGAGCTTTATGAATACCAATCATGAATTGTAAACTAACTTTTAACTTTGTTTAGTTGAACACATTTCACATTGGTTATACATGTAGTTCAATTTTACTATTAAATATTTTGTGATAATAAGGTTTAATTTACAAACGATAAACTTTTATTTGATGAATAAGAACAATGTACGTTTTATTTAGTCGCGATTTGCCAATAACGACCTCAAATTATATCGTGTTCGTTTTTATTTATGTTATTGCTTCATTTTTTTCGAATTTTAGGTCATCAACTCTTTTAGAGTTGTTTTCCATTAAAGATAATATTCCTAATGATACCTTCATATCACTGTCGTATATTTTACTGTGTCGAAGACTGCGCATTTTCGATTTTGTTTAACTGGTTTGAGATTATTTTTATAAATATTGATATAATTATCGAATCTAATGTTGTGCTATTAGTAATTGTTTCCCTAATATACCAACGAATCTAATTTGTATTTCGCTAATATCTTTAAAAGGGGTTTATCTTACTTTACAAAGAATTAAAGTCAATTATATTTTCAGTCAAGACCTATGCGGTGTTTTATCATCAGATGTTATTTCCGGGAGAGCCGTCCAGAGTGTTTCATCTTTTATCATCGCGCCGTCCAGGGTGTTTCATCTTTTATCATCGATGGTATCTTAAACAAACTAATAATCTATATGGTTAGTTATTAACTGTGTGTTACAAAATGTCTTCTTCATAAATGGTTTCTGGCTTCCCACAATTTTATATACGGCGGTGTTAACATTTTTAAAATTTTTATAATATCGCTGAAATTCATACTGGAGATGATATAGATTTTGATTTATTTTTTCGTTGTCGTTTCTCATTTTTATGCCAATTTTATTATCAATTCAATAGTATTCTTGTATTAATTTTACAAGAGCAGCATACCATTGATTATGCTTTAAATTTTTCAGTATTGAATAAATGGCATCTTTCTTCATAATCAAAAACAAACATATCAATCCATGTCAAAATCACAATTGCAAGCAAAGTAGAAACTTTGAAACTTATTATGTTATTTCCATCCTATATACAAACAAGAGGTGAACAAGAATTTGATTAACATTTAGGTTATTTGTTTTGACTTTTTTTTATACTAATCTAACTATACAAGAACAGCAAACCATTGCTTATGCTTACAGTTTTCGTCGCACAATTTATGGTTTTATATAATCAAAACAAACATACTAATTCATGTCCAGATCACAATCCCAAAGCAAAGGAACTAACTTTAAAATTGACAATTCAGGTTAAATTCGTGAACTTTCACCAGAAAAGTGAGGCCGGGTGCTTCGGAAGGATATGCAAGAGGTCACGCGTGCAATCCGAAATTAAAAGAGAAAGGAATATGCGTCTATGGGACGCCCAGGGTAATCCTGGCCACTGGCCACAGAGATAGAGATGACGACCATTACATGTTATACCGGTGTTAATTTTACAGTACTAGACGGCCGTTTCGTATTGCAAGTCCTCATCAGTAGTGCTTGGACCCAAATTGTGAAACGTAAATTTTTTAGATGTTGAAAAATATCTAAAGGACCAAAATATATTGAACCAAATTTAGCTGAAGAAATACTTTGCATGAGGGAGAATATCCTATTGTTTGTGGATTTATACATTTTAACTAGCGGCAAAGTTATACAGTAGTGACTTTGTGAGGGTCCTGATAAGCCTAGGCGTGCATTATCACTGCGTCAATGTATAAACGGTTCCTTACTAATTACAAATACAAAATGTATTAATAATTGTATGTATGACAGTCACACAATACTAATAACATAACTAAGTAAACAAAGATACTCATCTCGCTCGTTTCCTTTGTAAGCAGCAAATGGAGCATCTTGTTCTGATAGTTTTCATCGTCATAACACATTTTCGATAACATGTGATAAATGACTTAGCTGCCATGTCAATGCCATTCAAGCATATATTATTCTGATATTCTAGTCTAGTTGAAATTGCGTTTGGAAATAATATTTACAATAACAACACTAGTGAAAATTGTCGAATTGAAGAAATATTATGGCAATATATATATATTATATATATACGTGATATGCGTGATGACTTCAATTTTCTATTGTCAACTTTTCTTTTTTTATGTAGCAATATACCTGCTTCTCCTGCTTATGGTGTATTTGTTTCCCAATTAATACGCTATAGTAGACATTGTTCCCACTACGGGGACTTTGTACAACGAAGTAGGCTGCTTGCAAATAAATTGTTGACTCGGGGATATTGCAAGCCTAGGCTCATCAAGGCCCTCAAAATGTTTTATGGTCGTCATCACAGTATTGTTGATAAGTTTGATGTCTCTGTGTCCAGGATTTAATTGCCTTGGATATATTTGACATCTCATAGTTTCATGTTCCTTTAACACAATGTTGATTACACACGTGGCGGGTGTAGCTAGCTAAACAGGAGGTGCTTACCCTTTCGGAGCACCCGGCCTCACTTCCCTGGTGGAAGTTCACGTGTCTAACCTAACTTGTCAGTTCCAAAGTTTTACTTTGCTTCTGGATTGTGATTCGGACATGGATTAGTATGTTTGTTTTTGATGATATATGTGTTTTATAGTAGTATCCTTCTGAAATTAAAATAAAGAAAAAATTTTACACATGAATTAATGGAGTCCTCATAAGAATGCATCCTTAACTCACTCACCTTGCATACTATATTTGCACGCACATACTAATGTATTATTTTGCACCTGGAAAAATCAAACCAATTTTGACAACTAAGAATAGAGACAGGACCTGTAAACCTTTGCGATAAATGCATATAAATGTATTTCCTTTTTAATTATTTTCATCGTTCGGTCTTCAGAGTGAATTTCAAAATGTGTATTGAATCTTACCTGAGTATTAATCATAGAACCGGCAGATGTAACAATTACTAATATTAGAATAGTGAATGTAATTGCCTCCAAAAATGCAGCCATGTCTTCCTGGGGTAAAGCGTCTTTAATTAATCCGTATATGATAAAACAAATAGTAGGAATACATGCAGCATAGGCAGAGAAAACAAAATGTTTCAAAATACTATTGCAAGCAGACAGAACATGTGTCACACTCTCGTGTTGCTTTCTAATATTTTCAAATTCAGATACGTTATCCAATGCGTGATCATTGCGCATGTCCTCTGAGAGGTCCGTAACCCGCCTTGATATCCTCTTGTACTCAGATCCGATAATGTAGCAAACGAAACAATAAAACAACATTTGAATTTGTAGTTGCATACCCGCAAAGGATTTTACAATGTTAAGCAAAAATATTGCAATGTTAAGAATAAGTGGTGGTGAAGTTTGAAAAGGACTGTAACTGTTTAAAAGAAGACCTTCTTCTGAAGCAGGGTAAAAAACCATAAACATGGAAATTCCAATATTCGCAAAAAGTCCAAAAATTACCATACAGACAACAATCCGCTTAATTCTTCTTTTGATTATATAGGGGTTAGAATGGAGTCCGTATCGTAACTGGTACCGCTCCAAAGTGGTGCAAAATGCGTTCAAATGTTTACGCAGGCTATATAGGAACACAATCAAGTTGAAACACACCAAAATATGAAACATAAGCAAAGCACAGGCGCCAATAAATCGATCATATATTCCAGGAAATGTGTAGAAAATTGTGATAAATCTAGCAAAGTCAGCAAATAGAATAATACATAAAATAAAACAATAAATCCTGTGGAGATAATGTTTGTCTACATAAAGACCAACGTATTTTAAACAAGATTTAAGAGTTTCACAAACACTAGATATAGAGTTAGAATAGTCCTCGATGTTTGCTTGTTCATGATTTCTGTAGAAGGTCAAAGGTTTCATTTTCTTAAAAACAAGAAATAAACCCTTCCTTGTGTTATCGCTTCATAAAAAATCCAAACAACAAAAAGACACGACATTTCAGTGTGTTTTTGACAAATTCTACAATGACGCTTTAGTAGCTGTGCGGTTACATTTATGACAGTAAGTTTATCAGCATATCGGTATCCATGGTAATTAAATTTATATAAATACTGTAGTTTCCTATATCATTGATTTGCTAAGTAGCCTCGATTTCTGATTATTTGGATACTGATGATAATTATGATTTTATTACTGACTGCGCGATTAGATAATATCAGTAATACTATACAATTATAGCACGGTGATGATTTTATCACCCTAATATCGACCCAGGGCGATACTTCATAGATTAACCGAAATCAACATGTTACAATTGCTTTGTTATTACATGTTTAACCAAAAAAGATTTCAAATTTAAGTTTTTCAGATGTCATTAAGAACATACCAATAAAACTGTAAAGTTATTTTTTAACTTGACTGTTATTATTCACTTGTTTCTTTTTGTTTACTATATAAATAAAAAACAATTATTATTATTATTAAGAAAAAATATTTTGAAAATTATTGCTGAACTTTAAGCATTTGGTTGGAGGCGTTCATCTAGTAATCAGTCATTAGGAAATCCCGAAAACATGCGTTGTAGAATTGAGACCAAATGCAAGTGTTACAATTTTACTTTAAGATCCTTTATGCAATTTCTTCGTATTAAATTAGTTTTTTTTATTTTACTAAGTATTTTATTGTGATATTGATAGGTTGTATATCACATGATCATCATTCTACAGAATTGCAGTTGCTAGATATCAATATTAAAGTTGAATGACGTCATATGGGTTTTTTGTATTTTTTGCACGTGTCAAAATAGTATCTATATCAATATCAGTGTTTGTTGAATTAGATTTTAAACTTCGTTTAGGTATATGGGACACACACACACACACACACAATTACGTTTTTCTCGCTGTTCTATAGTGCATAGTTAAAATTGTGTACTAACGACTTCGTTTAATTGAATGGTAACAACATATTCTCAAAACAACACAATATGGCGATCACCTACGCTTTATGTGAGCGATATACTATAGTGTTAATGATGAACGATATCCAACACGTTAACGTCGTATATTTCTGTTATAGTTACCGGAAAAATCAAGTTAGGAGATTTCATATTCATCTCGCATACATTATGGATTACAATGCGCTGTTGAACACGTACTATCAGAGTCAATGTGTTTGTTACAGTAAATTAGGCTTTATTTCCACAGATATTCAAATTAACTTATAAAGATTTTTTCGTTTACTTGAAACTTGTCGTAACAGGAAATATGTAATCGCATCCGTTTATATATATTAAATATATTGTACATATTTATGCACAGAGTAAAACGTTGGAGCTATGGGAATTTAAGATGTTATTAAAAAGCATGCAAATGGCGAATCTCGTGCGCATATGACGACACTAAGGACATCACTTCCGGTGTTAACATGTAAAGCCCCATAACCCCAATATTTTTCTTTCTAATGAAATATTTTATTACAATCGCGGATACGTATACAGATTTTCGGTTTTATGACTAGGCTAAAGTGAGTGAACAATATCAACAAATTGTTAAACTTAACTGGATTTTTATAAAAAATAAAGTATACTTCACCGTGAGAAATACACTGACCCTCATAATAGATCAAAATAAAAACTTTACGGTCAATACATGTGAAATTGTCACAATAACAAACTGTAAATGTATGAAATTTAGCGTGTACAAGTTTGAGTGCAAATTCTTATTTGGGTGAATTGACATGAATTTGAATTATCTTAATTGTCATGGATCAACTTGTACGTATACACTATGTTCGACATTTTATTTCGCGGTGGATTAAATTAACGCTACTATTTTAATTCATCGTGAACTCGTTTAACTAGGGACACCGCAAAACTTGATACGTTAACAATACTTACCATTGTATTAATTAATGATCCTGCAGCCGTTACGATTATTACCAATGTAATAGTCAAACATATGATCTGACTGAATGCAGCCATATCTTCTGAGGGTAGACCTCCTTTTATTAGTCCATATATTACAAAGCAAATAAGTGGAATAGCTCCAGCATATATAAAGAATACGACATTTTGTAATACATAGTTTGAACTATCCAGAATCTTTGTAACAGCTTCATGCTGTTGACGGATAATCTCAATTTTAGATTCGTGATCTTCAAAATTTCCATCTTCAACAAGGTTAAACAAATCTGTAGAAATTATTCTGTATTCAGACCCAATGAAGTAACAAACTAAACAATAAAAAAACATGAGAAGCATCAACTGTAGTCCACCGTGAAAAGCCAAGTAGTTGATTACGAAAACAGCAATTGAAAACATGTATATAGACCAGTTTTGAGCAGGAGTGTAGCTATTCATAAGTAATGATTCTTCAGAAATAGGAAATAATATTGTGAATAATGTAATTGCAATGAAAATACAGACTCCAAATATGATCATGATCGCAAGCAACGCGGGACATCGTTTTCGTATTTTAATGATATTGGAATGTATTCCATAGTGTTCTGTGTAGTTTCCAATCAGTCTGAAAATGTTATCTAAGTATTTAGTAAGCGCATACATGTTTGCAGTAGAGTTTAATGGAATTACTATTAAAAATGAAGCCACTGCACCAATTCCCATCATCCGATCCGATGTGTCTTTCATTGTGAAAAATATTGAAATAAATCTTGCAAAATTGATCCACACCAGAACCGATATTACCACACAGTAAATTTTATGAGCAATTCTTTTCTCCATATACAAACCGATATATTTTAATCCTTTTTTGAGTATATTGAAGAAATAAAGAGATGGGATAGTTTCCTGGTCCATCTTCATGTCTAGACGATTGTTGTCCAATCCGATGATGTCCGGTGATACTTTCATGATTAGAACTTTTGAGTTATTTCAAAACGAATTCCAAACATTTATCATAATTGTAAAATGCATGATCCATTAGTTTCCATGGTAATAACAGAGACACAAACAAATCGTTTTCCTATTTACCGTTTTTATGAAGTATGATATTGAAAATCAACTGCGATATTTGCTCAAATGTTAAGTTTAACTACTGTGGAATTGACTCAAACCATCTGTTATGTGGCGTGTTGTTGAGAGTAAACATTGACTAAATCTTTTGGGATGATAAATTGAAAACACCAATCCTTGAGGGCAAAACGTAAGGCAAATAAAACCGTAGAATCATGAGATGCTTTACTAGATTGCAAATTATTTATTAAAATAAAATGGAAATACTTCGAAACATGTCAACAAATCTTTGTCCCTAGTTACAACATGTTACTGTTACCATTCAGAATTTGTTAAACAAAGGAAGAAACCGATCAATAAAATAATCATTAAATGAAGAAGACAAGATAACACAGGTATACTGGTACTACTCATTATAAACCTCACCAGTTATCGACAGTTACAATATCTAATGACTGTGCTCAGTGGTGTGGTTATACATGTAATACTTTTGTAGTGGGCACACCAAGTTCCACCAACCATGGAAATTGTTTACAACCAGTTATGCATAAATACTCACATCTAATCAAACTCAAAGTTATCGGCCCGTATCCAAATCACAACCCCAAAAGCAACGCAAAAAACATGTAAATTAAGTTAGCGCAAACTTCCAATGAGGCCAGATGCTCCGGAGGGTTTAATCTACGTGTTAACCTATAGCTTGTTGAAAAAGAATTTTAAAAGAAGTTTTAAGAAATATTTTAATATTTTATATCTTGACCTCCCAACAGATTAAGTAATATTTTTGTAGCACAAAATATTTCTGAACCTTGTCTTTCTCTTTTATTTTATAGCAGTACATTATAGGTTAACGAGGGAGAAGACTATTATAGTGACAGATTATAGTGAGATAAAACCACTACTTTTTTCCTATTCAGTGCTAGTGACAAACGTCATTATGTTTTGCAATCCGAGAATGATTCCCTCAGACATGTAAGGTGCACCTATATAGTTACCAACCACCTCCATAAAAATTGGAACAACCGAACTCCGCCAAAATAAACGTTCATGTCTTCGTCGTAAAAACAAATTATTTAAACTAGCAAGGTATGTCACTTAAAGGTAAATGGTACAAATAGAAAGTAACCTACAATGCGGCACGTTTTTGATACTTCCAAACCATCTTGGTGTCATGACGTGCATGTAAAAAAAAGAAATATTTATAGGGTACACTGTATATTGCCTATATCTACATCTAAAGGCAAGGAAACCCGCCATCTGGTTAACATCTAAATTGAATACCATATTTCAAAGGATTTATTCATTGCAGGAACAATAATTATCAGGAAGACAATACAAATAAGTAAAGAAAAACATCTATTGTGGACAATCCCTTTCACGAACCAATATATAATGACGTAAATCAAAGGAACTATTAAACTTTACACTGGTACAATATGAAATCCAACATAAGAGATGGAGATAATTGCTTGTTGTGCGACAACAGTTTGGAACATCCTACGGTTTCATGTTGCATCCCTGTATATTTTTTATATATACCCGCTCACCCCGGTGTACAAACTACAAATTCGTTTGAAAGAAATCCTCCCAAATACAGGGGGGGGGATTTCAGCTATTTGAGAAGTTAGTAGTTCTGGGAGGGGGTGGTATAGGAAACTAAAGGTTGAATGAAAACTTGTTAAAGTACGAGTATTAACATTACAAATCAGAAAGAAACTAATATTGCGAATTATATAAACTCGATGCTTATGAAACTCAGAAAGTGCCATTAATTCTAGTAAAATAATACTATTTTTTGATATGAATCGGCGATCCGAATCGACCATTTATTGTTGTACATGTAGGTGAAAAACAGATAAACAATATCAATTTAAAACAAACTTATAACGCACATAAAAATAATAAAGATTTCTAGCCAGTCACGCATGCACACGTGTGTATATATGTTACATCTTACCACATAAATTAACCAGCGCTCCAGCTCCAGTAATTGTTACTGTATATATATATATATATATATATATATATATATATATATATATATATATATATATATATGTTACATCTTACCAGAGAATTAACCAACGCTCCAGCTCCAGTAATTGTTACTGTGTATATATATATATATATATGTTACATCTTACCAGAGAATTAACCAACGCTCCAGCTCCAGTAATTGTTACTGTGTATATATATATATATGTTACATCTTACCAGAGAATTAACCAACGCTCCAGCTCTAGTATTGTTACTGTGTGTATATATGTTATATCTTACCAGAGAATTAACCAACGTTCCAGCTCCAGTAATTGTTACTGTATATATATATATATATAATATATATATATATATATATATATATATATATATATATATATATATGTTACATCTTACCAGAGAATTAACCAACGCTCCAGCTCTAGTATTGTTACTGTGTGTATATATGTTATATCTTACCAGAGAATTAACCAATGCTCCAGCTCCAGTAATTGTTACTGTGTGTATATATGTTACATCTTACCAGAGAATTAACCAACGCTTCAGCTCCAGTAATTGTTACTGTGTATACATATATATGTTACATCTTACCAGAGAATTAACCAACGCTCTAGCTCCAGTAATTGTTACTGTGTGTATATATGTTACACCTTACCCGAGAATTAACCAACGCTCCAGCTCTAGTATTGTTAATGTGTGTATATATGTTATATCTTACCAGAGAATTAACCAACGTTCCAGCTCCAGTAATTGTTACTGTGTGTATATATGTTACACCTTACCAGAGAATTAACCAACGTTCCAGCTCCAGTAATTGTTACTGTGTGTATATATGTTACACCTTACCAGAGAATTAACCAACGCTCCAGCTCTAGTATTGTTAATGTGTGTATATATGTTATATCTTACCAGAGAATTAACCAACGTTCCAGCTCCAGTAATTGTTACTGTGTGTATATATGTTACACCTTACCAGAGAATTAACCAACGCTCCAGCTCTAGTATTGTTACTGTGTGTATATATGTTACACCTTACCAGAGAATTAACCAACGCTCCAGCTCTAGTATTGTTAATGTGTGTATATATGTTATATCTTACCAGAGAATTAACCAACGTTCCAGCTCCAGTAATTGTTACTGTGTGTATATATGTTACACCTTACCAGAGAATTAACCAACGTTCCAGCTCCAGTAATTGTTACTGTGTGTATATATGTTACACCTTACCAGAGAATTAACCAACGCTCCAGCTCTAGTATTGTTAATGTGTGTATATATGTTATATCTTACCAGAGAATTAACCAACGTTCCAGTAATTGTTACTGTGTGTATATATGTTACACCTTACCAGAGAATTAACCAACGCTCCAGCTCTAGTATTGTTAATGTGTGTATATATGTTACATCTTACCAAAGAATTAACCAACGCTCCAGCTCTAGTATTGTTAATGTGTGTTAATGTGTGTCAAAAACAAACATACTAATCCATTTCCGAATCACAATCCAGAAGCAAAGTAAAAACTTTGGAACTGACAAGTTAGGTTAGACACGTGAACTTCCACCAGGGAAGTGAGGCCGGGTGCTCCGGAAGGGTAAGCACCTCCTGTTTAGCTAGCTACACCCGTCACGTGTGTAATCAAAATTTGTGTGAAACGAACATGGAACTATGAGACGTCAAATATATCCAAGGCAATCCTAGACACCGAGACATCAAACTTATCAACAATACTGTGATGACGGCCATAAAACTTTTAGAGGGACTTGATAAGCCTAGGCTTGCAATATCCCTGAGTCAAGAATTTATTTGCAAGCAGCCTACTTCGTTGTACAAAGTCCCCGTAGTGGGAACAAGCTCTACCATAGCGTATTAATTGGGAAACAAATACACCATAAGCAGGAGAAGCAGGTATATTGCTGCATAAAAAAGGAAAGTTGACAATAGAAAAATTAAAGTCATCACGTTTGTCATAAAGTTTCAAATGTAGCCTTTCCTGTGCGTCATAATTCAGGTATAAGTCTAAATATGAAGCAGAACTTGAGGAATCAGTCGTGTCTTTTATTTCAAGCTCACTAGGATAGATGACATTTACATAGTCTCCAAATTTAGGATTGTTAAGAGACAGAACGTCATCTATATATCTGTATGTTGAGTTGAATGATTTGGCGACAGTTTTCTCTCCAGATTTAACAATGTTCTGCATAAATTCTGCTTCGTAAGAATAAAGAAACAAATCAGCAAGCAATGGTGCACAGTTTGTACCCATTGGTATACCGATTGTTTGCTGAAAAACTATATTACCAAACACAACAAATATGTTATCTATCAAAAACTCCAACATTTTGTTGATGGTATCTTCAGTATATTTTTGTTTGGAATCTGTATGGTGCTTGACAATATAACCAGAATCCCTGTTCAGCACCAGATATTTGTATCTTGGCTTACCGTTTTTGTAGAAGAAAGACAAGTGAATAATTTCTTTAAGACGTTCTTTCAATTTAGAATGAGGGATTGTGGTGTATAGTGTAGAAAAATCAAATGTTTTTATACTTTTTACATGAGATAAAGTATTAGAAGCAAGATGTTCAAGTACTTCTTTAGAGTTTTTGAGAATCCACATTTGGTTGATTCCAGATGTAGAATATACTTTTTCTGAATAAGACTGAAGACCATCTTTGACGATTGTCAAAATTTGTGTTAGAGTTACCGATAATGATTTAGTAGTACATTTAGATGAGTCTGCTATATATCTTTCCTTGTATGGATTTTTATGGAGTTTAGGAATCCAATACAAGTAAGGAAGATCAAGATCTTCCTCTCTAAGATTGATACCGAAAGACTCGAGAACTCCCCTATGGTTGGAAAGAACTTCATCTTTGGTAAAATTAGTTCTAGTATATGCAGGGTTATTTGATATACTATCTAAACCAAGCTCCTTAATAAGACATTCAAGGTAGAATCTCTTACAAACGAGAATAATGTTGTTGGAAGCCTTATCAGCTGGGACAACAACATATTTGTTGTGTATGTCTGTTAGAATTGCCTTGATTTCTGGATCCTTGAGTACTGAAGACGGTTTAGTACTCATAGACCCTTTAAGTTATATGTTATATCTTACCAGAGAATTAACCAACGCTCCAGCTCCAGTAATTGTTACTGTGTGTATATATGTTACATCTTACCACATATGTTACATCTTACCAAAGAATTAACCAACGCTCCAGCTCCAGTAATTGTTACCATCCCAATTACAACCAATCCAAGGTACTCTATCAAAGATCCAATATCTTCCATTGGAAGGGATCCGCTTATAACTCCATAGATGGCCAAACACACTATTGGTATTCCTGATGCGTAAATAAAAAACACAATATGGTGAAGTATATGACTACAGGAATCTAGGACTTTGGATATCATCTCGTGTTGTCGTCGGAGATCTTCGAAGCCTTCAGCAATTTCGGACGTTTTTCCGTTTTCAATCATAATGTCCAATAAGCGTGAAACTCGACGGTATTCCGATCCGATGACATAACAGACGCAGCAATAGAGAAAAACAGTTCCAAATAAATGAGCAACTCCATAACCATTTGTAATATTTAATAAGAATATCATTGGGTAAAATATTTCATTGCTAAAAGTTTGGAACGGAGTGTAATGGTGAAGCAGTAACAGATCCTTGTTCATAGGGACAAGTACTAAATACAGTGACAAGCCTAAAGCGCCTAATACGAATAAACAGGAAAAAACCAAAAGGAGTCCTTTAATACGACCTTTAGATTTATTTTGGTTAATATCTAAACCATAAGTAAGTAAATAATCATCAAGTTCTTTAACAAATCCTGGGAAATACTTCCTTAAAGCATAAAAATTAGTAGAAGAATTCAAACAAATCGTGATATGAAACACGGTCACGGTTAATGCTGCCATCTTCCGATCAGATATTTGTTTAAAAGTCTGGAAGATTGTTAAATATCGCGCCATATCAAACCACACCAGTAAAATTATAAGTGCACAATATACGTTATGGATGACATATCTAAGCTTTCTTTTTCCTGTCGTCTGTCTAACATAAAGACCATATGCCATGAAATAAGTCTCAAAAGAGCGAAATAGTCCTCCTGAAATCTCTGAACGCTCGGTTTGAATAGAAAAACACCTAGGTGCCCTTAAAGTATTGTCCACCATTTTAACTGCTGTCTGTTATGTTTAATAACGTCTCATGAAGTAAATATCAACGTTTTCTGATAAACTATTCCCTTAAGAGCGAGATAATGTCAGATATAAATTAAAAAAATATCTACTCTGTCCAACGAAAGATGTAATTGGTCATAGAATGGTCGTGATAAAATACATATCGACAAATCGTTCAGTAAAGCACGATGTGACTGTTTGGAGATCATAACCTAGAGATATAATCATTATAAAAGCCATTAATGTACTTTATTACTGAACATTGACAAATAGTGTTTTATTTTAAAAAACATTAGGGATTTGAATTTCGCATGTTTGTTTAGCTATTGACAAATAACAGTTTTTTTGTGTATCTAAATGAAATTTTTAATGCAGTTACGTGATTATTTAATTTTTTTTCGTGTCTTTTTTTTCCCAGCGATTTACAGTCGTTACAAAAAAGGACCATTCTGGGAAAGTATTCCTGGAACAAGATCCATAATCCATTGATACAGTACAATTGTATACAAATATACTGAGGAACGTTCGATATATTCAATTTAACAGACAATCTGTTTGAAGTATTTGTAAATGGTGATATAGAACACAGAGAATAGAGAAGCACAGAATTTAAAAATGCCTATAACAATACATTATGTAACCAAATAGCCTATATAACAAATGAACAAGTTAAGTCATGTTTTACAGTTTCTTGGATCACTTACAGGCCCCGGTTTCACAATCATTACTTAGCTAAGATTTTCCTTAACTTAAATTTAGCAAATTCTGGTAATCTCTTTTTGGAACTGCTGATGAATATTTTTGTTAAAACTGAATGCAAACGTTTTATTCTAGACATGATCTTAAAAATGACACCTTATATTTCTGAATATCTTCAAAATTAACAAAATTATAAAGATTTGAAATTTTACAGCATATAAGTTAAGGAAAATCTTAGCTAAGGAATTATTGTAAACCGGGGCCAGGTCCGTTCAAAAAGTAACGTCATCCTCCTAAGAAGAACTAAAGATTTATGATGACAGCTTTTAAACATTCAAAAAATTTATTATTTGGTTTGGTTAATGCTCCTTTTGCTTTGATGATGGCCATTATTCGTGTTGGTATACTCTCAAATAGATCTTTGCGCTTTGTTTTTATTATCTTTTACCAGTGACTTTGAATGGACTTCCAAAGAGTAGAATTTTATCTAGGATTATCCTTAGCTGCCGCCTGTCTTAAATTACTCCACAGATTTTCTATGGGATTCATGACCGGAGAATTCTAGAACGGGTACATTTTTAGTTTGTATAAAATTTGGTGTCAACTTTGACGAATATAACTATAAACATGTAACCAAAACTAGAAAAGGAAAATACATCAAAAATACACGATAGAAAATACACACGGAACAAATTCAATACTCATGTTTGTAAAGTGCAAAAATTATAATCACTCTGACCTTATTCAAATTTTCAAAAATAATCTTCGAATTCTGCCTTGGACGAGCTTTTGTAGTTGCCAATTTTTTTGAAAATCAAATTTCATACCAATATTTTTATAAAATTTGCATCATAGATTATTTATTTCTAATATATTTAACTTTGAAATGAGAAATATATTTGATATTAAGTTTTTTTACTGTTTGAAGAAAATAGTTTAATTTTATGGATTTTATTTCAAACAGTTCGAATTTAAAAATTTCAATTGACATCATGATTTATTTTGTCAACAAGTGGATAAAACGTTGTGTATACGTAATTTAGTGTCTAATTAAAAGGTTTATTTTAATTTGTAACACCTAATGCAGTAAAATAAATAAACAAATTATTTTAGATTTTACACAAGGGGGTGTCGTTACATTTGTGACGTTATATTTTGGAATTTTAGGGGTGACGTTACATTTTGAACGGACCTGTATATTAAAATACTTCTACAAGAACTAGTTGGTAATATGTTAGATATTAAAAGCTGGTTATTAATTACATTACTTCCCTGGTGGAAGTTCACGTGTTTAACCTAGCTTGTAAATTTCAAAGTTTTTACTTTGCTTCTGGGTTTTGATTCGGACGTGGATTAGTATGTTTGTTTTTGATTGCTACATGATTGTATAGTATAGTTGGCCAAGGGTCGTCGCCTCCGCAAATCTCAGCTTGGTATATATATTTTCTCTTGTACCGCGTATATTATGCCTGAAAACGTTACTTACCAAGCAGATTATCTTACATCACCTTCATTCGCATGCTCCTAAGCAGGCACTACAGCGAAAGGATTGACACCAAATATATTAGAAGTTTTGAACAAGTACCTGCTTATGAACATCATCAGTAACTTTGCATTTGAGGATACAAAACTAAAATACGCGCTTAGGGATTTGAGATACTATTATGGAACATCGTTTCAGAGCCTTCATTTGTGCGCTGCATTATTATAGTCAAAGTATTTATAAAAAATATATTTTACGTTTTGGACAATAACTCATTTATGCATTCAACACACAGGTCATTCCACTTCACAAAGAAACATCACCCCTTTATTTTCATAAAGAGTAGCTGAGTTATGAGTCACTACCCACTTTCAAGTCTTGGGTGAGACCTGGTCGGAATTCGAACCCACAACCTCCCACTTACGGAGCGAGCACTCTACCAACTGAACTACCGCAGTGGTTATTTCCATAAAGAAATGCCACACCTAATACAATAATAATAACAAATACAATATGCGTTTAATTCAGAAGTAATTGCCTTAGCATCAATGGCATGGTTTGGTATCAACACAAGCTAATTTACAGCTAGTGTTTTTTAGAAGCACTTCTTGTTTGAATAACAGCTCTGACACTATGATGGAGTGGGCGATACACATTTTGACATTCCGATTTAGTGATTTTTATCCGATAGTCAAAGCTCTGTTTACTATTTCTGACTATCTTCGGGTTATTTTTAGTTGTAAAGGACCCCACAAATTTTCAATTGGACTTAGATAAGGAGAATTTCTGAGCCAGTCGTGGAAATTTCGTTGTTTCTTATACTCCTCTTAAACTCCTGCTCAAGGTCATCTTTGGGTATGTATGTCATATAATGGCGTATGTGTACTAAAGAAGGGTTTTTCCCCGAAAACAATTTATCTTTCAGCAAGACCTTGCTCCTGCTCATGCATCAAAATCGACAAATCAGTTTGTTGAAACAATAAACATTTCTATCCTTGACTGGTCCGGGGATTCTCGTGATATGGCACCATCGTCAACGGAGCTTTGGCAGTCTGTTAAAAAGCACTGGCCCCGGTTTCACAATCATCCCTTAGCTAAGATTTTCCTTAACTTAAATTTAGCAAATTTTTGTAATCCCTTCTTGGAAATACTGGTGGATATTTTTGTAAAAATTAAATGCTAATGTTTTAATCTAGCAGCGACCTTTAAAATGAGACCTTAATTTCTTACATATCTTAAAAATTAACAAAATTATAAAGTTTTGAAAATTTGCAAGATTTAAGTTAAGGAAAATCTTAGCTAAGGAATGATTGTGGAACCGGGGCCTGGTGTCAGATCAAGAAATCGGAATGTCAAAATTTGTATCGCACACAATCTCTTCGTGTTAGAGCTGTTATTCAAGCTAGATATGTTTTTTACAAAATACTAGCAACAAATTATCTTGTGTTGATACCAAGGAATGCCACTTATTCTAAATAAACCAATTCTAAATCGGAAATGCAATTTGTTGTGCTTGTATTTTTCTCTCCTGCTGTTGTGTTAGGGGTTACATTTCTTTGTGGAATGAGCTGCAAAGTATATTGGTGAAATCTGCCGACAAAAAATTACTTAAGAACTTTTTTAAAAAATAAATGTTGCCCTTTCCTGGACACCCGACCTCAGTTCCCTAGAGCGAGTTCACTTTTTTAACTTTATTTGCTAGTACGCAAAGCTTTTACCTTGCTTTTGTGGTTGTCTTTTGAACATACATGAATTGGTATGTGTGTGCGTTTGATTCAATATCTTTATATGGTATGTGAAGCGACAAAAGGAGTCTTAGTCTTTTTGGAGTTAAGTAATGGTATTTAACGTCCCAGTCAAGAATATTTCACTTATATCGAGAGGTCGCCAACTATAGGCGAAAGTGCAGAAATTTTGCCTGTTTGCCTGTGCGTTGTGCTGATGGCATTATACAGCAGGGTTCTTTAGCGTGCCAAGTCCGCCGTAGCATGGGACCTCGTTTATTTTAAGTTCCCATTCGAAAGAAACGTGACTTTCATTTCGTAAAGACGAGTGCTTGGCGAAAAAACAGTCACTAACGCAGTGGATTTAGTCTTTTAAAAGTCTCTAGTGAGTGACGAGACACACGATTTTGTGCGAGTTTCCTAGCAATTTAGCATGTGATAGCTAAAATGTGGTTAACAGACAAAATTCGCCTTAGAATTTTCTCAGCGTTTGCGATTTTTTATTTGTTGTTTTTGGTTGTGTAAATAAAGTATAACAAATGAGGGATACAGACCCAATTGGACCTCGTGTTAAAAATTGAAATATTTTTATCATTCCATTTAAATTTAACATAAATAACTTTATGAAAACGATTGTACAGTCTTTTGTAAATTCTTTACCAAATGCAAATATTGAAAATTTTAGACAAGGTTAATCTTTAAAAACACCTTTTCTGAAAACATCTCACTTTCCATTTTTCAAAAATCAAACTTAATTGCCAAGTTTCGCTATGAATCAGCTAGTAATTCATTAAATCAACTAACACCGTGTTATGTAGATTGTATGTATGTGATGTGTAAAGGCATGATGGCAAACAGGCTTTATTTTAGGTTTGTTACACAGGTAAGCAGGGACATGCATTGTTTTTTCAGTGTACAGGGATTAAGTCAATACGCCGATGTATCATCCCAGGGAAATCTTGACTATGTAAAACCAATTGGATCTATTTGAAAAGAAAATAAGTACTTAAACTAATCTATTTTAAAACATAAGGCAGTTTTGGAGTTCAGTGTAGGTATAACCAAACAAAATACGTTAATGACCCAAGTTAAATATTAAATTATTCAAAGTACGTAAAGCTTTTAAAACCCAATCCCCTCTGAGAAGCACATGTTCCAGAACCTCTTGACCAAAAATAATGTTATTAGAACTTGACATTTAGTTTATCAGTATTTTCATGTGCTGATTTTAAATTTTTATTAAATTAATGCATTATTTTAATTTAAAAAATCAAAATCAGCACATGACAGTATGATCGATGTTACAATAATCATTAATATTTGACTAAAATACACATGACGATACATGGAGGACAGTTGAGACATGAAAAGTTAGCAGTTGGGTAAAAACAAGGTATAGGAGTGTAATTAAGGAATAAGATATGAGGTGATTTTCTACACGTATAATAACATGTGTAGAGCTAGTTTTATTATTATTATTCAAGGAGTGTTAGTGTAAAATGCATTTTTCCGAAAATCTTAAACCCCATTATATTTTCTAAGAAACTTAAGTTTTCTGCGAACCACTTCAGACAATATCCTGTTGCTACGTGTATATACACAAGTACACGCAGTATATATTATATATCATATGTTGAATTAACATCCTATTCTGCTTTCTCTTCCGGAGCACCAATGTCAGATGTGTGTGTTGTATATGTTTGGCAATGTTTTGTTCGTTAATTGTTGACTAACTTTTGTTATTTTTGTATGACAGGCCTTTGTTGTTATATAGTAACAATCATAAAAAAGAAAACTGAGAAACGGTATCACATTTAATAAACAGGGAACGAAACTCAAAGCTTTCTTAGATATTACGAGTATGGGCACTTGCTAAGTTAGCTCCTGTATTCCCAATACATGTATATTGAAGTTGTAAATATATAATATAGGAGTTACTCCCCTTGGTTCACTATTTGATCTAGTTGTTGACCTACTGGTCATGTCAAGGCGGCTCTGTTTGTTGATTTTGTCGTTGTATACTTGTTGTGAGATTGTGACAACACAGGAATCTTCATTGAGCGGGTCTGAAGTGTTATCACAGCACACAGACGCATGTATGAGAAAGGTAAGAAATGTACAACAGAAATTAACATCTCAAACAGGTACACATGTATATACCATGGAGCCCTACTGTTCATCAATCATCGGCGAGCGAGTAGATATTACCTACAAATACACGTGTACGATATACTGGTTGAGGCTTTCTACAACCCTGAAATGCGGTCAATATATGTAACGTAGAGTATTTACACGTGGTACCCTACTTTCAATTCAGGAACGAATAGATCCATCTTGTGGTCAGCACGTCTCGATATAAGTGTAATATAGTCTTCACAAGGACGTAAAACCCCCATTTATTCATTCAATCAATTAATCAATCAAATCACCTCGTTTTCTTTTGTGGGCAAGTCAATTTATAGCATACTTTTTCACTTAAATGCCACCATCCCACCTTTGGATTTGGCGAACTCTACGTAGACTAGTTAATCAATAATATTATAAAGCAGTCTTAACGGTGTAACATGTCGTCATATTTTAGAATTACTCTTACTGTACATACCCCGTTGTGTCTTTTGTTAGATGGCTAGCAGAATGATGAGGGCGGTAAAGTTTGACAAACCTGGAGGAGCCGATAACTTGTATATAGGACAGGTGCCCGTCCCAGAACTTAGAGAGAAGGAAGTTCTGATTGAAGTTTACTCTTCAGCTATAAACAGAGCCGATACATTACAGGTAAAAATATACCTGTTGTCTGGATAACACTGCTTGACAAGTTTGCTTCTTTTTTTCATTTAGATCTAAGTGAATTGTCGATTAAATCGATATATTTTTTGTCTGCCCTTGTTAGCATTTTTGTGTCCAATTTGTTGATGAAACACAACTCGTCATTTCATTTGCAAGAAGATAAATTAGTAAAGATACCAAGAGTTTTTGTTGTCATCACATAAAAAGTTCTTCTCATTTGTGTCATACAATATTATACAATTATGGACTTTTTTCAGGGGTTGTTATGACAGCTGGCGACCTCTGTCAATAGTTTTACGGTGAAAATCACACCATATACAACCACTAAAAAGTCCATAATTGTATAATATTTCATGCAACAAATTAAAAAATATAACATAACACTTGTATAGAATCAATTTTGTTGTGTGATCTGTAGAAGTAGTTACAGTAAATTGGATTACATGTATTTCACAATTTAAAAAAAAAAATTAAATTGTCTTTTGACAATCTTGTAGAGACAAGGCCGTTATCCGCCACCGAAGGGTGAGAGTGATATTCTAGGACTAGAAGCTACCGGTAAGATAAACCAGAAAGGACCCGGATGTAGTGATAAATGGAAAATTGGTGACAGGGTAATGGCTCTGTTAGCAGGTAACCTTCCTCTATTATGACATTGTTAATACTTGTTCGCTGTTCGGATATTAGTAGTAGTATTTTTGTACACAACCTGTAAGCCTTTGCAAACTGCCATTTTCCGGCATGTCCAATGATTTCTAGAAAGTTCAGAATTGAACATAATTTCATTCTTTTTTTAATTTATCCCGTGTATATGTATGGAACCACACTTCTGTGTTTAAAACAAGAATTTAGCAAAAACAAATAAGTCGCCTATAGGGGAATCGAAAATAAATAAGCCTTAGGTTAAAAATTAGGTCAATGGTACAAGGTAGAAGCAGAACGGCTTTTGTCATATCACGGCGCGATTGCTATAGCTAGCGTTAGTGTTCATTGCTAAACCTTTTGGAAGGCGTGCTTAGTTTCAATGCTCGTAAACTTATTTATCTTTATTCAGCATATTTATTTTATTTTACATGCTTGATTCAAACAGGAGGCGGAAATGCAGAGTATGTGGCTTGTCATGAGGATATACTTATGTCTGTTCCAGCCACCATGAAATTCACGGAGGCAGCCGCCATACCGGAAGTTTGGTTGACATCATACCAACTGTTACATACAATAGGTAGAGTACCTAACAAAACGATAAACATTAATCTGCAATGGGTTTTAAAAACAGACAGGAAAAACTAATAATGATGTAATTATGTTAGCAAAAGTACTTATAGACCATGCGCTTGCGTGGAAATGGCAGCAGTGTTTTTCTTGCTGGGTGAAAATTTTGTTTATAAGCAGACAAGAACTTATGATTAATGTAAGTGGAACTAATAGTGTACATAACTAAACACATATAGTTTTCATGCAAAATGCTTTTCAGAATGTTGATTTAGGACTTGCGAACATTATAGTGCAAGAATTTTGATACTCCCCATGTAATACTAACATCAGCAAATAAGTAATAAGATAGATCTGTACATATATGCACTAAACTTTATTATGTTTACAAATCTCCAGGGACCGCTGTGCTCTAATAAAGGTCCCATGGTTTCCAAGAGAACAAGCAATACATTTGGTAGGAAAGTTTAGACATTGAACATTGACACATCAATTTTTTTCTTGTGTCGTATTTCATATTTAATGCTTTTAAACCAAAAAAAAACCTATTAATTAATACAAAGTAACTACTAAAAATCTATTACTAGGTCAAGTGAAGAAGGGCGATAATGTGCTTATCCACGCTGGAGGTAGTGGTATAGGTACGACGGCTACACAGTTGACAGTACTTGCTGGAGCCAAGCCGATTGTCACTGCAGGAAGTAAAGAAAAAATAGAAAAGGCAATCTCATTGGGAGCTGTTAATGGCTTTAATTATAAAGAAGGAGATTTCACTCAAAAGGTGCTAGATGCGACAAATGGTAAGGAGCTGCTTTACATTTACACACATCAAGGTTCATGTTTTGTGCCAGAAAATGATTTTATTGTGCACATTTAATCATCTAAGAAGTTGATACAGCTTTTGTTTAGAAAAACCTGAAGTAGGTATCGATTTTGGACATGATCACACACTTATATATGACTTGTCAAAAAGTAAAAAAAAAAAAAAAAAAATATTTTATTATTTTATGTATATTTTTGGACTACTCCTATTTTCGGTTCCCTCCGTAAGTGGGAGGTCGTGGGTTCGATCCCCGGCCGGATCTGACCCAAGACGACTTGAAAGTGGGTAGTGACTGTTCTTTCGCCAAGCACTCGGCATTACAAAATGAAAGTCACGGTTCTTTCGGATGGGAACTTAAAATAAAGGAGGTCCCGTGTCACGGTGGACTTGGCACGCTAAAGAACCCTGTAAAGATGGCTGTATAATGCCATCAGCGCAACGCACAGACAAAATTTCCGTACCTTTGCCTATAGCTGGCGACGTCTCGATATAAGTGAAATATTCTTGAGTGGGACGTTAAACACCATTACTCACTCACTCCCTCCCTCCTATTTTCGGTGATAAATCTATTGGTTTTTATTTTAAATGAGTTATCTTTCTTTGTGTTTGGAAATTCCTGACAGATTACATTACCCAGGCACTTTACTTTTCACTGTCACATAGGATGATCCGCCAAATACATATGTAGTGTAAGGAATCGCAGATAATACAACATAAGTAACACATGACACCTGCAAGAATAAAATCCTAGACACAACCATATTTTAATTATAAGATGTATGACATTGAGTTTTGTTGTTGTAGGTGCTGGTGTTAACCTTATCCTTGACTGTATAGGAGAATCATATTATGAACAAAACGTTAACTCTATAGCTATGGAAGGAAGATGGGTTGTATATGGACTGTTAGGTAAGATAAAATATGTACTTAGTATTCCCATAGAGACTACTGATCTACCATCATGTCATAAACCTTGTTTTCTGCATTGACTAATATTAACAGGGTTTCTTTTTTAATCAAGATGTGCGACATGAAGAGGATTGCAAATCCGAACACTTTTGCTTCTTACACCTAAGTTATAATAATAACAAATATATCTTTAATTTTTTTTAACTAACTATAAGTGTTGTGATGACTCTTTTTAATCAGATTTAACGAGAAATTTCAGCTTTGGTTTTGCTTAGTGAAAATCGCCTAGAAAACGATCGTAAACTAAGGTTTACCAAAAACACATGAGATTTTCGATTGAAATGAAAATCTTAACCGTTTAGACGTTTCATACTCCTAGCCAAGAAGAATAAAAGACTAAATACGTGTATTTATAAACAACGTCGGTCTTGCAATTAAATGAACTTACCCAGGCCTATTTTTTACCACTAAGTTTCTGGTATTTTCTGGGCCGCGCCATCATAGTGCAAGAAGAGAACATGTCCTTGCTCCAATTCTCACTTACTCACAAGGAAATCTGATACCAGATCAATATCTGAGTTTTTCAGCGAAATTTTATGAGGAATATCATTTCAGTAAAGTACAGACCTGTCGAAAGTTTAAGACTAGTACTCAGTTAACTAGTACTCAGTTAACAAAAAGAAGTCGAGTATAAGCTGCCGAGTGGCCGATATACGGATAGCTAGTTACTGAAATGCTAAATATATAGATGAAGATGAGCTGCCGATTCGGCACTTATTCCTTAGCTTGATGTTAAACTTTCGACAGGATTGTACCTGACTAATTCTGCTTTTATGTCATCAGTCACTGTCTATTATAAAACTATTTTAAGGGATATCTTTGGTTCCTTAAACAGGCATCATCAAAACATGTTTTATTTTATATCATCGCAGTTAGAAAACCAGTCAAGGGGTTTTAGAGATTAAGGTAATAACTTAAATATTCACATCAAAGGGCATTTAACACTTCAAACAAGGATACATGGTGTGTCCAAGTATGCAGGCACTTAAGCCTTTTAATGTCAGTTTCTAAATCCACTCTTAGCCACAGGAGCAGGTAGTTCAAGTGATATATATATAGTATGCATCATTTATTTCTTTAGTGTCTAAAAACTGTTTAAGATTAGATTTTGCCCTCCATACGTGCGAAATATTGCATACTAAATAAAAATTGCACACGTATACAATTTGTATATGTACTTTCTCTGGAAAAAAATGACGTTTAATCTGTTAGTCAACCTCAACTAAAACACTGTTACTTTCATCTTATCGCCCTTATTGTTTTCATTTACATATTTTTATTAACATGTGATATGGAAAACACTTAACACCGAGTTGTTGATATATCCGTTGTCCCTTTCTATTCCTTTTTGGAAAGGGACTCAGTTTGGTTCATTTTTGGTCGTTTTTGGATGCAACTTTTTGCTTTGAACTCAAAATTATTGTCTTTGTAATTGGTAGACTGAACTGTCCGAAATCGATTTATATCGCTATTTGATAAATGTTTGGACCTGGACCTGGGAATTCCAATTCCGAATGATCGAGGCTATTGCAAGTCAAAAATCCTATTGCTGCGTTTTAGGACTTAATGAGTTGAATTGAGTAATGGTATTTAACGTCCCAGTCAAGAACATTTCACTTATATCAAGACGCCACCAGCTGCAGGCGAAGGTGCAGAAATTTTACCTGTGCGTTGCGCTGATGACATTATACACATCAGGGTTCGTGATCGTGTCACGCCTTCCGTTACACGAGACCTCATTTAGTTTTAGTTATTTGTGGATTCAATTAATGGAATCAAACATCTACTTGACAAATAAGCACAACATTCAAGAAAATGAAACAAGTACATGACAATAATTAAAGAAAAGAACAACCTATTTTACAAAATGGCATATTACTTTTGGAGGACCTCAAGTAAGCAACCGTCCCACTTCTTGTAAACGATCAATAGTTACTATAATACACAATTTGAAATAGTTATTTTTGATATTAATAAAGAACTATAAATATCTTTCCAATCATTATTTTTTCGAAAATAATCATCAAAACATATAACTGTTTGACATTATTTGGATGGTTAGTCTGTTGTAGGGTTAATTAAAATGCCGGTGGATATTTTTGGGAGGTGTAAACAGATAATTATTTTACGCCAATTTAAATATGTCAGCCGTGAGCTAAGTTGTATTTATTTCAGCAGGTCAAATGTCATATTTGATTAGTTCATTCATTAATATTTATTTTGTGTGGTTTTATGTCATACACATATAAAAACCTTCTTATTCGGGATTTCTCTATTTTTCATAAATTTTTAGCTATTTTCTCGTTTTGACATTTCTTTAAAGTTTTTAGCTGTTTCCTCGTTTTTATATTTTATTAAAGTTCTAGGCGAACTACCCGGGTGTGTATAAATGTTTTTACTGTCTAGAGTTTTCAGAATGTAGAGCTTGAATGAATTGTTGACTGTTTCTGTCTTTTTGCAGGCGGTGGTAATGTAAACGGCGATTTACTGAGTAAACTGTTAAGAAAGAGAATTACTATAACCGGTACTACATTACGAGCCAGATCTATAGAGGTAATTGTTTTGGGTACATACTTGACGAAAGTTTAACACTGTGGTTAAGAAAATGAGTCAAAGCTAGGTTCCCCAGTGGCCGGAATATCGATAGCAAGTAAACAATAGAGAAATCGAGAAATACATCGAGATATACCACCTGCTGCCGAAATATATCTAACGAGAGAACCAAATAAGCTGTCGATTCGGCACTTAATCGTTAGTTTAGTGTTAAATTTGTGTCAGTACTGTATGTCATACATTATTTACATGAGCCAATGCCTACTGAAAATTAATTATTTCGTTCCGTTTGTAATGCCTTCTTCCTAACATTGGGTACTAGTATGTGTTATAGATCTCTTATGCAGGTAGTTTTATTCTTTGGGTTGGAGTGTAGCAATGGTATTCCACGTTCCAGACAAAATTCTTTTACTTATATTGAGACAGTCAGTTCTGGGATAGTTCCTTATAAAAACCACCCCTTCAACACATGACATTTCTGACCCCAGTGGATGGTCAAGGGTATTGTGATCCTTACCCATTAGAGGGTGTTTTAGATTACTCGCATACCGGGAACCCCCATCAGACTGAGGAGCGGCAGTTGCTTTTCAGATTTCATCGTAATTCCATTACCGTTCTACTTTCCAAATGTAAATGATTAACGAATTTCAACTTAAACTGTTGTCCTGAAATACTTGACTGTCTGATGAAGACCCACTATTGACCATGTAATTGAACTGGCAATTGTGCCTTTCTAAGTTGGTGAAACCAGATTAACAACTGTCGCTTGAAAGGGGCCAGTGTAAAAATCAACTTCATTAATATCTTTATTATTTTAAGCATGAAAAGGGCAATTATTAATTAGTAAGCTTAGGTTGCCTGTATGAATCTATGACGCAGCAAATGCAAATGAGCATACGCTTTTGCTTATTAAGTCGCTACTTGCTATAGTACTTGAAAGTTTGGCATAACAAATTGAAAAACGGTTTTTGCTGGAGACACTGATATTGCATTGTCAGAATAACTAGCAGGTAATTTTAACAATTACATAATTAACACTGGATACCATTTTTATGCCCGATACTGGCCCAAAGTAGAGCGTTTTATAATCGGTGGTCTTTGAATTACTTTGTGCCTTCTCCTATATACATGATATTTGACCTTTGTGTTGTTGTTGAGTGTTTGTTGCCAAGTACACATTATTCAGCTGAACATCTCAAACATGTCACTAAATCATCATCATCATCATCATCATCATCAACTATATTATTATTATAATTATATACGTCCTAGGATGGTCTTTCAATGTTTTGCTATTTATAAATACCTTACAGAAGAGATACAGTATCTTTATTATTTACATGTTTTACTATTATTTATTTTAGTATAAAAGAGATCTGGTAAACAGCTTCACAGAGAACGTTTTACCATTGTTTACATCTGGAAAAGTTAAACCCATAGTGGACAAAACATTTCCTTTAGAGCAAATATCAGACGCACATAAATATATGGAATCTAATCAAAACATTGGGAAAATATTACTTCATGTACGAGATGAATGACCCTAGATGTAGTGTTTATATAGTACAAAGATATATATAACCAGAACATGGAACCGGTGAGATTATTTGTATGTTACATGGCGTTTTTTCTGAACTTAGGAGGAATTATTCATTTTTTTCAACAAGCATAAGCCAACTATGTTCTTACAAGATTGACTTAAGAGTGTAAAAAACCACATCGCAGTGAACCATTGATCCTTTACCACAATTTGTTTACACAGATTCTGACGTTATATAGTTTTGGCAATAAACATAGGGAGACTTCTTAAGAAGACCTTAAAGGAAATAGATTTTTTGACTTCCAAAGTGTTTGGCGATGAATCAGACTGAAACGTCGGTGACGGGTATTATAACGAGGCTTTACTGTACAATAGACGAACTTAATGGTATACTTGAGTTACATTAAACATTGTTCAGACCCAACTAACAGCCAAGTCTTCCGGTGATAAATATTACTTGGATTTTCACCGATGTAAATGTATTAATAAAGCAGCAATGTCAAAACATAGAAGAATTGTGTAAAAATTAATATATCTTTCATCATAACAGACCACGAGACAGTATACCCTTCCAGAATACTAGATATTGACTTCTTTACTAGATAATTAACTGTATATCAAGCTTCATCTGCTCTTTATGCAAGCATCTGATATTTTAACTTCATATACCGCTCACAGCCTAGATTCGAATCCCACCTATGACAGATTCTAGTGCGAGAAAAATTTGCGTCGCGAAGGTCAGTGATCATTACCTTACCGGTTACTCCGGTTTTCTACAACACCCATGAACTGATCGCCCCGATATCGGTGAAAAATTTTTGACTGGGGGTTGAAACACCATTATTTCACTCTCCATGAGAGTAAGATGAATAATACTTAGCAATAACAACCTGCTCTGGTATTGTAACAAACAACGTTCGAGATAAGGAATTTTATAACCAGTTGTCACATTATACTAAAATATTTGTCCTATCTTGTTTGATTGTGTTATCAGAATTGTATTTTGTTGTTCTGTTCGCGTATGCTGTGTATGGCAAAAGCATGTTTTTCAGTTCTATATATTTTAAAATTTCTTGTCAAAATCGTAGACAGCATTATGACGTAAGCTAAGTATAAGGTACACCTTTCTATACCAGCTATTATCAGCTATTATAATTATTTATCCCGGTTATGTAAATATGCATCAATTATTGGCCCCAAAATGAACCGTTCTTATGGCTTTTAACTTTGAGTCTAATTTAAAACATGTATGTATATAAAGAACCCGTTTCTAGAAAGATGAAGAAACAGGTCATAAGATCAGTTGTTATTAAGCGGTATTGAGTTTTACAAGTTCTTAGCTAGCTTAACAGGTGCTTACTCTTCCGGGGGAGCATCCTGCTTCACTCCCCTGTAAAGACTACCTGGTTTTTTTACTCAATCTGCCAGTTTTCAGTGTTTGCTTTGCTTTGAGATTGTGATTTGGACATGGATTGCTGTGTTTGTTTTTTATTGTATTGGAATTTAAAGTTTACTATTATTTGGGTTTTAATCCATTGTTACAAAATGATGTTTTGGAGAATGCTCGTAGTTTGTCACCTTATCGCTCGAGATAGTTTGAACGGATGTTTTTAAACAATCCACGTTAATCAACGTAATGAATTTTGAAGCCATTCTGAAACTTGATGTATTGTTGTCAAGTGGTGTCAAAAATACCTTTAATACCTTGAGAAGAATTCTACAAGTTGTGTTGTTAAAATTAAAACCAAACCAGATTTTATAAAAGTAGCTATTTATCAAATATATGCATTCATTCTTTCCGATTCATTTTAGCTGACATGAAAATGCGCTATTACAATTAAGTCGTTAAAATAATAATAATAACATTAAAACGACAGTAATTAAACAATTTGTCAAAAAATTAACGAATATGATTTTAAAATTTGCGATACATCTTGACGTAAATCTAAGTACTAATGATAAGTACTGAATATTCACATGCGCGTCTAAATATACATATGTCTTTCTGCACTGTTACTTTCCACCATTTTATAATACGAAAACATTTCTCAAACCATGGCCAGAATTGACCTTTGACCCGAATTTACTGTCCATTCGTGTGCTGATATATTAATATGAAGACGTCACTAAATAAAACGTTATAATATAGTGTTTATAATTATCACTGTTTGCATACATTTACAGTCTTGGATTCATTGCATCGCCATTTCCCGTTACATTTACAATGACACTGCTTTTGCAAACAGCCCTCTCTAAATACAAATATACTATTTCCCGGATATGTAGTTCCGCCTACGTCACAGTTTTTCTTACAACGTTTAGAACCCCCGCACTTTTTCTTTAATCGTTTGGCAGAACACTTGTAAAAACCGTCGCACTGACATTTACAGTCATACTGATAACATCGTCTGCTATATTGAAAGTTTGTTTCCGGTTCATATGTTTTCCCTCTTATTTTACATTTCACACACTCTGACTTTGGAAGGACTTTTGGATATTTACTAGGGTCATCGTTAGCAGGAGCATCATTCCTACACACCCGACGGGTTCGTTCCGCGGGACAGTTGTACGAACCGTTACAGTAACAATCACAGTCAAATCGCAAGCATTTTTCTTCATATTGGAATTTAGATTGTGTACGATATGTTCGCCCTTTTACTGTACAATGCCTACATTGTCCTGTCTCTCTTTCCTCCTCCTGCTTCACCTCTTCCACCACATTTGTCACGTGACCTTTCCGCTGGACAGACATATGACCCATTGCAGTAGCAATCACAATCGAACCTGGTACAGCCAGAATCATATTGGAATCTCGTGTTTGTGCGATATCTTCTGCCATCAACTATGCAATGACGACATCCTCCAGATTCATCAGTACCTCTACCACTGCTCCCTCCTCTTTCCCCTGTGCCTCCACGTCCTCCCTCGCCTCCACGTCCACCTTCGCCTCCACGTCCACCTTCGCCTCCACGTCCGCCTTCGCTTCCACGTCCACCTTCGCCTCCACGTCCGCCTTCGCTTCCACGTCCACCTTCGCCTCCACGTCCACCCCCGCTTCCTCGCCCGCCTTCGCCTCCACGCCCACCTCCGCTTCCTCGCCCGCTTTCACCTCCTCGTCCTCCTCCTCTACCGGCACATATGTCGCGTGTTCTTTCAGCTGGACAATTGTATGATCCATTACAACTACAATCACAATCGTATCTAAAGCAGTCTTTATCAAACTGAAATCTCGAGTTGCCTCGATATGAGCGACCACCAGCTTCGCATGATCTACATTGTCCGTCATCTGGAAATGGTTTACCCCTTCCTCCACACAAATCGCGAGTTCTTTCAGCGGGACAATTATAACTACCGTTGCAATGACATTGACAGTCAAATCTATTACAATCATCATCATACTGGAATCTAGCATTTGGTCGATATCTTCGTCCTTCTACAACACATGCCGTACACTGACCACTTCCGCCTGAACCCCTGTCTCTGTCACCGCAAAAATCACGTGTTCTTTCAGCAGGGCAATTGTATGAGCCATTGCAATAACAGTCACAATCGTATCTCAAACATTCGGAGTCATACTGGAATCTAGTATTGGTACGATATGTTCGTCCTTCTACTGAACACGGTCTACATTGTCCTTCATCAGTGCCTCTGCCCCGCCCACCGCACAAGTCACGTGTTCGTTCAGCTGGACAAATATAGGAGCCATTGCAAAAACAATCACAATCGAATCTTTCGCATCCCGAGTCGTATTGGAATCTAGATTCAGGTCTATACGCTCTGCTGTTAATAGTGCAGGGCCTACATACGTTTGGACTGTCTGTTGTGGTTTGGGCCTTGTTACATATGTACCGCGTCCTCTCTCCAGGACACGCCCACGAACCATTGCACCTACAGTCACAATCAAATCTATAGCAGTCTTCGTCGTATGCAAAACGTGTGTTTGGAGCATACCGGTTTCCACGGACCAGACATTCACTGCATTCGTGGGTATAGTTAATCATACCGCTACCGCGACAGATATCCACTGACCGCTCAGCCGGACATACATAGGAACCATTACACATACAGTCACAATCGTATCTGGTACAACTATCATCATACTGAAACCGTTGATTTGATCGGTACATTCTTCCCATGACGTCACATGGTTTACACGTTTCTCTGTCCGGTTGACATATGTTTTTAGAGCCAGTACATCCCCACGTCCCGTCGCAATCACAAAAACAATACTTTCGTTGACAGTCCATGTCATATTGGAATCTCTGATTTGAAGCGAAAGATCTACCTTCAACCATACAATTTCTGCATGTTCTAGGCGGGCTTTCGGTAACACATGTATTTTCTATCAATTCGTCTGGACAACGTACCATACCGTCACATTCACAGCTACAATTAAACCTATCACAACCTTTTGTATATGAAAACCTTGTATTTGGCGGGTACGCCTGGTTGTTATAAAAGCAGTTTTGGCACCTTTGTTCCCTTCTACATGTATCAATAATATCCTCACTTGGACAGTCATATGTTCCGTTGCAATTGCAAACACACTGGTATTTTCTGCATTCATCGTAGTCTAATTGAAATCTAAATATAGAATAAGAATATGATTTAATTTTGTGACGAAAATTGCTAAATCATCAATAATTCTCTAACTGAATATGTCTGAAGAAAAGGTACATACTGTTATTTGGGAAATTGTCGCGTTTATCTATTTTCGCGCAAATTTGCAAGAGTAACAAAAATAAAACTTTAGCGAATATATTATTTTGGTCCGATTCGCTTGCATTTTAACTGACCGTAATCCGAGATTATATCATAATGAAAGTGGATGAATCTCTTGAAATTTTCGCAAAATTAAATGACGCTAAAATTTTCCCTTTTCAGTAATTGGATAACAACAGCAACTTGTACTATTTATTATGAAGTACCTTTATCATGTTTCTGTAGACATTCAGATGAATATGGATAATATACCGTTGTCTATCAGATTTGGTGTAACTAGCTAGACAGGAGGCCCTTACCCTTCCGAGACACCCGGCCTCACTTCCTTGGTAGAAGTTATCACGTTTAACTTAATTTGCCAGCTTTCAAAGTTTTCACTTTGCTTTTGGAATTGTGATTTGAACGTGGATCGGTTTGTTTGTTTTTGATTATAAAGCCAGTGCAGTTACACGACAGTGAAAAACTGCCGAGATCTAAGATGTTCTAAACAAGCAAAACACTTTCTATTTTTATTGTCCAATGACAGCGAGTCGTATACATAGTGACTAAGTATAAAAACGCTTATGTAATGCTTTTGTCAATTAATCCCAAGTTTTATATACGAATCATCTCTATAACCCGCGCTAGTTTGTTTACAGAGTATTTGTCCCTTTGTTTTTTATACTCATTATTTGTCAGCACACTAATTCATGAATGGATGTTCTCGAAACTTGATTCAATGATTTAGTAGACATATACATAACCCGCCCTTGCGTTTATTATTTTTTCAGCTTTAAAAACTTTAATTATGAATGAACTTCCACTAAATCCTTATATCCAAAATGTTTTGTCCTTAAATTATCCAGCTAAAATTTCTGGCTCTTATAACTTTATTCTTCACATCTATAAAGGAATCACTTGTCTTGCATTTTATCAAATGCGTTTCTCGAATGTGTCAAAACGTAAAAACATGTTTTAACATGGTTCAGTTTGTTTGGTTTTGGTTTTCAGCATGGGTCGGTTTGTTTGGTTTTGGTTTTCAGCAAACCAGCGACTTTTTATTTTAGTTACACGACACAAAAGACGCCACTTTCAAAAGGTTAAGTAGTAATAAATAATAAATGATGCATTTATCACCATTTATCAATGAGTGTGATAGAATAAATGTACTTGAGATTATCGAACTTTACTTTAAGAAACACCCAGTGTACACTGATAGAAGCGACGTAATCAAGAACAAACAAACTAAACCATGTCCGAATTACAACCCAGAAGCAAAGTAAAAACTTTGGAACCGACAAGTCAGGTTAGACACGTGAGCTTCCACCAGGGAAGTAAGGCCGGGTGCTCCGGAAGGGTAAACACCTCCTGTTTAGCTAGCTACACCCACCACGTGTGCAATAAAAATTGTGTGTAAGGAACATTGAACTATTTGACGTCAAATATATCCAGGGCAATCCTGGACACAGAGACACCAAACTTATCAACAACACTGTGATGTAACTTGTTTTATATAATTACTTACTTTTGATTGGCTGTATATGTTTTATCGCTGACGACACAGTTTCTACAGCGTCTATTTCCGGTGTCATCACAGATGTTTTCTGGTGTTCCGGTTTCACATGAGAATCTTCCCCCACAAGGACAGTGGCATGTATACCGCTTACATCCACGATCTAAATAAAATGTGGTTCCTGGTCTACGCTCTTTATTGTCAGCCATACAAGCGGTACAATTTCCATCTCGTTGTATTATTTTCGTCCGTGTCGAGGATGAGGAGGAAGCTCCTCCACTCCTAGATGTAGACGTTCTAGTTCCGGTAATGACCACATTAGTTGTAGACGTTCCTGTAGAACCAGGTCTTATTACAGTCCCTGTTGCGCATGTATATAAATCTGTTCTAACACACTGAACCCGCCCATCGCAGAAACACTGACACCTTTGGACGAGACAACCACGTCGGCGTGTAAACTTTTTATTGGATTCATAGTATACACCGTCAGACAAACATCGAACACATTGTTTGGGTTTTGGTCGTGTTGGGGGATCAACATCACATGTATATTCTGCGTTCGTGCGATCGCAGTTATGATAACCATCACAGTCACAATTACAACGCATTCTCCAACATCCACGTTCATACATAAAAGGAGTGTTAGTGGGATAGGTAACTCCATATAACACACAGTTTCTACATTCTCTCCTTGAATCTACGCCACACGTATCTGTAGGCGCAGAACATTCATGATGACCATTACATTTACATTTACAACGGTATCTCTGGCAGCCATCTTGTAAATCGAACGCGGAATTTGGCGCCCTTTGCTTACCATTTACATTACATGGTCGACACGTGTCAATTCTACAGTTCGGTACATACTCGCTTGTACATGATTCCCGACCGTCACAACCACATCTACAACGATATATCTCACAGTTTTGTTGATATTCAAAATAAGATTTCGGGGCATATCTTCGACCATTTACATTGCATTCCCTACAGTACTCGGGTACAGGCCTAGGTACGCAGTCCGTTGAAGTAGTTGTACACGTGGCTCTACAAGCCGCGCACGAACAAGAGAATAGCATACAGTCTCTTCTGAACTGGAAGGATGTATCGCTTCTATAACGTCTTCCCTCGACGATACAGAAACCACAACCCTGGTCTCCGGCGGTGAGTATAGTAGTCCCTCCGGAAGTGCTACCAGAGTTACCAGTCACTACGACTGTTCCGCCATTGACTACTGTACCGCCTGATCCGCTAGTCTCAATCCTTTCCTCAGTTACAACCCTTCTTCCTCCAGTTACTACAACTGTCCTACCTCCAGTGCTTGTGACAGAACTGCTGCCCCCACCGCCTGTGACGACAACAGTTCTACTACCACCTCCTGTACTTGTGCTGCCTCCACCGATAACTCTAGTTACTGATCCTCCAGAACCACCAACCACCACACCGGTACCTACTGTTCCAATAGCGCTTATAACTGTTTTACATAAATTATTTGATACTAATCGACAGGAAGGAAACCCGCTACATGTACATTGACAACTATATGACGCACATCCAACCTTCAACACTGCTTCAGCATTTTGAGGATACGTTTGTCCATTGATGATACACGAACAAGAAGTCCTTCTGCTTGTTGAGATTACGCCGGTAGATGTACTGCTTATAGTTCTAGAACCCGAGATAATTTGTTTCGTACAACTTCCCACAACAGCAAATGTTTTTCTGTATCCCCCGTTGCAATAACATCTAAATGAATGTCTGACACAGTCGGATTCATATTCGAATTGTGAATTCCCTGGATAGACATTACTATCTAAGTAACACTGTTTACACCATGAATTCGGTGTACTGTGGATTGATGAAATTTGGAATTGCTGGAATGATCCACCGCTACATCTTATTTCAGCATTTGATGCAGGACACATCCACGAACCATCACAGTTACAATGGCAGTTATAGTTAATACAACCCCATGGTAAAACAAAATCTTGCCTCGCGGGATAGCGGTTACCCCCAGCATAGCATTCTCTACAGCCATCAGTCCGACCGCAAGTATAAACGGCTCTGTCTTCCGAACATCTCCATGTTCCATCACAATCGCATTCACATTCAAATTGCCAACAGTCTTCATCAAGTTGAAAACGAGACTGCCCTTGGAATTTTCTCCCACGAACATCACAGTAGTAACATCCGGTTGTTGTATTTTGCCTGCACGTATCAATGGCCGATCTTCCCGGGCAATCCCATGAACCATCACAATTACAAACACAGTTAGTGTAATTTATACAGTTATCCTTATGAGAGAAGAACGAGTTGCCTTGATAGCGAGTCCCGTGTACATCGCAAAAATAGCATCCAGTGGTTGCGTTCATATTGCAAACGTCAATGGTTCTGTTGGCTGGACAGCTCCACCCTCCATCACAACCACAATCACAATTAAATTGATAACAACCTTTTGTGATTTGGAATGGTTCATTTCCTTTGTATCTTGTTCCGTTGACGTTACATTCCAGACAACGTGATGTACACGCCCACCTGGCGTTGTTAGTCGGGCACTTCCAGGAACCGTTACAATGACACATACACTCGTCCCACTCCCAACAGTCCTCTCTGAAACTGAATGTTGTATCACCTTGCTTAATCATTCCTCTGACGTCACACGTGCGGCACTGGTCAGTACAAACCCACTGTCCATTTTCTGCCGGACAATGCCAGGAACCATTACAATGACAATGACAAGGAAAATACTCAAAGCAATCTTTAGTATATCTAAAATCAGTGTTCGCACGATAAATAGTACCGTTAATATTACATTCCTGACAAACATTCTCACATATCCATCTTCCTCTGTCGGAACATTGCCAGGAACCGTCACATTCACAACGACATGTAGACCATTCCATACAACCATTTCTGTACGTAAAGTCACTATTTGGTGCAACGACTTTTCCATGTGCATTACACCTTCTACAAGCGCCTTCTTCTCTACCACTTTCACCGATAATTCTTCCAAGACCAGAACCCTTCGGACACAGATCAGTTACTCGCTGACTAGAACACTGCCAGTAACCATCACATCCACAGTAACAATCGGTATACTCAGAACAACCATTTTTGTAAGTAAAATAAGTGTTGGAAGGAATGACCTTGCCATTATCAGGTCTACACGATCTGCAGTCGCCTCTTTGTGGACCTCTACCGGAGCTACCACCTGGTCCTCCTCTGTTCCCATTGTCTCTATCTCTATCATTACACTCGTATACGCTGTCTGGACAGTCATATGTCCCGTTGCAGTAACAAAAACAGTTGTAAGTAAAACATCCTTCTCTGTAGCTAAATTTTGTGTTAGGGCTATAGTAACGATTATCTGGTGTTTTACAGGAAGTTGTACAACCTGAAAGTAAACAAATGATTCAATTAATTTGAAGCTGAAAATCATAAATTTGTCAGTAGCCAAAGCAACCATAAACATGTTACTGTAAAATGATTTATTTTCGCGGTGTCGAATTTTCCTGGTTCTCAGAAAAAATACTATTTCATGGGTTGATAAATTCGTGACATGTGATTACCATTTAAGGTAGTTCGTATAATATATACCACTTCAAATACTATTTCGTGGGTTGATAAATTCGTGACATGTGATTACCATTTAAGGTAGTTCGTATAATATATACCACTTCAAATACCATTTTGTGGGTTGATAAATTCGTGGTATATGGTTACCATTTAAGGTAGGTTTTTTAATATATACTTTTTCGTCGTTGTGTAACTTCGTGGGTCAGAGTGCCTAGGAAACCAACAAAAATAAATGACTTCACAGTAGAACAAAGCAAGGGAAGCAAGACAAGATAAACATTTACTGATTTCTTAGACACCGCTGGTTGGTTGGTTGAATGTTGCTTAACGTCGCAGCAGCAATTTTTTAGCTATTCGCGACGAGAACTATTTTATTATTCTCTATGGATTAATCTATGAACAAGTTCGTGTATGCATATGAAGTGCGAGTATGTTGTATGGTCTGCCTTGTACTAGCGCGCACTCGGGGTGACTTTAACGTGCTAGCCCACAGAGTCAGTACGCCACAGACAAGTGTACCACTCCCCCAGTCACATTATACTTATACCAGGTGAACCAGTAAAGGCCAACGGCAAGGAAAATTCACTTTACTTTCTCACATGTGGTCTGAGCTGGGTTTGAACTCTTAGACACGGCATATTATGATAAGATGTGTCTAGTGGTGAAGTTAAAGTTTTTCTAATTGTGCATAGTATGATTCATTAACACAAGTATTTCAAAATTTAAAATAAGTCTTTGTTTGAAAAGAATATATTTTAAGTATTAATATATTACAGGAAATTGCATTTTGAAGCTAATAAAGCACAAACAACAATTATTATTTATAGTGTAATACTGGTTAATTTATATCGGAAGTTGTGTCTAGTACTGTTGAGATTTGGTCGACATATTTCAGTTATACACGTATGCCAAGAATGTGAAGACATTATAAAAAGTAGTTAAGTTCGAGGATTCTTGATTCAAGATTATGGGTTCGAACCCTTTCTGAGTAGTGTGGTCACTAAACAGTACATTTATCGTTACATATTGTTCAAGTCCATCCAGTTTGCATTTTAATTAGTACCAGCAACTGTGCTGGGGTTTACATTGCGATAAAATGACATTCCATTCAAAGTCGAGTATTTGTCGTATCAGTCGCTCTACGATATTTAAGCCGGGATAATGAGCACACGGGTTTGAGACAGATTTTACAGTACTGTGATCTATACATGTACATCTCTTTATTAAGTACGCACGGTTGTAAAAGTGTTTTTGGTATGCTTTTGAAAAAACTAATATTCGTATTATACATAGGCTCTAAAATATAATGTAATCCCATTAAATTAAATAAATAAATAAATAAATACAGTGTATTTTGTCAGTTTATAGCATTATAAAATTATTTTTAAAATCAAAATCACGTGTTACAACAACAATGACGAATCATTTTAAAAAATGATTTGATATGATTTAAAACTATTTACACTGTAGAATGCCTTCAATTCTTGCCCTCAATGTATTGAGAATCCTGTGAAAACCCAGTGAACCTTGCCATATGATTCAATAAAAACTTATAATTTTTATAGTGCCCCATACCCTGTTGTGGAATTTTATCACATTTTATCCCATTAGAGTGTAAAAACGTTAAAATTAAGTCGCGTATTTCCTCTTGTATGTAATTATAATACATCGGTAGGGAGTAAAAATAAAAACCATTGCACTTATAAACAAAAAATAATTTTTTGACAACATCAATGGGAGTATTGGTGAATTTAAGCTAGTGCTGACCTAAATGTAAAGCATTCCATGCTAGTTTTATTCGTAACTATCGTCACTTCGTATAGTCTTGAGATGGGAGATTTTACATTTCGTAACATGTTTGAAGAATATTTGAATATTAACTTGTGTTTTATGTATGGAATTTATTGACATTTGACAATAAAAAATTTTACGTGTATTTTAATCCGTTTTACAAATTGAATCTCTGTCGAACGTTTGACCCCATGCAACTGACAAACACATATGTGATTTTACTTTAGCTGGTTAACAGGGGCTCTAATACACATTTGTTCCAATCTTATCCCCAATAACTTCTTTGCCAAAATCAGACTGCGGGCGGATATAGAAGAAACAATCGCATGGTTAAATTCCGAGAATTCAGACAACTTTCAATGAATTTCACCCAACTAACCTGAACTTCCTCGACTTCCTAATATGTACCATAACCATTAGACCCTGAAAAAAACAATGAAAACATAACATTAAAAAATATCCAAACATTACAGAGAGCAACGCATGTGTTGTTGTTACCAAGACACTGAAGGAACATTTGTTTAAATACTGGCGAATAATGTATTATATGCGAGTTATGTGTGTATATATTACTCGTCTCTTTGTTCTGCTTATTCATCTAATTAATTAATCTCTCAAAAATCTTTATTTATATTGCTTGGAGAATACATCCTACTCCACATTCAGAACGTTCTACTCCCACATTCGCTAATAAATAAAAGAACGTTTTTTCGTTTTAACTACCCAACATACTGTGCTTCTTTTGTTTGTTATTATAATGAAGGAGGCGCGTTGATCAGGATATGCCATAACAAATGTGCTACATGCAGATTCATATGTTGCATTTTTGTGTTGTTTTGTAATAAACCAGGCGTCTAAAATGGGTTCACTAATAAAATAGCTTGACTTTTAACATATCGAAATAGTTTGGTTTGGTTCATTTTGCTGGCTGTATACATTGTAATTAGCTCAAACTAATAAAGGAGTCTTCATATCCCTGATGAACGAAGGTTTGAGGTAAATTTGATCTATTCGTAAAATTAATGTCTTTTCTGAAAATTCCATGCATTCAAAAGTGTCAATGGGGAGTTGCACTGATAACTATTCACGAAATCAGTACAAAGGGACTTAATAACAAGGAATACTTACTGGATTGTGCTGATATCACAGATATGAAGTAAAATACCAGCAAAACAACAACCTAAAATAGAAAATATACAAGTTAAAAAGAGAGCAAATACTTCAAACAGACCAATACCAGACTAATGGAAAGCTCGTTTTGCCGGATGAAGCTAACTAATCAGGCTGTGCTTTACCCGGAGCACCCGGTCTTACTTCCCAGGTGGAGGTTCGCATGTTTGACTAAAGTTTGTCAGTTTTAAAGTTTTTACTTTGATTTGGGATTGTGATTTGGACATGGATCAATAAGTTTGTTTTGAATTCACCTCATAAGTCTATCGTTTCTATAGTAGTATTTAGTTTTTTTCGAATTGGGAGCTTTTTTAGTGGTTGCTAGGACTAACATTTAAAAGAAAATAAATTAATATAAAATCAGCAATTTAATGAAATGTGCACTTTAACTATTTAATTAACACAGCAATGTTTACAATTTCAGTGCGTGTGACCATGCGTATTTGAAGTTAGTATACATTTGATATACGACAACATTTGAGGCGTTGCAGAGTTATGCCATCAGAATGTTTTTTGTACATTGCATTCTGTAGATGCAATTTCAATGTGATGACGTCATTAAACATCGAACGTCTATATATCAGACATTTATGATGTGTGAATGACAGCGATACCGTTTATCTTCAGTCGGGATAACATTTTATACGTACTATGTAAATTAAGTTATTCTGTGTTTTAGCTTGGTATTGTATATGTTTACAGTAGATGCACATGCACAGATGCCAAAATACAGATGAATCATCACTAAAATCACCCAGGATTTATAATTAAATATACAATACAATTTCTACTACGCCCCTTCAATCTATAGAACAATGAACATTTAATTAGATTTTAAATCTATAAAAAGGTTAACTCAAGATTTTGTTAAAATGATCTCCCTTAATTCAAACATAAACAAGATGGGGTGGTATAATTGCCTGTCCTTTTAGTAGATCTTTTTGTAATTGTTTTCGTGTTTTTATTATATCGGATATAACTCCCTCGTTTTTGGAAGTCCTATGTTCTCTTAGTCATTATTGTGGTATTACTTTACAGAAAAAGACTTCTTATTTGTATACACTGCATATGTTTTGCACCAAACATATTCTTTGGAATTATGGTGCATATTGTTTAAATGAATCATTCTTCTGCTCGTAGAATGAGTGTTTTGGTGGTTTTCTTACAAGAACATTATACTACATAAATGAATACAATTAGTTAGCTCATTTGTTAGAGTGCTCGCTCCGTAAGTAGGAGATCGTTGGATCAAACCCCGATCGGGTCTGACTCACGACTAAAAAGTGGGTACTGACAGGGTTTTTTTTCGCCGCCAATCACTCGGCATCACGAAATGAAAGTCAAGGTTCTTTCGCATGGGAACATAAAATAAACGAGGCCTCGTGTCTTAGTAGGCTTGGCACGATTAAGAAAGCCCCTGCTGTATAATGTCATCAGTGCAACGCACAAGCAGAATTTTTGCACCTTCGCCTATAGCTGGCGATGTCTTGATATAAGTGAAATATTCTTGACTTGGACTTACACACTCAACTCTGTAAAAAAATGTGGCATATATTGCATGTACAATTAGAATAACAACACTGTATTTAACAAGTAACATATGAAGCTTGCATTGAGTTAATACGTATGATTAGTCTTCAATATAGAAACAGGTACATGTATCATTCTTCTAGCTACTTAATTTGAAAAGCTGTTGATGGTAAAATATTGAAGTTAACATAAAGTATTTAAAGTGTTAAGTATCTTTGTGTCAATAAGATGTTAAATATGATACCAGATTCTTACTTTCAAATAAACACGATAATAATATCTATATGTACAATGGTGTTTGGCTCTCCCTACAGTTTGATAAACATCTTTGGCTCATGAAGTGTACATTCATACATGTACAACAACCTAAGTGTTGTGTCAAACCAAAGTGTTTTATTTATTAATGAGATGGCAATTTCTGACTTTAAATATAGTCATAATATATATTTTACAAAATTACAACCCCTGGATTATCCATAGCAAGGCATTTGAGGCAATGAATTCGGGGGTGGGTTTAACGGCTTTTAATTAGCTTTTGGCTCATGAAGCACGTACATAACCTAAATGTGGTGTCAAACCAACGCGTTTTATTTATTAATGAGATGACAATTTCTGACTTTAAATATTGTCATTATAAAGGTTTTACATATTCCAAATCCTAGATTACCAATTACAAGGTATTTGCGACAATGAATTCGAAGGTAAGGGATCAGCCATTATACTAGTACACGTTACAAAGTATTAAAGGCAACAAATCCAGGAGAAATTATCTTTCACTGATCCGACTTGTTATTTTGGTTACATCTGTACAATTGATTTCTTAGGCCTGTACAACTGATTTCTCAGGCATGTACAACTGATTTCTCGGGCTAGGTGTTATATATATTAATTAAGTTGTCTGGTGGTGATACGTGGAGAAAACATTACAAAAACCAGCAGTCAGATCTATAATTAACAAATATAATTACATCGTATAGAAAAACGTAAACAAAGTGATGCCTTGTAGTCATATATACATAATATAGCTAATAGTTCTATTTGTCAATGTCTGTAAAACTGGTTTACTTCAAAGAAGAGGGAAATAGCGGTGGTAAAATGCTAAAGCTGATTGTATACAAATATATCTTGTCTCAAAAAAGATGGAACGGCTTTTTCCGAAATTCTCAGGCATATATAAATATATTATAGATTTTGTCAAATATATTGTTTATTTAAAATAAAATTTCTCGAAAAAGTAATGACAAATAACTGTGAAGGTAAAGTTGTTTATAGACAAACGTATCCCCCTCCCACCTTCGCCGCTAGGGATGTAAAATGACGTCAAGGTCATACTCATCAGTTACATGTATTTAAGACTAATGATAACTAGTATGTCGTAACTAGAGCACATCTCACTTATTCGTGGTACAATAAGAAATCAACTGGGTGTCTAGAAACATGTGATGCATTCTTCAAGGTGCTGGACCAAATATTCCATATTTCAGTTTTTGGTTCCTTTGCCTGCAATATTGACACTATGGAACTCCATTTATCACTGAGGTTTTAACCTTTGTTGTGTTAGTGTACTTTGAGTGGGTTAAATAGCCAAAACGTCATATCCGTGAATACACGTGCTAAAATCGCAGTCCAAGGCTAACGAAGGCCCTAAAATACATGGTTGTCTTCACAATATTGTTGATAAGTAAAATACCTCTATATCCAAAATTATCCTGGATATATTTTCCTTTCATTTTTAATTTTATTTACACACGTAGCCGGTGTAGCTAGCTAGACAGAAGGTTTTTACCCTCCCGCTGCAACCGTCTTCACTTCCCTTGTAAAGTTTCAAGTTTCTAAATTACCAGTTTTCATTTTGCTTTAGAGATTTTGATTTGAACATATATCGGTATGTTTGTGATTGATGGTTACTATGTTCCTGGTGCGTTCATTTTGCGGTTCTTGTAAGTTTTTTTTCGATGCAACTGACTGCGTATGAATACTTGTAATTGGTTAGTGTGACCTTGGCGTCATTCCACATCCCTATCGGCGAAGGTGGGAATGGTTTTTGTTTTGACGGATCATGTTGGTGGTCGTTTCAGTTACTTTGTTTAAGTTTTGATATTTTCATATTTTAAAAAAAATGAAAAAGTGCTGTTCCATACAGTGAACATTTCAATTTATAGGAAATAACTCGAACGTACCATTTGCCCCTACACAAACACACACTAACATACATTTTATGAACTAACCGTATATACGCCTTGTAAATCTGTCATATACCATTGTTTGAATTTAATCATAAAATACATTCAAAAAATGGTATATGACAAATCAATGAGACATACCTTGATGGTATATGTAATTAAAAATTAAACTGTTAGACCAACTACAATTTCATTTACATTAAACGACCTTTATTAATTTTGCATTTGCTTTTAAATTTTAAATTGTTACCATATTAGTCTTTTCTGACCCTGTATTCTGACTGACTGAACTCCGTTATTGTATTATATGACCTCTCAGCAAACTATGGCTGTTTAAACTTTGTGCATCTTAATTTAACAGTGATTTACTTTGCTTGTATATATAACATTTAGCAAAATACTTGTAACAATTGATTGTTTTTAGTTTAATCACTTACGCCATGCAGCATTAAAACATTAATTTAGCAAGTTACATTTCTTTCTACCTGTATTGAACTCTTAGTAAGCCAGCATTGTGTGTTAGAGAACATTAAAAACTTGTAAACTTTATTTAACGAAACTTTTATAATACCGCTTAAACTGCAGCATTTACATCTAATTTCTTATGGCGGCGAAGGTCATTTTGTGCCACATTAAAGACTTCATTATATGACTGACTAGATGAACCTCTCCAATCAAACTGGAGATGATAGACTATAAACGATATTTTGGAACATTCTGCTTAGCTCGATTTTATAAGCTTTTCAATATCTTTAACTGTGTAATGTGGATTGAGTATATTTGACATGTGAAGACCATTGTAACCAGCACAACTACTAGCAATGCGATTTTATTTAATTTGTATATTTAATCATTCTTTGTACTAGTATGTACTCGTTCATCAGCAATTTAAAATAAACGTCGATATTCGATAAACCTGATCTCAGCAACTTGCAATATATTTTCTACTTATACCCCGTCAATTATCCAGTCCCATGGCCATATATATAATTCAGTTTTTATCAGAAGACTTTGTTGTTAACATCAGCCTACATCTTACTAGCTGTCATCTCCATGCACATCACACGTGTACGTAACACCCACACAACAGACACACAAACTTGTCTTGTATTCACCACTCGTTACCTGCAGTAAACGTCTGATGTTTGGTGTATGCGCCATCGGCTGGTTTGAGAAATGTTTTACCCTAACTACTGAATTTACAGCCATCAATATAACTAACAACAGATAACAGAAACACGCTTCAAGGCAAAATTATATAAAAAATAACAGTAAATCTGAATGTATGCTATGTGTATGATTCTAATCTCTCACATCTCACACTTTTTTCTTTAATTCTTTCTTTTTATTTTATCTTTTTTTTTGTTCTATTAGTTGTTAGAGTATATTATTTAAGATACAGATCTGGTGTAGAGTGAGAGGTATACACAATCAAAGACTGTTTGGATAAGAATAAAATTCAAGAACCGAAAAGAGCGTAAGAATGTGATTACTTTTGTTGAAGCGCATGCGCATATGGACTGCAAAAACATTTAGATAAAAACATATCATTAATAGATACAAGGATGTAGAACAGAAGAAAAAAAATAGTGATTAAGTGCTCGCCAACATTTGATTTAGAAAGGTGTGAATGCAATCAGAGTGGATCGAAATTGACACAACATGGTGCACTATCAAAAACTCGTCAGGTATAAAGATAGCAGGAGAATTCAGACAACCCTATCAAAACCTCGTCAGTAGAACATAGAATCTTAGACATGACCGACAGCCATGATAAACTTCTGGAGCGAAATAAAAAGTAAAAGAGAAAAGTGAGCGAGTGATTGAAAGATTGAGTGAGTGAGTGAGTGAGTGAGTTGAAATTGTACAAAGTCACACCTTTAGATTTAAATGCAACTTCAGAGAAATGTAATAGTGATAAATACAAACTCATATATGTTTGAGTGAATACCCAAACTAAATCTAACATTTTGAAAATAAAAATTCATTTAATATAAACCATTTCATTTAAGTGTGTCATTGAGTTTTGTTGAAATCGGATTTACTTTCCTCTACATCAGTATGATAACAATCGTCCACTTTTAGACCCGCTAAATAACAATCGTCCACTCTTTTAGACCCGCCAAATAACAATCATCTAGTTTTAGACCCGCTAATAACAATCTCCACTTTTAGACCCGCTAAATAACAATCGTCCAGTTTTAGACCCGCTAAATAACAATCATCCAGTTTTAGACCCGCTAAATGACGATCGTCCAGTTTTAGACCCGCTAAATAACAATCGTCCAGTTTTAGACCCGCTAAATAACAACCGTTCACTTTTAGAACCGCTAAATAACAATCATCCACTTTTAGACCCGTTAAATAACAATCGTCCACTTTTAGAACCGCTAAATAACAATCATCCACTTTTAGACCCGCTAAATAACAATCGTCCACTTTTATACCCGCTAAATAACAATCACCCACTTTTAGACCCGCTAAATAACAATCATTCACTTTTAGACCCGTTAAATAACAATCATCCACTTTTAGACCCGTTAAATAATCAGGAAACCGTGAATGAGGACTGGAATGACACTCCTATGTACCTAGATTTCTTCTTACTATGTAATACTTTTGGATTAGTCATTAGAATGCAGCCTTAGAGCCAAAAATTCTATGAAAAGACATATTGTAGTATGTATCGGAGCCAAGAGATCACGATGACAACACTGACACCATGATTATGATTTTAACCCAGTGCATGATAACAACATATAAAGATCATGGATCTGTATACATCAACAACATTTGTTATGGTGGACATATAGCCAATGTATTCTCAGTTATCGTCATGCGAAATCGACAAGTTGTTAAATGCACGATAATCCATCTAGATCATCTATTCCTGTTCTTTTTCTTTAATTCTTTCTTATTTTTTATCGTTTTATTCCCGACTTCATTGTTGGTCAAGATTCATTTGCATAATACTAATCGTTACTGGTGAGGAGACGGCAACATGAACATTTCAAGGTTCAACTAGTATATATACAATCCTACAAGGCTTTATATGGAAGAAAATACCAAAACCAAAAAATTTAGTGCATATTTTTTAATGATTCTTCTTATAGGATGAATTTTGGTGCTTTTCTTACAAGATTAAACTTTCAACAAATACCTTATTTTTCACAACTGACTATAATTGTAATATTTGGACATGAATAGGTATGTTTGTTTTTTATTTGGTGCGCCATGTGCTGTATGCATAATTTGTATCAAAATCGTGTATTTAGCACATAACAGATAGACTAAGACGAAGTTTGTACTTCGTTATGGGTGATTTGTCTTCCATATTAACAGCAGTTACACCAATCTATCTTAGTACATCGACACTGGCTACTTAATTATAAATACTGATGGTAAAATATTGAAGCAAAACTTGTATTTTTAAGTGTTAAGCATCTTTATGTCAACAATATGTAAAATATTGTAAAATATTAAACCAGACTCTTACTTTGAAATAAACACGATGATAATATCTTCACATACAATGGTGTTGGCTCTTCCTCTGGTTTGATAAACATCTTTGGCGCATACATTATGGAAATTATGCATGTATTTATAACCAATGAGTGTCAAATTTAAGTGTTTTATTTATAAAGGTCATGATCATAATACTAAAAAGAGTTGTCATTGAGGTAGTCACAGTGACTTGAATTGAGAGCTGACATCTTTAACATAATCTATGAAACCAAACACGGATTCAAACACGACTAGCTCAGTCGACTTTCCGACCATTAGACCCCAGTTCATTATAAACGCATTCGGTACATAATCTATGGAACCAAACACGGATTCAAACACGACTAGTTCAGTCGAAATTCCGACCATTAGACCCCAGTCCATTATAAACGCATTCGGTACATAATCTATAGAACCATACACGGATTCAAACACGACAAGCTCTGTCGAATTTCCGACCATTAGACCCCAGTCCATTATAAACGCATTCGGTACATATTCTATGAAACCATACACGGATTCAAACACGACAAGCTCTGTCGAATTTCCGACCATTAGACTCCAGTCCATTATAAACGCATTCGGTACATTATCTATGGAAACCTACGCGGATTCAAACACAACAACCTCAGCTGACCTTCCGACCATCCGACCCAATGCACTATAAAAGATATAATGAGCCATGTACGGAGTCAAACACGACTACCTCGGTCGAATTTCCGACCATCCGACCCCAATGCACTATATAAACATTAGGTACATTATCTGTGGAACCATACGGAAAATTTAATTATCAATGATAAAATACTGAGAACTTATAAAGATTTGGTTTTGTGATGAATTAGAAAAAAAGAGGAACCCCAGTAGGCTTGACGAATGAGCAGATAAATCGGTAATGTTATTTTCTGATATTAAAGTCTCTGTATCTTACAGCACATACACAGTATTACGCGGGGTAAAGTAGCATTCTCTACGTAGTCAGCTCAACATTAATATTACGTCAACATCAGTCAATGTTCTTGTCTTTCATCCTGTACCATAATTAATAAAGAAGGTGTACTCTCAACCTCTAGGCTATAAATTAATCATTAATTTTTCACCGCGCACTAATCGTCTTATTTCATACAGCATAAAACGACCTAAATAGCAGTCTATACGATTGTCTTAGCTTTTTAAATAAAAAGAAGGCAAACACCCTCGAATTAAGTTACTTTGTTCAATGCAGACCTAAAGTTAACCAATTTCTATAAAAAGTACTAATCGTCTTATTCCATGCAGCATAAATCGACCGAAATAGCAGTCTATACATTATCATGGGTTTTTTTTTTAAATAAAAAGAAGACAATCCCCTTCTAAGTGCAGGTCTGTAGTTAACCAACTTCTATAAAAAGTACTTATCGTCTCATTTCTGCCTAGATACGATTGTTGGAGGCATAGGTCTGCAGTTAACAAACGTCTATAAAATATTTCGACCGAAATATCTGCCTATACGATTGCTAATTATTTTTTTTATAAATCGGAGGCAAACCCCTTCCGAGTTAATTTGTGCAATGCAGATCTGTAATTAACCAACTTCTATAAAAAGTGCATGTTTAGCTGTTTTAATAATTCCTTGTTTACTTAAGCGTTTCTTATCTCTAAACAAATGTTAACACATGTAAGAAAATAGATTGTCTTTAGTATACATTGCTGTGAAATCGCAGTAACGTAAAAGGCAGTGGATATTGCATTACATGCATTAAATTCATATCAATTTGTCTGATCTATAGATACCAACTTAATGTAAAACTGAGAGCTTTTTTTCTGTTTCAAGTTGGAAAAAATCAATTAAAATCAAGGAATTTAATATGAAATTCAGTTATTTAAGGTTAAATGTTAAAGTATCCACCCACCCACCCCGACAGTCTGATTGAGAGAAAAAAACGCGTTATGAAACGCATTATATCCTAATTACTGCTAGAGAGAACGCACTGGCTCAATAAATTTAATAATTATGAGAGAGAGAGAGAGAGAGAGAGAGAGAGAGAGAGTATGGGCACTTTTAACTTTTCAACAACAGGTGCTTTATATTAGTATCAAATATAATTCGCTTTCTGTTAACACTTTCTCTTATGTAATAAAATATATAATGTAATATTTTAATTTAAACTGACTCATTTTTCCGTTCAGTTTTAATTCTCAAGTGTTTTAGCTGCATCATCAATATTTCTGTTTTGACTGGGGGTGTAAAACCACATCTACATTTTAAATGTCGGGGTTTAGTCCAGTCTTGAAAAATGAAGAAATAATAAAACACTCGTAAAGTACACGCTACATGATGCGAATCAGACATTTTTTATTTAGTGTTGCGTGTAAAGAGAAAAACAGGCATTGACAAAAATGTTATTTGTTACAACACGACTTACAAAGGGATGCTGTAATACTACATGAAACAAACAAGAAAACAAGTAAATAATAATAATAATAATAATAATAATAATATAATAATAATAATCCATAATAATAATAATTATCCATAATAATAATAATATAATAATTTTAAAAAATGTGTAAAACGCTTTCACTTTTTTTCATAAGTATTGCTTTCCCAGTAGCATTTTGCAACAAATATGCATTTTTTTCTCCATGAAAATAAAAGTTTTAAAAAATGAAATATAAAATAGAAATTATTGCTATACAAACCTTTTGCGAATAATCCATTTTTGTACTTTTTTCACACGAGAATCATCAATATTCCAAAATGTGATGTATTATTTTTTTCCCCGGCCAAGCCGGGATTCGGTGTAAGAATTGCGCTTGTTTGCCGTGCGTATTTACACAGCAGGCTGTGAAATGTCACCGTATAGTTAAGTATTCATCTTCTATAACCGCAGTATGTAAGTAACTGAGTCACACGCAGTAACAAGGAGAGGTGCATGGTATAACAACACAGGTTGTAAAATTCGGTGATGATGCGGTGGCCAGGCCAAATACATTTAGGTTGCGTTTAACATATTGCATTTAAGACAAATCAGATATTTATTTTTTGTAATAGCGGATGCATACAAAAAGATTATCACCTACCAAACCGGTTTAGCAAGAGTAGTGGACAAACATAAAGGTTGTAATGCGGTAGGATCTGTCCTCAATATAACCTCTGTATTAGGGACATCCGTACCGTCACAATGATCAGGGAAGATTTGTCCCATTTCACTTAGAGATAATTGGAGTCTGAAACAATACTTAATGCTATACAAATAGTTTACAATCGTCGGTTTGATTGGAGTTGTTCATCAAGTCGGTCACTATAGAACGCACTTGTTACCTTGTAGACTTTTTAGACAGATTGTCATGTAAGTAAGGGAGTTTGAGATTTTATCAATATCGGTGTAAAATAAGCTTAAAAACCAACTCGATTTGTCTATGAACTTGTTATAATCACGATGAGATTAGGAAGTCTACTAATTAATAACGACGAATACTATATATATATATATATATATACATTTGTTGATCATCGCTTTCTCATTTAACAATGATGAGGCAGAACAATACAGTAGCTAAATACTGGTACAACATAGAAACAGTGGGTTGCAAAATACTTGCTGATACAATAATAGATAACTCATCTGTCACCGGGTACAGAATCATCAAATATTACACTACTGAGGTGGTAAGACCGACCAGAGTAATGGTTTGTTGATCGTGTTCCTTACTTGCCCCACAATACAGTAGCTATATAGTTACAAAACACTTGCTGATACAATCACAGATAACTCATCTGTCACCGGGTACAGAATCATCAAATATTACACTACTGAGGTGGTCAGGTCAGGCCAGAGTAATAGTTTGTTGATCGTGTTCCTTACTTGCCCCACAATACAGTAGCTATATAACATAGAAACAGTGGGTTACAAAATGCTTGCTGATACAATCACAGATTACTCATCTGTCACCGGGTACAGAATCATCAAATATTACACTACTGAGGTGGTCAGGTCAGGCCAGAGTAATAGTTTGTTGATCGTGTTCCTTACTTGCCCCACAATACAGTAGCTATATAACATAGAAACAGTGGGTTACAAAATGCTTGCTGATACAATCACAGGTAACTCATCTGTCACCGGGTGCAGAAACATCAAGAGGTGGTAAGACCAGGCCAGAGTAATGATTTGTTGATCGTGCTCCTTTTTTACAGTACAGGCCTTTCGAAAGATGACACAGGTCTAACGAATTAGTACTGAATCGGCAGCTTATATAGCCTCCTAGTTAGCTCAGCAGCCTTGCAAAATTGCAAATTCCGTTTAATGAAATAAATTCCAATGTTTTGAAAAATAATTTTAACGGTGGACGTGACCTGGACATGGAACAGCTGTTCAGAAACATTAAGCCCCGCCCATTTGACGTCATGTCTAGAAGAAACAAAATAGGTCATCAGTCTTGGATAATATTTCAAACAAATTTTATTTCAGTCAATGACAAAAAAATTACATATTCATATTTATGGTCAAGTTACAGTTATTAAAGGTAGAGCTTGTTAAAAAACCAGACTATAGACGATAGAGTGCTCGACATCTGGACTTGCGGACATGTATTCGACTCGGGAGTATTAGTATTCATGCGCGATGTGAAAAACCGATGTTTATGCAAATCTTGAAAACAAAAATCAAACTGGGTTCAACGTAGAAGTTATTTTTCTATTGTAAATATAATGGTATTACTGAGGAGTGGTATTTAAAGGTTGTTAAAGCCAAATTCAGACAAAGTTGTGTCTGTCATTGAATTTCAATGTATGAACGACGTACTTCACCCTTTGCGTCGCATTTTATTTTATTCTTCCAACATGATTTGCGTTTTCCTTCATATGAACCATGAAGGAAGGCAACCATGGTAAAACAAACGATATACCCATGGCTGTTCTTTTTACTGCCATACTGAACTGGAGTTGAAATGCAGAATAATACGTCACGGGGTAGCAAAGCCAGAGAGATGCATTCACCAGATTGATGCTGATTATTTCTTTAACATACGGCTTGATCATAATGTTACTTCCTCTCATCTATTCGGAAATGCTGACTTTGTAAAAATGTGGCAAGGTGATGACTGTTTTGACTAAAACTCATGAAAGAGTCTTTTTCAGCAACATTGTTGCTTAATTTGGGTCTCCAAGGGTGGGTGACGGTATTACTGATATAGGTTGCTATAATGAGGAGAGTTTAAAGTCATTAGGATGCGTTTTTATTGTCAGCTCGCCGTGTTCATATCCCCGTAAAAGTCAGCAGATTGAAATCTCATTCTACCTACACTGCTGGTTGATTTTTATATTCATTATATAGTTGAAGTGAACTGTACAGCGTATATTATATAGGTTTGACCTTATCTAGGAATCGCTAGCCTGCCTACCATTGTAATGTTTGTTGTATCTTAGATATTAAGTCTAGTTTCATCAATGTATTTGCCATTCCGTTATATTATTTTAAGCCGTGTTCCTTGTGCGTTTACGGGGAATTATATGTGTTTTATGTATTAGCGTAACTTTGATGAATCACGTGACTACACAACTATAAGTAAAACAGATGAAATAGTAATTATGTAAACAATTTCTTGTTGAGATCATAAATCGGAATATTGTTTAAGGAATTCGAGTCTGTAACTCCGTTTTTTGTTTGCACTGTATGTCTGTCTACTGTTTTAATATCGGCGTTTTATCTTTTTTTATCATTATATAAGAAGAAACGTTTATGTTTTATTAACGTTCCGATTACCCCGTCGTTATTTTTACATTAATTCGGTAACTAGGCTTTTTAAGTATAAAGACGGGAATTGTCTATATTTTCTGTTTTTTAAACATCAAAAATATATTCATTATAAAAATATTCCCAGCGTCTTTCTTGTCTCCGCACGTGTGATTCAGCACATATATTTTTTATAAGTACAAGAAATCCTGTTTACATGAGTGACATTTCCATTTCTGTGAAGCCACACATTCCTGGTTTTAATCCAAGTCTGACGACATATTTCTTTTTTCAAAAGGAAAAACACATTTTAACATAAATTTCAAGTTATTTTTTTAGAGTAGGTGTTGCATCCCACGGTGTTATTCCTCGTGCCGATGCCATTTTTTATTCATGACAGAGAATTGCGAAGTAAATTGGGGTATCTTTTTACGCTCCCTCTTGAAAAATAGCGAGGTCAATGTCCGAATTTCTATTTCTAACCTCTACTTGATGGCTTTAAACTTGATTGAAACGGCCAAAACGACTTATTGAAGTGATTTTAAAACAGTAAATCATAGATCGTTGAAAAAATTGTTATTCAAAATGTATGTAGAATTTAATGGATGTGGTTGTACAACAGGAACCATTTATTTCATTTACAAACTCATTTTTGTCGGTGTATACCATTTTGATATTTATGCTGTCTGTATCTCAGTTTCATCATTATGTAAGAGGGAATGTTATTTCTCGATTTCACTTTTTACCAATCTAAAACAACTCTCCTCGTGAATAAAGATCTCATAGTATACTTCACGAGTGCGGAGTTTGTGTCACACTGAATTGTATTTACTTGTTATCGGCTTTTTATGCACAAGCAAATGGTGTCCGTCCGTCCGTCCCCCGCCCGTCCAAAGTGTTAGTAGTTTCATATGTTTTGTCTTGTTCGTATAATATATCATATTTTTGGTTGCACTGGCTGTAACTAAGTGAATGCTTTCAGCTACAAAATGATTGCTTCTACATGTACTAGTATATAATACAGTTATCTGGTTCTGTTTAGGTCACATTTGACATGGTTTTTAGTAATTTAAACCTAAAATAAACGTGTTTACCTTGTGGACATATACAGTCAACATCCGTCTATACAAACCAATTAAGGGGCCAAAAAAGTGGTCTTTATGGGCAAGTGGCCCTTATATAGAGGTTTAAATAACATGAATAAAGAGTAATAGAAGTCTTTAAAAGCAAGTGACTCTTATATAGAGGTGGCCTTTAAAGCAATTGTGGTTGTACTCGGTCTTCAATCCACAAATGTATTTGGTGGGGATCGTCCTGGCTCAGACCTTGCACAAACAGGGGCAATGTTTTCAAAAGTTGGGGTCACATAATTTAATGTATGTAATTCAATGTGTTTCATTTTAAAAGATCAGTATTATGTCAATCTGAGAAAGAGGTAGAACGGGATTTAGTCAAAACTAGGGGAAAAAATATTAGGACTATATATAATAATACAGATATTATGTTTGTGGGACAATTCGTTATTTTAGGGTCAATGGAGCAAGACCCCTTTATAATGAACACGGAGTACATCAGCTGACTGAGCAAGTTTCTATTACATTTACCAAAACATTATATTGTTCCATAATCAAAAACAAACATACTAATCCATGTCCGAATCACAATCTAGAAGCAAAGTAAAAACTTTGGAACTGACAAATTAGATTAGACACGTGAACTTCCACCAGGAAAGTGAAGCCAGATGCTCAGGAAGGGTAAGCACATCCTGTTAGCTAACTACACCCGCCACGTGTGTAATCAAAAATGTGTGAAAGGAATTTGGAACTATGGGACGTCAAATATATCCAGGGCAATCCTGAACACAGAGACATCAAACTTATCAACAATACTGTGATGACGGCACCTATCCATCGCCTTGTTGTTTGATATTTATAAGTATAATTACAATGCTAAGTACAAGCATAAAACGATTTTATTATCTCTTCAAGTATGAGTACTTGTAGTTAATGAGTACCACAATAATAAAGTCAAGTAAAAGCTCCAAGTTCAAGTTTTTATTTCGTTAAAAACCTCTAAATCACATCTTATTCAATGTCTTGTTTCGGAACCGCTCTAAGTGAGTATACGCAATTATAAAGTACCACAAAAACTCAAATACAGACTTGTTCTATCTGGAACTTCGACTAAAACGATCGAGTTTTAAGACAGGGGGTCCTTAAACCTCCGTCAAAAGCTTTCATGTTGAAGATGTACCGGTAACAATATGTAATAGGTATGTCATAGTTCGTTAACTAAGTAATTATTTTCTCCAATTGATGTAGGTTTGTAATGAGCGACAAGTGTCTAATGTAATAAAGTTATTACGATCTTACTTTGAACATATGTTGTTGTAGTGGGTACTAATTTCATTATCATTTTTGTTTTATTTTAATACCAGATATAAAGTCTCTTGATTGGGATACAGACATAAAAGAATTTCTATTTATAACCCGTCCTCACTACAATATACGCGTTATGCCTGGTTCTGTCTGGTTTCTAGTAGCTATACAGTAAGAGTCCTCACTCTGTAAAGACCAATGTAGTAGCCCAGTTGGTAGAGTTGGGAGGTCGTGGGTTCGAACCCCGACCGGGTCTGACCCAAGACCTAAAAGTGGGAAGTGACTGTTCTTTCGCCAAGCACTCTGCCTTTCGAAATAAAAGTCACGGTTCTTTCGGTTGGGAACTTAAAATAAACAAGGTCCCGCGTCACTGTAGGCGTGGTATGATAAGGACCTTGCTGTGTAATGCCATCAGCGCAACACACAGGCAAAATTTCTGCACCTTCGCCTATAGCTGGCGACGTCTCGATATAAGTAAAATATTCTTGTCTGTGATGTTAAGTTTACGCCATCACTCAACTCAACTCTGCTAAATGTGACTTACATTCTGACATGTCTTTAGCATTCTAGCAGTAATTCACCAGTAAACGTCCTCACTCTGTTGCGGTCACAGGTCGGGATCTCACAGGAAATATAATTATTATTATCACCTAGGACAAGATATCACAATGATTCGGTCGGAGGTTTCAACCCTTTTCCCCGACTTCAAAAGCGACACTTAAGCAATCAGTCATGTCGCGGCTTGAAATATGCTCTTACTTATGACTATGGACTAGTGTGTTATACTTTGTCGAATGATTCGCCTTATTTTTGATTAAATTTATACAGAGTTTAGCCAGCTTTATTAGTTTAGTACTGTATATCCTGATCATTCTATATATCATGTCAGAATAATGTCAGATTTTGTGTACAGAAGCAAAAACACATAAAATAATAGATAAGTTCACCATATCACACAATTTTGTATCAGTCAATTTATTTATTGTTTTTCAAATTGAGAGTCATTGGTCAATGATCGATTGTAATTTTATGACGTGGAGTGCAGTGGAGTGGTGCAATGACGTTTTATGTCCCTTTTAAGATTCTTTCACTTATATCTTATAACCGAGGCGGTCAGTTCTTTGGTAGTGGTAGTAGTGAAAAAAAACTACTGACTTCCGACTGTCAAATGATAAGCTTTAAAACACTAGGATCTGCCAGATTGGAATTAAAATTGTGAGAGTCTCTGTGATCCGTGAACCACTCGGTCAAGGAAGCCACAATATAACTCACTATTCCATGTCTCAATACTGTGTATCCTTGAGAACTTTTTTCATATCGTCATGTGAATCCATCAAGTCCCCTGAAAAAGTGATTTCGAACTAAAACTTACTATTTCGGGGAAGAGCCCTGGTTGCCAAACGCTCTTGAGCACCGACTTATGGATCATAATGTAAATAAAGCTTAGGAGGAATATCATGAGTTTTTTGCCAGTTCACTTGTTGAGAACGATGGTTTTCTCTTGGCGCTCTAGTTTTTTCAACCTTCAAAGAACCGCCTCTGCCATCACTCCACTTCAGTCTATACATGTCACTACATATTACAGACGAATTGCCTTAAAGACCACCTCTTTACAAAGGCCACCCCGTTTTAAAGGTTACCAAAATTCCATCATACTTGCTCTTTATCCATGTTATTTGAAGCTCTGCATAAAATCTAACTGTCCATAAAAACCTTTCACTGGTGTCCTTTGGTTGTCTTTATAGACAGGCTTGACTGTATTTGTATTTTGTTTGTGTACAATCAACAAAACATACTAATCCATGTCCGAATCACAATCCAGAAGCAAAGTAAAAACTTTGGAACTGACAAGTTAGGTAAGACACGTGAACTTCCACCAGGGAAGTGAGGCCGGGTGCTCCAGAAGGGTAAGCACCTCCTATTTAGCTAGCTACACCCGCCACGTGTGTAATCAAAATTGAAAATGAAAGGAACATGGAACTATGAGACATAAAATATATCTAGGGCAATCCTGGACATAGAGACATCAAAACTTATCAACAATACTGTGATGAACTTAGAAAAAAACACAACAACAGTTATTATAATTAATAAGTTTAATTATTCAATTTCTTTTTTCTACTTAAACAAAACAAAAAGTGTAAAAATAAATAATTTAGATATGGTATATACAAAGTTATATAAAACTTGAATAAAAACACCAAGATTTACTATAACAGTTTACAACAGTATCTTCAACAACCAATTCCAAATTGTATAGAACAGCTCAAAAACAACCACTGAAAGCTCAATGGGGTATGTACATTTTAATATACATGTATACTCAACACAAATGTTAAGGACCGCATCAAAAACATGAACGTAAATCATATCATTTCATCTCGACACTTCTCGTAGTTCCATTAATGAGATATAATTTCATGCACAAAAAATTACTTCATTACATAAAAATTTTACATTAAGAGAACAAAAACAAAACACAAAATTGAAATGGATTGTTATATTTTTCAGTTTTTGGTTTTCTATTTAACATTGTATTATAGGTCCTTAACTGTTTTGTTAAGTATATATACATTTTAACCGGTGTGATTTTCTCTTATGTCAAAGTTTAGGCATTGTAGGAGGACAACAATTGCCACAAAATACTAGAAAAAATCTAAAATTGTATAAGCTTAAAAAATAGTTTTTCCTCACTGTGTACAAAAACAGTTACTAGTACTTCTTCGCATATCAAAAATCGTTTGTTTCAAATGTACCAACAAGTCCTTAATAAAAATGTTCAAAGTCTGCAATTTTTGAGTATTTTTAGAAGATTTAACATAAGTTATAAGACCTAATTAACAAAATATTTATTCAAGTAAACTTGAATTTACAATAACTTTATAAGTTCTTAATGTTTTGTGAACTGCAAAATACAATTCCCTAAACTCTAAAAAAAAAGACGTTCAGAGAGATTAAGTATACACTCCTCGGTAAAATTTCGTGGGCTCGTTAACTATGTAACTGTCTATTTGCAATAGTTCAATTTGTCAAAACATTACGTAAAAATATAATGAAATAACGCCAGTGAATAGTATAACACATGTGGTGTTTGTGTTTTGGCTTACTTTGTTTATTATCAAATGTTGTACGGCTGCATCATAATATGATATCTTCCCGCTTCAACAAGCGACAGTATTAACCCTCATGTAATCTTTATATGACATCAAATGCAAGGACCAATGCTTTGATAAAGTCTCTATGTACAATATGATACCATATCCAATTCCAAGATGGCGTATGAGATTTTTCCAAAGATGGCGTATTGGATTTCACTGACAGCATTTGTCTGCCTTATGAGTTGCGCAATTTCTAGATCTAGGACGATGTCTAAATCTGGACAAGCATCAAGAACATGGATCTGGCATTGAAGATTTAAAAACAGATTCCTGGTGGTCTGGTACAATGTCATATCTTATAAATGTCGCTTGACCACGTCCATTATGCGTGGGCTGAAACATACTCTCGTACCCCATCCGGTTTAACATCATTTTCAGTTTCATTATATAATGTCCCTCTTGTAGGTGCTGTATATACACAATGTGAGGTTTCATCGACTCGACGTCTGTTTTGACGACGTTGTTTATCATTTCGACTCGTTCAGAACAGTTTCCGTTGCCTTTTCTATTTTCGAAATCTACTGTCGACATGTCAAACTGTAAACAATCCAATCCGTGGATTTTATCAGCATCAAACCTCGAAGCTTCAACGGTATTGTAAGACCCATAAAAACCTAAAATAAAAAGAAAATTTTAAGATTATTTATTTATTTAAAATTGGAACAGTTGACTTTCAGCAGCATGTGATATAAAATAAACATGGGCTAACAATTTGAGGTAATTAAGTAACAGTTATTGTTTAGTTACAAAAGACTGTTAATTGTAATGTCCTTTCTTAGTTTCAAACAAACTTGCATATTCAGTTGTCTCAAAAGACAATTAAAGGAAACTTGCAAATTCAGTTTCAGAAGACAATGGAAAGAAAATTGCAAATTCAGTTTCAAACGAATATGAAAAGAAAAACGCAGATTCAGTTTCAAAAGACTACAAAAAGAAAATTTCAAATTCAGTTTCAAAAGGCAATGGAAAGAAAACTTGCAAATTCGGTTTCAAACTACTTGTAAATTCAGTTTGAAAAGACTATGAAATGCATTCGTGCAAAGCCGTTATAGTTTTTCTTCCAATAAGTAATAAACATTTATAAAGCAAATCGCCCTTGTAAGCATAATTATTTCATTTCAAAGTCAAAATCTGTTGATTCAGTACATTTTTAAATTTAAATATACACATGTCTATAATTGTGTCTTTTATAAATCTATTCAGATGATTAAATCCGTTTAGTTGGAAATAATTAAATGACGTAAGTTAATGGTTATTTTAATGTCAATGTCAGGCTTCCGTACAATGTCATGTCAACTAGTTATTGAAAATATTCAGAGCACATCAAGAAAAATATCGAACTAAACAGTAGAACACGGTGTCAATCCGTGGTTAATACCAAGTGCAAACGTGCAATAATGCTGAATAGGCTTCTGAGAATTATATAACTGTATGCACAACCGATTATTATTATTTTGATCTGTTATTATTATTATTATTATTATTATTATTATTTATACTTACATTGATTTATGGGGTTGCTTCCATTGCTCCAAGACCAACGGGAGTTATCTGCAAGTACAAAACAAATAAGTTATATAAAAAGCGTAAGGAAAGACAACCCCTTCCAAAAATACCACTTTCACACCGATGACCTAAATTAAGCCCATACTAAATATACTGGTCATTGCTTTATCTCCAATGGAAAAATACTGAAATCTACATTCTCATTCAGTAAGATCTCTTGTGTATGTAAATTTAAATAATACCTTTTTTCAATTTATTTTTCCCCAAAAATAAAATCGAAGACAAGAATATGATGATAAATATTATTTGTTTTCGGTTGTTCCAAACCATTAAACAGGCGAATCATGATACATCATACATGAATTTCAAATTCAACAATTAGTTCTAAATACTAAAACGGTAATTGTTTTAATTTCTTGTTTATCAACTTATTCTAGGCAAAAATATCATGGTCATAATTTTTATGTTGTAGAAACGGCATATTATGTAAGAGTAAGTTACAATATGCAGATTGCTTTCCTGATATAAGTCTACTGTGTGTTGATTGATTTGAAGGTATGCTAGACAAATGTGAAAAAGCGAAAACTGCTTCAGTCGCCGAATTCTGTCGAAGTTCAAGGAAACACACAGAACCTTAAATTCGGCATGTGGGGGGGGGGAGTAAAATCTGATCCGCGATTTTTCTTTTTAAATGACCAAATTTAACTGTTTTCTGTGTGACAATATATAAAACAATTTGAATCAAATCAACAAGGTTATTGAAAATGTTCAATTTACGTTGCTTTTACTTAAAACATGTTGATAATTTTATCATGCAAATATTAGCCGAAATTTTTACATTATGTAAATATGGGATTTTCATAAAAATTACCTTTTCTTGCAATAATCTTCTCGACGTGCTCACACTTGGTCTTCTTAATTCACTGATAACTAATTTTCCCAACTGTCTTAACATTATCTAACTGTAATATTGTCTTGTATGATTATATTTATCGGTTACTTCAGTAAGTATGATACTGCCGACCTGGACTGTCTATTTATATATGTATGACATGTATCGTTTCCCGAATTGTTTACGTTCCAAAATGAGGCAAATCAATATCTTATAGTCTATTTCAGAAAAGGTTGTTTACAAACAGATATGAATTTAAATGGAAAAGTTCGATAATTTTTCCAAAATAAATAGAGCATATCGTTTTAGTATTATAAAATAAAACATTGTAAGAATAGTTCAAATGATTTATAGATATTTACAGTGTATAAATTTTCCATTTGTACAGAAATTATTTATGAAACACTCCTTTATTTACGGCTGACCCATTAAATCAATATTAAGTGCACTTGTGTTAAATGTTTGTAAACAGATACATACGTAAGAGAGCTGGACAGGTTTTTACCAGAATTATCGCTTACGTGCCTCAATGATGCCCCATCATCAGATTTTGTACTAAATGACATTGGCTATTTCAACAAATACCCATCCCGCATTTTGATGTTTACATCCAATCTCAGTTTAAACAATATTTTATTCTCAAATAACAATATATATGCGACATATAATTCAGTAACCAATCATATAGACAGGATGGCTTATATTAACCCGTTTTAGCAACGATAAAATTCAAAGCTGAATGGCCAAAACAAAGGAAAAATATTATTATAAAGCCAGGTTCAATCGTTAGATATTATAAATTTACTGCCTTTAAATGCTCATATCTCCTTCACTCAAAGGCAATAAATTGTTTATTCTACCGAAAGATAACCATGGTTATAAGAAAGACAGAAAAAAGAAAAATATTTTTAAAAAGACAGCATGAAAACACCAGTCCTTCTCCAATTCATTGCTTTTTCTCCTATCGGAACTCATCGGAGGCAAACGCTAGAACGTCCTGACCGATTCTCCATCGATGACGTCATATCATTGTGACGTCACGGTGTGTGCTGAAGGGTGGGATACGATGTTTTCTCCACCCTGATTACGTGATCCATCGAGCCAATCAAATTACAGATTCTAATGAGGTATAATAAATTATGAATTATTCTAACATGATCTGCGTTTTCTTTCATATGAAACATGAAGAGAGCAAGCCGTGGTATAACAAACGATATATACACATCGCTGTTCCGTTCTAATGACGAACTCCCTTGCTTATCTTATGACGTCGTGCCACATGTCGCGAACAATCATTTTGACGTAATTTTCATTCATATTTTTTTTAATGGAGGTAATCTCAACAGCCGAATTGTATCAATGGACCTTTTTGCAAATAGATAGTAAAATGTACATCCGAGGAAAGAGTTTACAATGTTTTTTGCAATCATTTTTATATAAGTCATGTTAGAATTGAAATGATCAACATTAACCCGTGGTATATCGTCGAATAATACACGGACCGTCGTTAACATATGACGAATATATTACTCGGTGGCAAAGCCACCTTGTGATATATTCTTCCGCATCACGGTGAACTCCGACCCGTGTATTATTCTACGATATACCACGGGTAAATGTTAATTGTTCTTAAATAAATAAGAAAGATACATTAAAATATACATATTGGTAGTCGTATTAATATAAATAGTAAGTTGACAAATATCGTTCTAGTTTGAGAATCGCTTAGATAGGGTATTAAAGTTTTGAACTGTTTTAAAGATTTCAATATTTGAAGCATCCGGTAGGTTTGAATCTCCATGAAGTAAAAGCTCAGTGTCCATAACACGGTTTAAGTTTAATTTAAAAATTGTAATCAATCTAACGTGATCATAATTTTTGCATTCTAATAAATAATGCTTTGTTGTTTCTATGTCTCCACATGAACATTTTGCACCAGTTACTAAATTTTTGCTTTTATTGGTCTTGTTTAAGCGAATTGCATTTAAGTCTCAACCTTGTGTGATAGATTTGACTCAACCTATGACCATAGAAAAAGTATTAGGGTACATTAACATAATTATTGATAAATTTACGAAAAATAGTAATAGAAGCATTCCTTATTTCAATAGGTAATTAATTCCAGTCTCTTATAGTTTGTGGTAAAAAGCTTTTAAAATAGAAATTTGTCCTACATAAAATAGTGTTAAGATTTTGACTACTTCTGGTAGAATATGCATGTAATTCGTCGTTTTTAAAAGTAATTAAATCTTTAAGATAGTCAGGAGTTAAACCATGAAACATTTTATAAAACTGGATTAATCTGTGTTGTTTTCTTCGCTGGTCAAAAGTTTCCCAACCAGTTTCCCGATAAAGCAGATTTTTCCTAGCAAATTCGGTAGCTCCCGTAATTATATATTCTAGCAGCAACTAAATTAATATTTTCCATTTGATCTTTTAATCTTCTGTCAAATTATCCCAAACAATGTCAGCGTATTCTAATAATGGACAAATGAAAGTAAAATGCATTTTTTTCGAGAGACCGACGATCTAGCTGAAATTTTAATTTTCTTAATAAATTAAGTCTATTAATTGCTTTAGATTCAATAGTATTTAGAACCATCAGATGAAAAATAAATACCTAAATGTTTGTGATTGTCGACTACAGTTATCGGGATGTTATTCATGTAAAGTATAGGATGGAATGGGATGAAAGTTTTTCTTAATATGATCATGGATTCAGTTTTATTTGGATGAAAGGAGTTGAGAGTTGAGTAATGGTGTTTAACGTCCCAGTCAAGAATATTTCACTTATATCGAGACGTCGCCAGCTATAGGCGAAGGTGCAGAAGTTTTGTCTGTGCGTTGCGCTGAATGCATTATACAGCAGGGTTCTTTAGCGTGCCAAGCCCACCGTGACACGGGACCTCGTTTATTTTAAGTTCTCATCCAAAAGAACCGTGACTTTCATTTCGTAATGCCGAGTGCTTGGCGAAAGAACAGTCACTACCCACTTTCAAGTCTTGGGTCAGACCCGGCCGGGGATCGAACCCACAACCTTCCACTTACGGAGCGAGCACTCTAACAACTGAGTTTGGATTAAAGGAGACTAACCACGTGTTAGCACAGTTAGCAATGTTTTGTAGGTCTTATGCTTTGCAAATGTCGTTAATATGAATTCAGCCCAATCTGCCTTAAAGGTCACCGGTCACCAAATTTATCAATTTTGTATTTTGCATTCCAATGGGTAGAATAGTCAATATTGATGTGTCTGACGGTTTCCCACGTCTTAGATTTACCTGTAATACACTAAAACCTTACCTGAACGAACTGCTAATACTCGGTAGTTTCCGACACCGCTCGTAACTTTCCGGCGACCTAATTGATGACGTACATGGTGTTAAGCTGCTGAGGAAAGACACATTACCTATATATGTATCCATATATTACATGTGGGTTTGTGTGGCGTTTTGACGGGTTTTAAAGTTTGATTTCAAGTCAAAATGCTATATTTTGTGACGTTTGGAGATAATAAAATCACAATGACCGATAAACATGTTTTTTCCACAAATTTCAGAACAAATTAAAGCCAGATTTACACAAGTCCTTCATGCAGCTTTCTAATTGTTTTGAATGTATTCAGATTAAATATTACGAGATAAGTCAGGGAAATGGGAGTGGTATAATCATTTAAGACAATTCAATTTATTATGAATCAATTCAGTCAAATAAATAGATTTTAAACAATTTTAATTTTCAAAATTAATTTAATTCCGTAATTCATTCAGTTCACACGTTCAAACAAAGTCTTGTATGCCCTGTTCAAATTAACCAATCTCATTTAACTTTAATTTATTCGATTTTCAGAATCCATCAAAAATGACAAATAGCATTTACTGGGTATATCATAAAGATAATCACACGTGTCAATTAATGTTGCATATTGTAAGGTAAATTTTTGATTACAGGTGGTAGATGTCTACTTCTAAACAGGATGTTTCCCAATGGACTGTAGCATATTGATAATCTCTTAATTACTGGTATCTGAGGGGTGTAAATCACGCTTTGAATGATATTAATTTATTGTGAATAAATGAAAGAAAGTTACACTCGAGTTTTGAGTCCTTAGTTAGTTGAGCATAATCTCACTGGTATCACATTTTGACAAAGTTCTTTTCATCCCATTAAAATTAAAGCGTAATAAAGTTATTATATGAAATTTTTTATTATTTTATTTTTATTTCATCATGAAAACAGTGAAAATTAATGAGAATTAGAATTCTGATCAGTACTCCATCGGAAAATATCAACAAATATTTTTTTAAATTACCCACTGACGTAAACTTCAATTTCCATTATTATTATTATTATTATTATTATTAAACTTACTGCAAAAAAGGAATAAGAAGCTATTGAATTGAAATTACTTTCATATTTAAGTAATTCTGGGATGAAATATTTTAATTGAGAGACAATAAGAAGTTATTTTTTAAACCTGTATTTTGATATTTTCGTTGTACAAAAAACTGCAGGTCTTGGATCTAGATTCTATCCGAAAACGTGTTCTTTTGATTAATTACATAGGTAAATAATAATAATAATAATAATAATAATAATAATAATAATAATAATCATTGATTTTAATCTAACTTGAAAGAAATTAAAAATGGGACACTTTCTAAAACAAATATAAATTAAAATCAATTTGAGGTCATAATATGGCTGTACTAGAGAGAAAAGATTTTTTTAAAAATAAAAAACAAAAAATTGGGTTCTTTTTATTATTCCTTAGGATAAATAGATAAAAATAAATAAGTAAATAACTTAATTAATTAATTAATTAATCAAAGATATGTAAAGATAATTAAAATGATATTAAATATTAATAAAAATTAATGTGAACAATATTTTAAATTAAAAACGGAAATTTGGGTTCATTTATTATTTGTTGTGATAAATAGATATAAATAAATAAATAAATAAATAAATAAATAACCCAAAGAGATATGTAAAGATAATTAAAATGATATTAAATACTAATGAAAATTAATGTGAACACTACTTTAAATAAAAACGGAAATTTGGGTTCTTTAATTATTTGTTGTGATAAATAAATAAATAAATAAATAAATAAATAAATAAATAAATAAATAAATAAATAAATAAATAAATAAATAACTCAGAGATATGTAAAGATTAAAATGATATTAAATATTAATGAAAATTAATATGAACAATATTTTAAATAAAAAACGGAAATTGGGGTTCTTTTATTATTTGTTGTGATAAATGGATATAAATAAATAAATAAATAAATAAATAATTATCAAAAGAAATGTAAAATTATGTTTTGTAAAAGTATTAGTAAATAGTATATCATACTTAGAGCAAACACAAATATAGTTTTTTTTCCTTATTTATTTCTTATTATTATGTTTATTTTTATTAATTTTTTTCTGCTGAAGTCAACTGAAATACCCAATGCTAAAAAATAAATAAATATGTAAAAACAATAGAAGTTATTTCCGATAAATCTGGGTAATAAATGCAGTTCACTATACAAGCTTCATTTACTAAATAGCTGGGATAACACCTTCTGCGTCACTTCCGGTTTTGTGCCCTTTTACTACCAAAGGGAGATAACACAGTTTTTCAACAGTTTCAGGACTTTAATTTACGCTGTAGAAAAGGATAGAAATGATTAAAAAATGTTATTTGTGGCTAAATCGACTTTTTATGATGTAATCTTTCGGAAAATAATACTAAAAAAAATTCGGTTTTTGGTGACCGGTGACCTTTAAAGGTCACCTCTATATAAGGGTCACCTGCTTATAAAGGTCAGTAAAATTGTATCCCAATTGTTCTTTAATCATATAATTTGAACATGTATATTAAAGCAACCTGTTCATAAAGGCCACTTTCACTGGTTCCCTTGGGTGGCCTTTATAGACAGGTTTGGCTATATATACTACCATCCTGTGGCGGAAATTACCTCTGACGGTGTTACCACTGCCTAATGATACTAAACACGTACATGTATACAGTAAATATTACGGTGAATGTCCCGGCGCGACCCCTTATATAGGTAACACGTATGACGTCATTGAAGAATTACATAGACCATAGACGCCTTGCGTGTACCACTTTTCTCAAGGTCAAATCGACAGGAAGTGAGGGAAATCTCGCTCGTCTGGTAAATCAGAACTGGAAGCAAAAATCGAGTGTCGTAAAAAATAATTCATTGAAACAAGTTATTATTTTTCTAATACCTACGGAAGCGTATTAGGGCCACATTTTTAATTTACTTTTTTTTTTTTTACACTTTAATCTGTAAATTTTACACTTTAATCTGTAAATTTTACACTTTAATCTGTAAAATTTACACTTTAATCTGTAAAATTTACACTTTAATCTGTAAATTTTACACTTTAATCTGTAAATTTTACACTTTAATGTGTAAAATTTACACTTTAATCTGTAAAATTTACACTTTAATCTGTAAAATTTACACTTTATTCTGTAAAATTTACACTTTAATATGTAAAATTTACACTTTAATCTGTAAATTTTACACTTTAATCTGTAAAATTTACACTTTAATCTGTAAATTTTACACTTTAATCTGTAAATTTTACACTTTATTCTGTAAAATTTACACTTTAATGTGTAAAATTTACACTTTAATCTGTAAAATTTACACTTTAATCTGTAAAATTTACACTTTATTCTGTAAAATTTACACTTTAATATGTAAAATTTACACTTTAATCTGTAAATTTTACACTTTAATGTGTAAAATTTACACTTTAATCTGTAAAATTTACACTTTAATCTGTAAATTTTACACTTTAATCTGTAAATTTTACACTTTATTCTGTAAAATTTACACTTTAATGTGTAAAATTTACACTTTAATCTGTAAATTTTACACTTTATTCTGTAAAATTTACACTTAAATATGAAAAAATCCCGGCGATTTTTTAGTTTAGATTCCATTATTAGGTCATGGATCGGGAGTATTTAATTGGGGAGTATTTCAAACGGGGACTTAGATATAGTGAAATAATAAAATGTTTGGAAGAAATACATGGTCCTCATATACAGGTTTAACTTTATTTCTAAGGTCCCATAGTTGGTCTTTATATAAAGGTTTTACTATATTTTATAGGTTCAATGGTCCTCATATATACAGGTTTAACTTTATTTCTAAGGTCCCATAGTTGGTCTTTATATGAAGGTTTTACTATATTTTGTAGGGTCAATGGTCCTCATATACAGGTTTTACTTTATTTCTAAGGTCCCATAGTTGGTCTTTATATAAAGGTTGAGAACTCTTAAGGTGTCTTCGTGAACGCCTCTTCTCCTTAGGAATGAATCAATGCTTCTTTCTACAAGATGTCAAAATAAAGTGTAAATTTTACAGATTAAAGTGTAAATTTTACAGATTAAAGTGTAAATTTTACACATTAAAGTGTAAAATTTACAGATTAAAGTGTAAATTTTACAGATTAAAGTGTAAATTTTACACATTAAAGTGTAATTTTTACAGATTAAAGTGTAAAATTTACAGATTAAAGTGTAAATTTTACAGATTAAAGTGTAAATTTTACACATTAAAGTGTAAAATTTACAGATTAAAGTGTAAATTTTACAGATTAAAGTGTAAATTTTACACATTAAAGTGTAATTTTTACAGATTAAAGTGTAAAATTTACAGATTAAAGTGTAAATTTTACAGATTAAAGTGTAAATTTTACACATTAAAGTGTAAAATTTACAGATTAAAGTGTAAATTTTACAGATTAAAGTGTAAATTTTACACATTAAAGTGTAATTTTTACAGATTAAAGTGTAAAATTTACAGATTAAAGTGTAAAATTTACAGATTAAAGTGTAAATTTTACAGATTAAAGTGTAAATTTTACAGATTAAAGTGTAAAAAATAAAAAAAAGTAAATTAAAAATGTGGCCCTAATACGCTTCCGTAAATACCTAATATTTTCGTTTCTTTCACCTCCTAGTCAGTGTGGCGTTTCAAGATTCGCGTTGACGCCATTTCTTTTGATTAGGTCAAAGCTCAATTCAGATCGATAACCACTGTTAGCTAATCAGCGATCAGCATTCTCACTCGCCTCAACCATAACAATACAGTATACAATGCGGGAAGATACAAAAATCCCCGATTTCAAGTTATATAAAGTGATATCCATAGTTACCTAACACAAAACTATTGTGAGGTTAGCGTAACCACAGTATATGACTTTTACGGTAATTCTTTTTTAAATATTATTACTTAATTGCAGGGGCGTAGATAGGACCCAATTACAACCGAGGCAAAAATAGAAGTAGGGGGTCCAGGGGCATGCTTCCCCCAAAAAATAAAATAATGGCAATAAATAGTGCTTTCTGGCAACACCTGAATGTGACACTTGCAGTTAAATGATATCAATAAATATAAAATAAAACTTATAAATTTAAATACAAACATATCACCCCATGCTTATAATTATAAACATCGTCAGAAAGGCAAAGCAAAACCGTTTGACTAAACCGAACATTGCACATACAGTTGAACAAATAAAACAACATAGTAACTCAAGTTTTACTGGAGATTTTCATTAAGTCAGTCATCGGAAATACAGCAGTTTATCATATTTACTATCTACTAGTATATCTGTTCTCTATAAATTAATTTTTATCCTTTTCTATTTTTTTTGTGTTTCTGTAAAAAAAATATAATATACTTTCTAACTTTTACCGAGGCAGTTGCCTCGGTTGCCTCATAGTTAGCTACGCCCCTGAATTGAATAGAAATTTTGGGTGCGTATGTGACAATCGCTGAAAAAATGCTTTCGCAAGGACGAGAAAGACGTTTTCACAAACAGTCGATTAAAAAAACAGAGTAAAATACGCTTTTCAGGAGAACTAATGGACAGATTGTCCCAATAAACATTATAATCAAGGTACATTTAACCGTTGGACTGTCTAGAAATGGCGTTTATAGTGCAGGGGCGTAGCCAGGCGTACGTTTGTACGCAAAACGTCCACATCGTTTTCGCAAAAAAAAAAAAAAAAAAAAAAGAAACGAGAGAGAGAGAGAGAATATAATATATTTCTTATACCAAACCGTTGGTCTTCACCGGAAATGTTATATACGAATTCGGTTTATACCTGACTTCGATAGCCTCTGAGGTGCGGTTCCGGTGTTGTCTTGACTTTGCCGCATGCATGGCAAAACAATTGAAGCTATCTGATTTGTTCTCGGCTTCAAAAGCCGATAACTCGAGCGCAGTTAGTCCAGCAGCTCAACAGCAGAATCCAGATACACAAGATACGAATGCCTGTTAACAATTACATTAAAGAACTTCTACTAGCCATTCGTCACGTTTCATTATGTATTAACACAATATGTATTTCCTCTCCTCCGTTTTAACCTCACCACTATATTAATTAACTTGACTTTCTCAATTATTCAGTGTGTTGTTTTTGTAGTGCTTATGCCATACAACATCAGATCTCCTTGTACTTTGTCTTCAGGTTTAAGAATGAACCAGTCCTCAAAAGAACGACAAAAACTACCACAGCATAGCATAAAATTATAAGAAAAATTCTGATAAATAGCGCCCTAGAGGGCCGAAAATTCGCATCAGGGCGGCCCCCAAACCCCCTGCCCTCTTTAGGCGTCCACATCATAAACACCCCAGCTACGCCTCTGTAGTGCTATAACTTCCATTGTCGTGCAAAGCAAACTAAATAATGCGCGCTAGCGGCTCCTCATCCGGATCACTTTGCGCGATATTGTATGCAGTAAAGCTAAAAGGGATTGGGAAAAAAAATAAACATTATTTCAGCACATGCATGTCAAGTTTTAATCACATCATTTGTTATTTACAATGGTATGTTTCTCTGCTTTAGAAAAGTCTCGTCATAGTCTATCATGACACTATATGCTTGTGAATGTTGAAGGTGTAAGAGGAGCTTTGCACCATTGTGCTCCTCTTCAGTTGGTAAAGCTCCGTAAGTGGGAGGTCGTGGGTTAAATCACAGGCCGGGTCCGATCCAAGACTTGACAGTGGGTAGTGACTGTTCTTTCGCCAAGCACTCGGCATTACGGAATGAAAGTCGGATGGGAACTAAAAATAAACGAGGTCCTGTGTCACTGTAGGCTTGGCACGATAAATACATATTATATACACAGTGTGTAGGTACAACCCTCAGTATCAGGTCGAGTCCTTTTTTCGTAGCCGTATCACTACGAGTCGCGCTTGCGCGACGAGTAGTGATACAGCTACCAAAAAAGGACGAGACCTGATACGAAGGGTTGTACCTACACACTGTGTATATAATATTTTTATCTAACATTTACAATTACGTTATTTAAAATAATAAAAAACAATACTTAGTGTAAAAAAATTACATTTTACCACAGAAAACCACTGAACTATGTTTTGACCGACAAATCCAAGACTCTCTGATGACGTAACAATGAGAAAGTGCACGTGCGCTTTACCGCCAATGTTGTATCACCACAGTGTGGTGATACAAGATTCTGTATTATACGTGTTCGATAAAACTTGTATTTCACCAAATACAGACAGAAAAACTAGTCTAATGTTAGATAAAAAACCTGATATAGAATGCCATCAGCTCAAATTTTCTGCACCTTCGTCTATTGCTGGCAGTGTAATATTCTTGACTGGGACGTTAAACATCATTTCTCAACTCAACTCCATTGTACTTATCATATTTTAGCCAACATCCCACATATACTCGTTGCATGTTTATTATCCTCTTAAGTCTTCATTGCAGAGTAGGACCTCCTTTCTCAATAAACTATTGTTGTGCAACACAACTAAAAAAATGTTACGATTACAAAGGGGAAGGAGGAGCTCGCAGAGTCGGCACGCCACAGACAAGCATTCCACTCCCAAATAGAATTGTTATATAACCAGTCGATAATCTATCCCCTTAGCCAAATATGGCTGAGAAGCAGTAAATCAAATTTTAAAGTCTTATGCACGACACTAGCCGGGTTGGAACCAACAAACCTCCCGCTCCCCAGGAGAATGTTATACCACTGAGCGACCAATGCAGTCACAAACATAACAGATTGTTGACCCAGGGATATTGTGAGCCAAGGCCTATCGGGACACTCAAAAAGTTTTATGGCCGTCATCACAGTATTGTTAATGTCTATGTCCTGGATTGCCCTGGATATATTTAAGGTCCCATAGTTCCACGTTCCTTTCACTCAATTTTGAGTACACATTTGTCGGGTGTAGCTAGCTAAACAGTAGGTGCTTACCCCTCCGGACCACCGACTTCACTTCCCTAATGGAAGTACACATGTACACATGTTTAACCTAACTTGCCAGTTTCAAAGTGTTTACTTTGCCTCTGGATTGTGATTTAGACATGGATAAGTATAATTGTTTTTGATTGCTTGATTAATTGAATTGGGCAATTTTGAACTGTGATATGAAATTTCATGAGATGCACATCTTGATTTAAGAAACTGGAGTACTTAATTATGCAATCCATAAATCAGTATATTAAACTATGCATGAGGTAAGGCCAATGGTGACTCCAGATGAGAGGACATTACAACAAAATAGTGTCAAGTGGAATAGATTAGTATATTCACAATATTGCGTGTTTGAATGGCCTTTTGCGTCCCAGAAAAGATTATTTATACCAAAATCAGTTTGGATTGATTGATGAAGGAAGAACTAGTCGGTAATCAGTATATATAGTCAGTTTAATTAGTATTGTTAACGTCACAGTCAAGATTATTTCACTTATATCGAGACGCCAGCAATTCTATGTGAAGATACAGAAGTTTATACATGTGTAGTGCGCTTATGGGATGGGCAGTGAGGGTTCTTTATCGTGCCGCGCCTGTCGTGACACGGGGCCTTGATTTTAAGGTCTCATTCGAAAGACGCATGACTTTCAGTTCTTATTGCTGAGCGTTTAGCGAAGGAACGGTCACTACCTATTTTTAAATCTTAGGTTTTATCCGGCCAGAGTTTGCACCCACGGCCTCCCACTTACGGAGCAAACGCTCTACCAACTGATCGTTTCCATCCAAAACATATACTGTTGGAGATAACTGGAAACCTAAAAATGTGACACTTAACTAATACCAATGAATAGAATTAAATCTACCAACACTCCAATATTAAACAAATGGAGACAATGCTTACGGCTTTAAATCTACACTTGTCATGTGTTAAAATTTTCTAGAAAGAAATATTCAAAATTTTAACACATGACACACTGAATTAACGTCAAGTGGTGGAGTGGTGGGTTAAATTAAAAAGATACAAGCTTTAAGTATGATGAGCTGATTTAACTCGCGCAAAATCATCACCCTTACGCAAAGCATGAAATACATGTCTTGTAAGCTTTTCTGAGCATCTCCTAATGAAAAAAACTTCAAGAAGACTAGTACACAAACGCTGGACACATGGAACCATTTGAAAGTACATCAGTCTGTTTGATAATTAAGAGGTAGCGTTTCTACATCCCCTGGTATTAAAGACGTTGCTTAGTAATCTACTTACAAATAAATAACAAGACGAAACGGAAAAAAATCAATCATTTTCCGGAAACCGTCAACATAAAATTTATAATTTATATTAAATGATACTGCCTTTTACAGAGATATCTACCGACTTTTAATGAATTACATGTCTTAAAAACTGAATGAAATTTTAGCCCAAAAAAAAGTGGAGGGGCAAGTCTCCCCCCCCCTTTCCTACGGGCCTGAAGTGTCTTATATAGTGATATCGATCGAGTACGAAAGCCTATTAAGCTCATGAATAAACAAAAAATTAAAAGGCGTAATAACGCGAATTGAAAGGCGTTATAACGCGAAATAAAGGCGTAATAACGCGAATTGAAAGGCGTTATAACGCGAAATAAAGGCGTAATAACGCGAATTGAAAGGCATTATAACGCGAATTAAAAGGCGTAATAACGCGAAGTGAAAGGCGTTATAATGCATTTTTGTCTATATATAGAGCAGTCACTTCCCTAAAGAATGTGAATAACCCTCACCACAAACAGATTGGTTTTAGTTTGAATAGCTGAAGGCAACTGCAGATCTATTCATACTAAGCTGTCACAAATGTCATTTAATCATTGTTAAAAGTTAGCGGTTGACAATTGGACAGGAACTTTTTAATAACAGCCATGTGTACATTGCCAATGTTTATCAATGTTTATATTTCAGATTACGCAAAAGATTTCCATTCCCATATATAAAATGATACCCTTTATGAAAAAAAAAAAAACTCTTTAACATTGAAAAGAAACCTTTCTTTCTGTTTTACTGAAACAGTATGTTCATTTCAGCGCAGGATCGGATGATGTGCAGTTTTTTTAAAATTTTCATAGAATAAATACATATAAAACAGCTTATTACATTACATATAGTTGTGCAGGAAACACACACACACACACACTTTTAATATGTATGTAAAGTGGGGGGGGGGGGTTAGAGATTAAACCCCAGGACATCCACATCCCTCCCTTTCAATTCGCGTTATTACGCCTTTTTTCGAATTATAACGCCTTTTTATTCGCGTTATAACCCTTTCAATTCGCGTTATTACGCCTTTATTTCGCGTTAATACGCTTTCAATTCGCGTTATTACGCCTTTCTTAATTAAGGCGTTATAACGCCTTTTTTCGCATTATAACACCTTTATTTCGCGTTATTACGCCTTTTAACTTTTTTTTTTATTCATGAGCTTAATAGGCTTTCGTAATCGAGGACTTAGTAATTTAATGAAACATAAACCAACATTTAACAAAACAAACTAAAAATATAAATTGTTGAACGTTACGATAACATTCAACAATTTTTATTCTAGTGTGTTTAACGGCGCTGGTCTCAGTCCGAGTTGCCATGTTATGACGCCATTGGACACTTAACGGTAACGGAACGACGTCTAACTAGAACCTATTTTTATAAACTTGGTCAATAAATACACCAACACGTGGTTCTAAATCTAGAAACGCGGTGTCAATAAATTCGAGACAAGGGTTAAATTTAGAAACACAGTGTCCATACAAAATTCAAATTTATTATGATTGGTCAGCGGTATAACAACTCGCTTTAGCCGGATCTTTCCTGAAAACTGGGGATGGGCGAGAGATAACGCAATAACCCGAAATAGCCTTTCTTAATTGCTTTTAACATTGATCCATGTAACTATATTGGTACTATTAATAGCTATACTAGCATCTCATGCATAATTAACTACAACTCCGAGCTATATAAGCGAACCCCCTCCTTACAAAATAATGTGGATTACAAGATAACCGTTATACAATGTAAGAAGAAGGAGAAAAGAAAGGTAGAGAAAATATATTAATAGAAAGAAAGTTGTGTACATTAAAATAAGGAGAAGAAAGAAAGAAAATTGTATAGAAGCAAAAAACATATGAAGTTATAAAGCGTGGAAAATGAAACCGATCTGGACAAAAGTCAATATATAAAGCCTAAGATTATTATCATTTGTGTTTGACTTAATTAAACAGACATGGAATAGACGATATCAGCAACACTTAGAGAGTTATCTGTATGAATTGTCAACTTTTTACACTCAAGTTATTGACAAAAACAAATGTGCATCGCCGTGATGCACACATGCACACTTTACTGAAACAATTCGAACAAACAATTAGAACAAACATCTCAAGAGCATAATAATATCTATGGTCTTGGCAAATTATCAAGACAAAATGTAATTACAAAATATGTTAGAAAAGTGTCTAATTTACTAATATTTCAGACACCTTAACCATAGCACGTAGCCTATAGTTTGTTTCAATAAAGTATAATGTATTTTACCTTATTTGGGCTTTTTAAATACAGGGAACTCTGATCAACAACTTAAAAATTATTATATAACATGCATCCTTTAAAATTACAATTTAGAATTAATATTTATCTAAATTAAGTGATCATAGAATGTGACCTCTTTGCACTACAATTTATAAACCCTTTGCACTACTGTGTATAGAAGCGTACAAGTACTAGCTTTCCAAACAAGCTTGCCGGTGTCCGAGAGGTCTAATGCGAACGATTACGAATCTAAGACTTCCCACTAATTAGGGTCTTATATATCCTTGTCTGAGAAGGTTTCAATTTGCTTGCGAAAGGTCAGTGTTTACTACGGTAATCCGGTTTCCTCCACCGGGAAACGATCGCCATATTATAAACAAATGGATTTCGAATCCGGTGAAAAACAACATTATTTCACTCTAACCTTGTGTCGATATATTGTATATACATTCATTGGCAAGTATGTTGTTTCTACTTCAGTTGTTGGAGATGCTATATCAATCTGATATGAACATGTACTAATGTGTGCTTGTAGAAATCGATAGAGTTCTACAGTGCTACAGCACTTGCCAAAAGTTTCGCAGATTAACATCACAGACCACTCAGTCCATCATACTGATACTAACCTAACCAGTAAAGGCCTACGATAAGAACAATCATTCTGTCTCGTTTGCGGTTGAGCCTTTGAGCATTTGTTCATATAATTTGAATCCTATATATCTTCTGTAAATGTTTTGGGGACGACAACTTGTCAGAAGCTGGTCGTTTATGTTGGAAATGTGTTGGCAGTTAAAAAAAAGATAAATCAACAATTGACAGTACTGTATTTTCTGCATTATAATAAATGTATTGAAATACTACTATTACTCATTACTAATTGTACAAAATGATAAAGCATTATGGAAGTTTATTCATTTAATGAAATCATATTTCGAAATGTAGGATCAAATAAAAGAATAAACAAGAAATATTAGTATTTAATAGTTAAAAATTTTGGGGCGTAAATGTACATGTTAAGAGAAAAAAATTAAGCATCCGACTATTAATGGCTGACCTAAAGAAAGCGTGCAAAACATAATTATTAAAGAAAACATTTTTATTCAAAAAAGGAACAGTTTTATGAAAATAATTTAGCATAATTGGTCGCCTTTTAAAATGGTAATATTTTTATTGCATAAATACATTTTGAAGAATAACGGACTAGCACTTATATTTTTCTAGCCCTGCGGAAACAGTGCTGTGGTAGTCGACTGCAGAATTGGCTGGATTGTGGTTGAAGAAAATATGCAGAAGATTAATCACCACTGTCATTGGTAGCAGAAGTTTGCGGCAAGAGCTATACTGTCACTGCTACAACTTCTGAAACAGTAAAGCAAGGGGTAAACCTTCACTGCTGTAAGTAGAGGACAGCCTCAGATACTTGTTACACAGAACTGTAGGTTACATGGTCTAATAAATAATCACCAAATCTTCTCCAGATAGCCTTGGGGGTCAATTTGAGTCCCACAAGTACTAGTAACTGTCACACAAGTACTAGTAGCTGGAGGTCAATTGTCAAGGTCACTAGGTCTGTTACACTGTACACAAACAACATGAGGCTGTTTGTTCAAACTGCCTTGAGGAGCAGGACAAGTCTGGAGGGTGCGCTGCAAACAGCAACATAAACTACCTTAAAGACTAGTCCGATTCTTCTTACCTAGAGGGTGCACCAAATACAAGCACTTTCTGTCTTGATAAACGTCTGTTCCTTCACACCTTATGGGTACACATTGTACCACTAGAAATTGCAGTTGTGTTGCATTCAGACAGTGCATTTCAACTTACCGTTGCGAACACTAGAATTCCTAGCTTCACAGTCACAAGGACAGATCCTCGACTGCGCGCGACACATCAAACCTCGACTTTTATTTTGACAATGTCACATTTGCGCCATTTTTACTGATTGATCAAGTTCGATTGACCATGAATGAATATAAAACACGTGATTACTTATCACTGAGTCTTACAACCCAGAATGCATTGCGATAAAAACTTATTTAAGTCCAAACTTTCATTGATAAATTAAAAATGTTTACATAATTACGTAAAATGTGTGTTAAAGTATATGAAATATATTAGAAACGGGTATTAACAATATATAAGGCCATCGATTTACGATGTATGACCAGCCAATTAGTGTGCGATCTCTGCGAAGTATTCACTGTCATTTACAAACCAGTAGTAAATAAAGCCTTGACCTGAAAGTTACTTTTGTTGTTTGTAAACAACTTATTTGACTGAATTACTGATATTTGGCAGAATGATGTCTAGGTAAAGAGTTGTCAGATTTGCACAAATGAAGGGGTTATGTCTCCTTGGGGCCCCATTAAGGGGAAATTGTAAAAATCTATAAAAAAAATCTCCTCTGAAGAGATATAGCTTAGATATTTCATTTGTAACATACTTAGGGCACCTAGTTTTAGATTTGCACAAATCATAGCTGTAGGGACCAAATTGGGAAATGACAATGTATTTAAGGGGGAAATTGCTAAAATTGGTGTATCTGTCAATATATCTGGAAAACTATAAACTTTTTGTATAGGCATATATAATAGAATATTGTAGGTATTGATATAACAATCATTTTGATATATGTATGAAGGTCATAAGTCAAAAGGTAAAGGTCACAGATGCAAACGAATACTCAAATGGTTAATTAACTCAAAGACTATAATTGTTTGTATAGGCGTGTATATTAGAATATTGCAGGGGGCATTTGCACGACGATCATTATTTTTTTATATCCGCATGTATATTAGAATATTGTAGGTTTTCTTCTGACGATCATTTTGATATATAGATGAAGATTATGGATCCAAAGGTCAAGGTCACAGTTGCAAACAAATACTCAAATTGAATTATCTCAAAAAACTATAAACATTTTATATACGCATGTATATTAAATTATTGTAGGCATTGGCACAATGATTATTTTGAATGAAGGTCATAAGTTCAAATGTCAAGGTCACAGATGCAAAGGAATACTGAAACGGTTAATTATCTCAAAACAACAAATTTTGTGTAGGCATGTATATTAGAATATTGTAGGTACTGGTCTAACAATCGATTTGATGTAAATGAAGGTCATAAGTTCAAATTAGTTTAAACTTTTGTTTTACTTTTTAGCTGTTTATAAATAAATATATATTGTAGTTAGACTTTAGATATATTGTAGTTAGACTTTAGATATATTGTACATGTAGTTAGACTTTAGATGTATTGTAGTTAGACTTTAGATGTATTGTAGTTAGACTTTAGATGTATTGTAGTTAGACTTTAGATATATTGTAGTTAGACTTTAGATATATTGTAGTTAGACTTTAGATATATTGTACATGTAGTTAGACTTTAGATATATTGTACATGTAGTTAGACTTTAGATATATTGTAGTTAGTTAGACTTTAGATATATTGTAGCTAGACTTTAGATATATTGTAGTTAGACTTTAGATATATTGTACATGTAGTTAGACTTTAGATATACATGTATTATATGTAGCATTCATAGGACAAGTATTATTAATTTGCCAAAACCCTTGCATATAATTGGCCCAAACTTCTGAAAATTTTCACATTCTCTTTAATTAATTGTCATTGACCAATGAACTTCTGTATGAAATATGTACATACTATCATGTGAGCGTTAAGGCCCATTGGACTTTTGTTAGTATGAAAGAATTGGACATTTTGCACACTGAATAATTCCCTACGCGAATTATGTTACGTGTGCAATGTCCAATTCTTTTATACTTCCATAACAAACAAAAAAATAACTCCATTTCTTATAATTCAATGTAAAGAATTTTCTGAACAAATCAACAATTTCAATAACAATATATAGCCTTAGCAAGTAAAAAAGCATCGCTATAGCGTAGGAATTCAAATCCCTATGTGCGTCATCCATAATAAGATGACATCACTGAGAGCCAATCCATTCATGCAAACGTAACAGAAAAATATGACCAATCAAAATGCTTGCAACAAAGAATTGAATTATAAAATGACATCGCAAAACATTCGACTGTCACGAAATAGCATCGCAACACATTTAGCTATCCCCCAAATTACATCGCTAAAGATTCGGCTGTCACGAAATTGCATCGCAAAACATTTAGCTATCCCAAAATGACATTGAAAAACATTCGACTGTCACAAAATGACAAAGCAATACATCGCAAAATACCCGGCTGTCACGGAATGGCATCGAAAATTATCACAAAAACAGATCAGAAATTCTGAAAAACTGACACAAACTCCTTCCTTACCTTATGCCTGTGGTACCAGGGAGGTACATAGGCCACTGACAACACTCCTCCATTTGGTTCTATTCTGTGCTAATCTGCCCAGGTCTTGCCATTTGTATCCCTCTCTATCCATTTCTGATTGCAGGTTTCTCCGCCAGGTGTTTCTTGGCCTTCCAACTTTTCTTTTTCCTTGAGGATTCCACTGCAGTGCTTGTCTTGTAATTGAATTTGTTGGCTTTCGCAGTGTGTGTCCTATCCATCGCCATTTCGTTTTTGATAGCTCCATCTCTATAGGTTGTTGTTTGGTCTTTGTACACAATACACAAACTCGTGTATATATAAATAAGTCATCTAGATTATAGAATTATATCATTTCTGTGATATTGATGTGACGTCTACCCATAACTAGACAACTGCAGTAGCTATGTTGGTAGACTACTCGCTCCGAAGTGAAAAGGTCGTGGATTCGAACCCTGACCGGGTCTGACCAAAGACTAGAAAGTGGGTAGTGACTGTTCTTTCGCCAAGCACTCGGCATTAGGAAATAAAAGTCACAGTTCGTTCGGTTGGAAACTTAAAATAAACGAGGTCCCGTGTCACGGAATGCGTGGAACGATAAAGAATCGTGATGTATAATGCCACCAGCGCAACGCACAGGAAAAATTTCTTCACCTTCGCCTATAGCTGTCGACGTCTCGATAAAAGTCCAATATTTTTACTGGGACGTTTTACCATTACGCAACTAAACTTTACCTATTACTATGGTTTCATTAATCATGTACATAACAACGCATATCTTTTGTCTATTCGTTATAGGGCGTGTAAAAAGGCAATGCAGAGAAACGCGACACAGAAATAAAGCTCTTACAATAGGATAGAACATAAACATACACCATTATATACCGTTTAATTTCTTGCATTCTCGTAGTTTAAATGATGATGATGATGATGGTGGTGAAACACAAATACACCGGTCCATATCCAAATCACAATCCCAAATATCAAAGATAAAATTTTGAAAACTTACAAACTAAGTTTATTTAACACGTGAACTTCCACCATAGAAGTGATCGAGGCCGGGTGTTCCGGAAGGGTAAGCATCTGTTTAGCTAGCTTCAATGGCCACGTGTGAAATTAAAATTACAAGGAACTATGGAAAATGTAATTATCGAAGTAATAAAATTATATGTACGGCTTTGTTTTTCCTTGTTGATATTTTGGACAAACTTGAATCATAGTTAGGTCACTATGTGTAATATAAGGGAAATTGAAAATATTTATGGCGCGAACAAATTTTACTATGTTTATGGCAGTGCACAACAATAACCAGTGGACAAATATTTAATTAAAAAGATACACAAGAACTGAAAACATGCAACGCGGCGGCTCATTATTTATGTACTTTGCACACAATTAATAAATCGTTAATCTAATATGCCACTTTTTTCATATCGTAAATTTTAGAATTAAGTTTCTGAGTTGAACCTAATGTAACTAGGTGTTCATTAATAAATTAAAAAAAAAACCCAAAAAACTTGTCTTGTATCCCAGTGTTTCGTATCTGGGTTCTATGTATTATCTTTTTTCTCACGTTTTATTGGCTTAAACAATGACATATCGATGCAGAATGACAACTAATTAATTAATGAAGAAGTTCGTAATTAAATACAGAAGAAAATTATATTTATAACCTTCTCTTCACACACATTATGTGCAGAATTGATAAAAAAATGGTGCATATAAAACGTAGTCTATCGTTTTAACATAAAGTAACTGCGACGAATATTGTGGTTAAAAAATGGCACCATGGAATGTTTGTTGCTTACACTCTGTAATCATTTAATTTTCATATCGACAACGCAACATCAATCTCCGAGTAATGATTATGATCTGATCAAATACATGGCAGAGTTAAAGCATAACATGTTCATTATTGGACTTATTTACCTTTAACGTAGTCTAAAATTATAGTTATTTCAACACACCACACTAAACAGTTAAGTTTAGATATGTGTACAAGTCGTTTACGAGCTGAGATGCCTTTAAGGTTGCCATCTCGCATAAAACAAAACAAAATCACTCGAACAAATTCATACCGGAAGTAAAATACAAACTGAATTCTCGCGGATGTATGGATAGTCGCCCTTGTCTACCTCTTTCACGTCAGAAAATAGATTTCCAAGCGATCGAATCACTTGTGTTTAGTTTTAGCGTTTCCGTTTCCTTTTTAACCAAATGCATTCTGGTTATTTGTATACGATGTTTTAACTTTGCTGTTTATATTTTAAGAAGATTTCCACCTGACTTACATTAATTTAGACCAACTTTGAGAAATCGGTATGCAATATTTATTTCTCGGGAGGGTTATTGTTAAGTAGTGCTAGTAGTTTTGTACATTGACTGGAATAATTAACGTCTATATAGATCATGTGATATACATGTAGAGTTGAAGATCGAATGGTTAGATTTCACTCCGTGGCTTAAACGATGAGTATAGTGAAGGGAAGCTAATTACCACTGAAGCAATTGAAACGGTTTCTTCTTTTAAAACGAGAACCCAGTTTCTTGAGTTATATAATAATTGTAATAATAATAATAATAATAATACAGTCAAACCTGCTTTTACAACCCACAAATAGGAACCAAGAAATATGATCTTTATGTGGCCTTTATATACAGGTTCTAATAATATGAATAAAGAATACTAGTAATTGGAATACAATTTTACTGGCCTTTATAAACAAGTGGCCCTTGTATCATGAAAGGCAGGTTGGACTGTAATAATAATAACTTTATTGCACAAACTTTAATTGGTTATCACTGGTTATGGCAGTATACACTAAACATTTCAAACAAACAAGTAAACAAGCTATAGCTAAAGGACAAATATAAACATAAAACTACATTAGATCTTGATGTATTTGTATATTTTTTCTATTTCATTATTGAAGTATATGCTGGATTTAAATTCACCATGTCTTAACGGTATTTTACGTTTATAGTATCATTTTTGATAAGTGAAATATAAGGCAAATGATGTACCGTTAATACATCTTTATGAGCAATGTAACAAGATATATATTGCAATGTCATAATACATGTACATAGAAAGATATATGATTTGAATCGATTTGAAATCAACTAGCCTCGCGGTGCCTCAGGGGGCGGATGCTCCGTCGGTTAAACACCTTTCCCGTTACACAATCCTTATAAAAGCTTTTATCTAGATGAACCATGTATTCGGGTTTGCCAAATGCAGCATACATTTATTTTTATATTATATAAATCTACAAAATACCAATGAAATTCAAAAGTACATATAGCATGCTCTGTAAGCAGCAAATATAAATTACGTGTCGGCAGCCAATACATTTACTGGCCTTTTGTAGTTAATTTCAAGTTACATTTTGTGTATATTTTAAATTCGTTTATTTCAGTTTTAACCTTTACTGATATTTTGGAATAAATTGTTTTTATTTAACGTCAATTTCACATTTACATGGTTTTTTTTTTTTTTTTTTCATAAAATTGATTTCAACAGTATGATATTCTGTTTTATTTTAAATAATAATCTTGGAAACAAACATCGGTGAATAAAGGAACATTAAAGAAAAAAAAATCAATTTAGTGTTGGCTTCATATGTAAGAGGTCGTTGGTTCGAACACCGGTCGGATCTGAATTGAAAATGGTTAGAGTCACGGGGTCCTTTGGAAGACACATTAAAAACCGATGCTCCGTGTCACGGCAGACGTGGCACGTTGAAGACATCTCGACCTGAATATTGCCCTGAGCGCACGGCAAATGTAAAATTTCTACCACTTTGCCTATATCATAGATGACGGCGTCTCGATATAAGTAAAATGTTATTACTGGGACGTAAAATCTCTCTTATGGATATTCTATATTGCTGGTGTACTACTTTTTAAATGTAATCAAAAATACATTTAAAAAGTGATATACCACTTTTTGAATGTATTTTATGATTAACTTCAAAAAGTGGTATATGACACTGATAGCAGACATTTAAAATATTTGATCATCTTTAAACATAAATTCCTTCTCTGATATATAAAGACTTATACTCCGCCCTAAATTGCAACAAAACATAAAGATCACGCACTTAATGATCTGCGGGATAATCTTGGCTCCAGGTCACTATGCACAATTTGCCATGAAAATTATACAAGTGCCTAACCATTAATGAGTTACGACTAGGACACACAATCTCATTAATATTGACCTTTGTTATATAACTTCAAGGTCATGGCACACGTGTCAAATTCAGTGAAATCCCTAAGTCGATTGTGTTCTGTCATGATGATTCCTATTTGCCTCTCGGATTAAGTTTGGCGGGTATAAAAATGGACCATGCGTATCACACAAACCAAAAGGGGACGTTTTCTGGGGCAAATGACTAGTTTTGATAATGATTGTGAGCCTGCTAAACAAAGGTCAGCGGTATTCCCAGACTACTTTAGTTACCCCTAGGGTCTAAGAAAAGGTAGTTTTGATATAAATAATAGAATAGTACCTGGAATGTAAAGCGCTTTTACTCCTCATCTGTATTTAAGTTTTATTGATAGACGAACATGATGACGCCTATAAAACTTTTTGATCATTGGTTAGGTTAAGACTGAATATAATTACTTTTCAAAGTTTTACTTTACTTTTTGTTTTTTAAGCATTGAGTAATTGTAGATAACTGATTAATGTTGTTATTGATAACGATTTGAATGAATTAAATATGCAAAGCAATCGTATATTGTAAAAATAACTGAAATATTTACTTCTAGAAATGCGGGGTCACTACGAACACATTTAAGTACTTTTACCGATTCCAGAGCACCCGGTCTCACTTCCCTAGTGACATTTCACGTGTTTAACGTTTCCAGTGTTTAAATTGCCTTACTTTACTTTGGGATTTTGATATGGACATGAACCGGTATCATTTTGCATTCACAATATTCTTTTCTTTATTTCAGATTGGTAAGCGCCATGACATACGTCACAGTTAAAGGAACATACTGGTGGATAATTTATAAAACGTTATAGAGGTATAGCAGCTCCTCATCAACGTATATTGGTATTTATGTGATTGATAAAAGCGCACGTCGCTATAAACGCCATTTGACATCAAGTGTCAACACCTGTTGGTAAAATGTTTAGCTATAATGAAATAAATTGACACCAACAAACCAAGTGCTATAAATGCCAAAGACACTAATTTGTTTAACAAATAGTAACTAAATAATATGTATTTGTCGACAGCAAATGCAATCAAGAACTTGTTGCAATACAAGTCAGTTACGGAAACAGTCGAACAAATCAAAAAAAGCAAAGACAATCCCATATTGGGGGTCACTGATTATAAAACGCCTCACTTTGCACAGGCACTGGAATTGATGTCCAATAATGTGGTTATATAGACAGAATTATTTCTGTTGTCATCGGCCGTTTTAATGATGATATGGGGCCGTGGGACGGCCTGCTCCTTGTCATCAATAAAAAGGCCGTTGACGACAGAAATAATTCGGTCTAGTTTTTATAGAATTGTCATATATACACTTTTCTTTAAATCTAATTATTATATACTTTCAAAAAAGTATATGACAATGATATAATGAGTGCCCAGACCATCCCGCTTTATTGCAACAAATGGTCATTAATTACACGCATTTTACTTTTTTTTTTTAAATAAGTCTTATACTACCAAATGATAAATCAAACAAACATATCAATCTGTATCCAAATCTAAATTCCCAACCATAGCTGTGAAATTAGGTTGAACACGTGAACGTCCACCAGGGAAGCGAGACCGGGTGCTCCGGAAGGGCAACACCCTATGTTTAGCTAGCTACATCCGCTACGTTTGTAATCAAAATTGGAATAAAACGGACATGGAACTACGGGATGTTCTTTCCGCATGTTGTTGTCTAGTTTAATGTTGATGTTTTCCCCACAGATCATTACAATATTCTAATTTTGTTTCCATTGTTCTTTTAGATAAAAAGTCTAACACTTCAGTGACCAACACGAATAAAAACAATATTTGCTGCAAATTATCCCAACTGGAATCGGACAGAACAATGAATGGCCTAACGTATATTGTACAAGAAGAAGAATAATTTTGAGATATTATTGTGCAAGTGAAGCTTCCAACACATTGATGCAAAAACTTCACATACAGGCATGTAAATATGCGTTTTAAATTCAGTTGTTTGGTTTGATTAAAGATTGTTTCACAATGTCTGGAAACGTTAAGCCTGTATTCGGTGTGTTCAGAACTGACTCTAATATTATCGAAATAGCAGAGGAACCACCGTGCTCCAAAATTCCGTTTTGTGTAGAAAACGATTTTTCAGATTCTGAATCAAACAGTCTTGATCATAGCAAACTCACAGATAGAATCGAGACAATAATTGCATCGATAGACGAAAAACAAAACGCCAATGAAAACCATGAGCGGTATTGTTCCCTTTCAATGATGAAAAGAAAGAATCCTGTCAATTCAGACACCTAGATCGATATGAAACCTCTGAGACTCTAGACCGATACCGTGACCTTGACAACCATGAAAATATATCGTCCTCATCCCTTGATAATGCCAAGAAGGGATTTCCAAAATGCGGAACCCTTTTACCAGATGGTGACCAAAAGGAATTTTCTGAAGTCCAGAGTATTATAACACTAATAGGAAAGGCTGAAAACGATAATACAGAATCTGAAAATGAAGTAGGTACGGACCTTTTTAAAGGAAATAAATCATATCAATTAGTACATAATGAAGGTATGAGACCTGCCACTACAGATATTTTGTTAGATGCAAAAAATGAAAATTTGAAATCCCAATGTACTATTAGTGAAGAACACGTTAAAAAGGACAACCAACATAATAAAAGTACGGACCTTAGTGAAGACAGTCCATCATATCAATCGATACATACCTGTCAAGATAAAGACATGGGTTCTAATTCTGCATGTACAGATGTAGGAGATGGAGACACCAAGTCGGATAGTCATGCACTATCTATTGGTCACGACGACGACAACGACAATTGGTATCGCTCATTAGCTCCGTTAGAAGATAGAGAAACAACAGCGTGTAACGAAATGGCAGGGGATTTAATAAGTATAGATTCTAGTAAATCCTCAATTAGTGAAAACGAAACTGAAAATGGCAATGAAAATTCTAGACATGTACTAAACTCGGAAACATGTGAAGACCACGAATCGCACCATGCATTTCAAGATAGCAATGTTAGTTTAAAAACAAAGTTACCTACGGACACTTTATTTGATTCAGGGGATATACATTCCCAATCAGATAATGAAAGTATGAATATCGCTACAGAAATGGACAAACGTAATGGCAGACTTGAAGATGGTGCAGGTACAAAATGGGAGATATCGGATCATGGAAATATGCTTGATATAGAAGTTTTGTCAGATAATGGTGGTAGTAGGGATTCAAGCATTTTGCAAGCGCCTTCTCTAGACATTGTTTCACATGAGGAAACATGCTCCCGTTTAAATAGTAAAATGAAGTTGCCAAATGTGGAGGATATTGTTCGTGCATCGGGATCTATTAATGATGCTTATGAAAAGGATGAGCCTGATGACGATACGCGTTTAACTCTTAATATGTCATGTGAAGAACAACCAAACGAATCGTGTTACCATAGCAACGATATAGTTGAAGATGATCCGTATTATAGTGACAAAGACGAGGGTGACGGTTGTAATGACACGAAAGTATATAATGAAATTGCTTCCGGTGTAAAAGAGCCCCTCATAAGATATGAGACAGGAAGAAATGAGCAAGGGATCCTATCAAAAAGTAATATTACTTCTGTGTTCAACATGTATCCCAATGTGTATATCAGACAAGCGGTAATTAAAACAATTGGAACTCTGAATAATGGTAAGAAAAACGCTGTTAGAGTCATCTCGGAACCAATCGGTAATGATGTGATTGTCTGCAAGAAGAACGATGTGCCTGGAAATTTAAACATTACACCCAAGTGTGTTGAAAACAATAACGATACAAATTTGAAGGCAAGAAGTAATAGTAGGAGTTTGCTTAATCATATTAAGCTACCCAGAAGCAGTGATAGTCGTTCATTGTTGAACACACAAAATATGGACACTAGTAATGTTAATAAACCACTAGGCGGTATCAGTGTGTTAAAAACGAGTACACAAGGTTTGCAAAATAACTTTGGACGAGTTGTTTTTGATCAACCATGTGGCGACCGTTTGATCAAAATTGTACCAACCATTAAAAGTAATACAGGGCATGTTTGTAATTCATCTTCAAAAGACGATAGTAACACTAACCAATATGTGCCAGTTCTTAGCAACGTAGTTTTTCCCAAATTTAATACAAAATTGAATGCTGATCGAACAACTCTAGTGGAAAAGAAGAATGATACCGATAACGGTAATTCCATTAAAACTTCTAATGATACAGTCAAATCGCTTATATACAGACTGATAAAACAGGAACCTAAATCTAGTACCAGTATTACCAATAGTAACGTTCATGATAGCATGGCACATACGCTTGGTCCAATAAAAAGGGTCGACAAAGTCGGTGAAGTTGATAGGGGAGGCACAATCTGTGATGTATTAAAAGTACGACACGTTGATAAGCCGTCGTTAAAAAGGACAACCTCCACGGAGAAGAAACGTGTTCACAAGCTAAGTCCTACTCAACATCATTTATTACATTCTATAAAGCATTGTGTAAAACATGATCATAATTATAGTTTTCCTGACAGCTACTTGTGTCCGGAATTATTTTCCACTTTTGAATGTACCAAAAACCAGTATTGTGCTTACATGGAACATTCTTACTCTCTGTTTAGCTGTCTCGGGGGTTACGTACCTGAACCTAAACTTAGCCATAATAACGATACCGGTAACGACGACATGCAGATACGAATCGAAGCGGTTTTTTCACTTGCACCACCGAAAGTTGTAAAATGTTTTGAATACTGTCTTCCAACGAATACGATGCCATTTCATTGTCTTCCTGATATGAATGACGTTAAAATATTGACACACGCTTGTCAGGACAAATTATTATATAAGCGATGTTATGTTGTTTTAGAGACTTTACAAACAAAAAATTCATGCATATCTGGATTCAGAACTGTCTGCAGTCGATCTTGTCGAGAATTTGCAGTTAATAGATTGGAAATCGCACGACAAAGAAACTTATTTCAACGAAAGAAATATATTATTCGTTCTTGTGCTAGAAAACACAACGTACGAGTAAAAATTGTACCAGATTCGGAAAGACAAAGTTTAAAAATATATGTGAAGCAAAGGGAAATTGAAATTCCACGAGAAAAGAAATGTGTAACGAGAAATAGAAAACAGAAACATGGGGACATTAAAGAAGACAAACGAAGCCACGTGATGAAGCAGACGACCAAGCGAGAAAGAAAGCAGAAGCGCAATGGCAAAAAACGTGTTAAAATCAATCAAGAGAAAAAAGGAAAGCGCAAAAAATCAAAACTGTTAGGAAATATTGATGAAACTTCTGATAACCTTTGCAATCCACATGATATTGTTGGTCTTACAAAGGGTGAAGTCCAAGGGCCTGCGGTGACTGTTGGGGATAAAACTAAACCAAAGATTAAGATGGTATCTTTACTGGATATGGCGAGAACAGACCAGGTAAAAATCAAACCAGAGCCTGTCACAATTGGTTACGGAGATGGAACCGAATCATGTAGTTTGCAACAAAAGATAAAATCTGAACCCCGTGAGGAAGAAACATTAAATGAAAAGGTTAAGATTGAAAACTTCCAGGCTGCTAGTACCAGCATCTTGCAAAACCCTTCTGTCCTAATCTCGAGAGAGAATGACACACACGACAAGAACAATGTTGGTGATGTTTTAAGAACATTGAACAACAAAAGACCACTAACGGTATGCGAATATGTATCTTCAGATGAACCCAGTGATAAGATTAGGCGACTCAGGGAACTGTTAAAAGAACAAGAAACCGCTGTGAATGAAATGCGCAAACGGATGACAATCCAACCGGCAACTCAATAAATCAATTTAAAACGTTAACCACTGATTATCAATTCTGTTATTTTCAGTCATGAATACATAGGAGAGTCCCGTATCGTGGCATGACAAATAGATAAATTGAACATTGTGCCCATATTCTCTTCGGGTTGGTTGCATTCTGTTGTCCTCAATTTGTTTTGCATTCAAGTTTAAAATTATCCAATTGGTTTTACTTAATTAAGTCATTTGTTTTTATTGTATCAATTTATTTTAAGGCTGGGAAAAAATTTGTATGACCAACAATTCGATGGATTTGGTTTATGAGATTTACATAGTTTAACGCCTTCAAAATGATATTAAAAGTTCAAAGGTGATACGGTTAACTTATTGATAATATATTGACTTAATTTCGAATTCAATCTAATTCGATGTAAAGTTAATGCTATTTGGTCCTTGTTTATTTTGAGTACAGGGAGTTGTGGAACTCGAAGCTGACTTGCCGATTGCGAATACTTGGCTCATAGCCAATACTCAAAATAGTTCCCGTTAAGATAACTTCAATCTTCACTTGTATGTGGGCTTTTGTTAAATGCAATAGTACTAACTTTGTTCGGTCATACAAATTTCTTAGTTCCTTGTTCCTTAAACCTTGATGATGTTTTGTTTATTGTAATAATGTTCTAGTCGTGTTTAAGGAACAATGATTGTGTAAGAAATAAGATTGTTCGATTTATTTTGTTCAATTCGGTTTTCAAAAAACCATTTATTCTAAAGTACGTCGCGCGTCGCAAAAGCCAGGCGTAGTTTCATATTATAATATGATTGTGTATGTATATTTTACGTTTAACCAATGTCTACCTACGTGCATGTACGCAATATGCATTCATAGTGTGTCCTGGGTCGTTTTTATGTCTATTGGTATGCTATTTATTTATTATTTTTGTTGTTATTGTTGTTTTCCTACTAGCAAGTCATGTTATTCGGCTTTAAAAAGTAGAGACGGAAATTATATTTGACATCAATATATTGACGTCATGTTTATGCCGCCATCTGATCTTGGTGATTTATTTTTATATTATATTGTTTATTAAACCCAGTTTCTCGTATTTTAACCTTAGCAATGATTAAATGTTCACATTCAATTTCATTTTGAGGACACATATTGTCCTTTTCTACTTATTTCTAACAAAGAGAACAAAAACGCACCACAATAAAACGAAACCAAACGAACGGGAACAATATGAATATGTATTAAGACCACATATGATCTAACTGTTTTGGATTGGCGTCTCGAATAATGATAGAATTGGTGTTCAATAGAATTGTTCATTCTTGACAAAAACAATTCTCTGTGTGTTTGATATTTAAAACTACATCAATTATGCTATAAGGATGGATTTGTTGACGCATGCAGTGATCTTAAAAACGCTTGTTGACATGGAAATCATACACAACGTAATTGATCCGTCCACAGCTTGAAATGTATTTATACTTTGTAAATAAAAGGTGCTCAAACCGTGAAATGTAAATCTTCTTGGGTGTTTATCATTGTTGGCAAAATTTCTGAAAATGTGCGTTTTATGAAAGAAATACAGCTGTTTATGCGATCGTGTTAACGCTTCATGCAAAACCTACAGTAATTGGAATTAGGATTGTAAGAATTATTTACTCAAGGCAGCTTAATCATTTGTTTAGTTCAAAATTGTTTCTTTTTTTATCAGTTCATTTTTTATTAATATCCAATGCCAATATACAAATACTGATCTCAATAGGATGTACATTTGTAATTTACCTATATTTAGTTTGTTATTGTAAAATGTAACTTTTTATGTTTTAGTGTTATTTTAAGTACTAGTAGCTACAGTAAGAACCTGTCGAAGGTTTTACACAAAGTGTTGAAGCTCGGCTGCTGAAGTAAGGACCTGTTGAAAGTTGTACACAAAGTGTTGAAGCTCGGCTCCTGAAGTAAGGACCTGTCGACAGTTTTACACAAAGTGTTGAAGTTCGGCTGCTGAAGTAAGGACCTGTTGAAAGTTTTACACAAAGTGTTGAAGCTCGGCTGCTGAAGTAAGGACCTGTTGAAAGTTGTACACAAAGTGTTGAAGCTCGGCTCCTGAAGTAAGGACCTGTCGACAGTTTTACACAAAGTGTTGAAGCTCGGCTGCTGAAGTAAGGACATGTCGAAAGTTTTACACAAAGTGTTGAAGCTCGGCTGCTGAAGTAAGGACATGTCGAAAGTTTTACACAAAGTGTTGAAGCTCGGCTGCTGAATTAAGGACCTGTCGACAGTTTTACATAAAGTGTTGAAGCTCGGCTGCTGAATTAAGGACCTGTCGACAGTTTTACATAAAGTGTTGAAGCTCGGCTGCTGAAGTAAGGACATGTCGAAAGTTTTACACAAAGTGTTGAAGCTCGGCTGCTGAAGTAAGGACCTGTCGAAAGTTTTACACAAAGTGTTGAATTGACCGATATATGGATAGCTAATGGTCAGAAAACCACCAAATATATATATATATAGCAGGTGTCGAAAAGTCGAGATACAGGCAACGAGAAGCCGAAATGCGCTACGATTCGAAATTCAAGAATTCGGTAGGTTAGTGTTAACCTATCTGTCAAGTAACGCGAAGCCAAGATGCGCTAGCGATTCGAAATTCAAGAATTCGGTAGGTTAGTGTTAACCTTTTGACATGTCTCTATTTAAACGTCTATCTGTCAAGTAACGCGAAGCCGAAATGCGCTGGCGATTCGAAATTCAAGAATTCGGTAGGTTAGTGTTAACCTTTTGACATGTCTCTATTTAAACGTCTATCTGTCAAGTAACGCGAAGCCGAAATGCGCTGGCGATTCGAAATTCAAAAATTCGGTAGGTTAGTGTTAACCTTTTGACAGGTCTGTGTTGTATAACATGATAGAGCTTTAGACAATCAGACTTCATGTTAACGTTCACACCACTGAATACAGCTTTATCATATCCCGTGCTGTTCGTCTGAAGTCGGGGATTTTATCATCAGTACTAGTGGTCTTTATATACGTGTTTCTCTTTATTGTTGATTGTTTATCCACCACCACCACCACCCCCCTTCCATACGAAGTTGTGCAATAAACTGGTCTGCTGCATTTCTTATTCTACTTTGCCTTCAACCTTTGTCAGGAGCGTATTTCGGAGAAATGGATATTTCATTTTATGGTTCCAGTTTGGCTTCGATTTTTTTTTCATTTTTTGTTTGTTGTTTTTGGCAGACATAGTAATAAGACCCGGCATGTGATCGTAATAGCTTGTCATTGGTTGTATCTATTTCCTATGTAAACAACAGGCAGATGTAACTGCGTATGTTCTTCCCCGTAATTATTGATATTATATGGTGCTATATATTTATACAGATCCTTTCCCATCAACTTCCTTGATTCCCCCAAAAATGTTAACTGAAATACCGAATACTAGTAGCATGTACTTGGCGAAAACAAGATACATTAAGTTATCAATTTTCGTCATACTTGGACCATTGTGCACATAGAATTATAAATTACTTATGTTTACCTTGTTTATGGGATGAGTGTTTTACTATTTATATAAATTTTGTATTTTATTTTTACATGCAATTCAATTTCTTAAATAAAATTGAATAAAATGTTTACTGGTATTTTAGTTTCTTTGTTTGAAAGTGTTCTATTGGTGCACCCATGCTGAAAATCTGAATTGCTTTTCTGCAATAGAAATGTTACAAGTGTGCTGCTTGCTGTTTGTTAATTTTGCTTTCGACATCGGTCAGTGAAATATGTAACAGTAACAACATTCAGTAGACACCAGTCTTCCATGTATAATATAGGAGATGGCCAAAATTATCCGTTACAATGAGCTTCTGATAGTACACAATTGCAATGTATTTTACATTGTTTTTGGTGGACACGTTTTACTTTTAACTCGTTCTTTATTTATGTCCTCAATGTAGAGATATAATAATGTCGTGTAACATTATACAAACATGTTGATTATAACACGCAAAACACCAAAATAACACATTTACAAGATACAGCAGTTAAGCGAATTCTAATATAGTATACATGAATATACAAGTGGTGCTTAAAGAACACTACGCTGTTGTCGTCGAAGAGGAAAAAAATACAAAAGTAAAATCTCGAGACAGAACAATAAGACACATCAACAAACAAACTTCATGATAAAAGGTAACAAGCAATACAAATAAGAGAAATAAGAGATTTAAACTCTAACTTGGACTTGTACCCATCTCTGATACTAGTACTTTTTAAGGTCCAAACCAAGTTTCTGTAGCCGTGGTTCGCATTTCGTGAATGCTTAAGCTTGGATCTTAAACCTTCTGTTATTTTGTTATTTAAAAAGGTATACAATGACATGACTTTAAGAACAGCAAATACAAGTTTAAACGTGAAGCAGTAAAAAATAATAGGTAACAAAGCAAGGACTAAAAGAGCAAAGATAATAAACAAACCTGAAAGAACGCTGTTATTTTTAAAGAACCCCGGTTTTGTAATAGTAAAGAATTATAAAAACAAACATAACAATCCATTTACATGTCCAATCACAATAGCAAAGTACAACGTGAAAACTTTGAAGCTGGGAAATAAGGTTGAACACGTGAACTTCCACCAGGGAAGTGAGACCGGTGCTCCGGAAGAGTAAACATGTGTTTATAAGATTTCAAGTCAATTCGCCCCACTGTAAATTCGCCCCCGTCAAATTCGCCCCCATGTCAATAACAATAGACGAATACAAAAACAATTTCTTGATTATTTTTTTTAGAACTGGCAAATATACATGCTAGGCAGTGAGTGAACGCCGAACGGGCGTGACATTTTTTTACGCTCCAGTCAAGTTTCTTTCACTTATATCGATGATGTCTTTGTTTATACTCACACGACTAGGAAGTTTTACAAAATTGTCAAGACAGACTTTTTTTAAAAAATTGCCAATAGCTACAAGTTCATATTTATTCAGTCCTTTCTTTGTGAGGTTTAACCTTCATATTGTTGTCTCTCGGGGAATCGACGTTGAAATAATTACACTACAATGTATTCTTGCCATTGGGAGTTTTTTTTTTTTTTTGTTTGTTTGTTTGTTTTTTTTTTTACCAAATGCCAAATGAGTATAGTTCCGAAAAGATAGTATCATTGTCAGCATAAATGTAGAGAGGAAAGAGGCTCACAGAGAAGATAAAGTTTACAGATACATCAAATGAGAGTGGACCTAGGATAGAGCCTTGGGTAATTGCTATGGCTATGTAATACTGTCCACTGTCACACTTTAACTATGTCAGCCCAGTCACTGCTTAAGACCTAGGATAGAGTCGGGGTGGGGGGAGGGGGTTGACTATATCTCGCTCACACGTTTAACAATGTCAGATCATGTCACATAGGGTTGGGATAGACTTTGGGAAACACCTTTGACTATATTTCAGTTCAGTGACAGAGGGCTAGGATAAAGCAAGTTGGGGAAAACATTTGAACATGTCAATCCCCCCCCTAGGATAAGCCCCGGGGCTATGTCAAGTTCAGTCATTCACAACTTTAATTCAGTATCCTAGTCACTCTGAGAGCTAAAACAACTGTCTACACTAAGATATAGTGTAATACAGAGACAGCAGTTTATCATTTAAAACGTTTCACAATCAATATCACGAAAAATATTGGATTGCGTGAATTTTAGGTCATCTAATGAGTGCATTTATACTAAAACGATATCTTTTAATTTTTTTATTTCTATCCGAACAAAGTTTTCTTTTCAAGGGAGACAATCCAGTGCTGTTCCTGACAATGGCAGCACCTGCTATTAAAACAGTTGTTCCTGGAGAAGCCTCAGAATCGGACGAGGAAGAGGTTCTGTTATCAATTGATATTAGTTTTAGATTACACTTATATTCCTAAAAACTTTTACTGATTATTTTCTGGCTGACAACCTAAGATTGAATTATTTGACCCTTGTAAACTCGTCTCAAGGGGGGAGGGGCCTTCATCAGTTCACTGCATAGCACTAAATTCATTCAGCTTTGGGTGAAAAAACTAAACTATATCCAAGATGACATCAGTAACCATGATATACTAAGCATTAATCATTTTAAAAATCAGAAAATTAAAATTTAACTTAAAAAGTTGTTTCAAAGAATGAGAAATAAAAGAAAAAATAGAAATTAAAAACAGTTTGGTTAAGTTGACTGAAAGACACATATAGTAGTTTGACACTAATATGTGGTGCTTTAATTTAGCGATTCGTTCTTTCTAATGAATATCTTATTAATATATTTATAACCCTTCGAAATTGCACTTATTTAATACAAATAAAAAGATAAGCATCTTTAGACTGCACTGTTTTTACGCTTCATGTATAATTTTACACAAAGATGGAATAGCTAGATTGAATTTGGTCACTGAGAAGCCCTACCATACTTGACAGTTCCCTGTGTTTCCTGATAATGCCCTGATGTAATACATATAGATCAAGTGCAGTTGTGAAGGATTGTAACATAAGAAATCAAATTGTTGTTTTATTTTTTCATTGTTCTTCAGGCTGGTATGAAGATGGTTAGGAAGAGCTAATTATGCATGAATGGCCTTGCAGCTCATGCAATTTGCTTTTCCTGGAGGTACATTTTGTAGCATAATGATTTAATGGGCTTATGTCACTAGGTGTATCAAATGCAAATCAACATCTAAAAACTGAAATGCCATAGGTGACGTGACACAAGTTAATTTTGAGTAAAGTTTTGTCTTTTGTTACAGAACCCTGTAGACCAGTCCAATAAAACATCTGTAACGGCCACGGTTGTCTCTGGTGAAGCTTCAGAGTCTGAAGAGGAAGAAATTAACACAAGCCAAGATAATACATTACCTGCCTTGAAAGGTTATTTTAAAACATTTTACTAAAAATTAAGAATTACAAAATCACTCTCAATGTGACAAATGTCAGGGCTAGTTCTCAGGACTTAAAACTTAAAAATGTATATATATAATATTCAAAACTTAAAATGTTTTTCTAAAAATAACTGAATTTTTTATTTGTAAAACATGTTTTACCGTTATGTACCTATCTTCTTGTTGCATATCATTAAATTAATTTCATTTAATAATTAGATAATGACATCTTCCAGACAATCCTGTGATGTGGAGGCTTCATCATAAAGTTTCTGTAATTATTCAGTCGTGAACTTTCCATCTGCAATGCTCTACTGTATGCTAAAAAAGGCTGAATGACTGCTTTTCAATTCTGCATTTTATCTGCCAATTAAGTGATTTTAGCCTATTTCTGTGATTTATGGCACCCTTGTTAATACATTGATAAATATCCTGTTTTTTTAAACATTTATTAATCATATTTACATTTATTTGATGTTTAGTCGACACAGAAGGTAAAGGGGATAAAGATGATATAACTACTGGTGAAATTCCATCTTCACCCACTACACCCACATTTAAAACACATGAGTTCAAGCCAAAATATGATACGTAAGTATTCACATGTCTTATTTGTTCATTACATTACTTTAGCTGGGTAGTGTGCTGGCTTTGTATGTGGGAGGCCAGGGTTTGAATACCTCCCTGGTTTGACAAAGACTTGAAAATGGGTACTTACTGTTCTTTCACCAAGCACTTTGCATTTAGAAATGAAAGTCAATGGGTCCTTCAGAATGCCCATGTCATGTTGGGTATGGCATGCTTAAAAACCATCCCTGTACATTGCACTGAACACACTGCAAAGATCATTAATTTTTTTCACTTAACCTATAGCTGATGACATCTTGATATAAGTTAATATTTACTTGATGGAAGAACCCCATTATATCAATTACACCCCGCGTGCACACATGGAGAGATTTTGTTTTTCTTTTCAGAATGCAATCTTATTGTATTTTTACCATTCATTTTCTTTCCAGTGTTAGATTTCATTTAATAATATACTAGTGTGCACTGTTTTTAATAAGAATAATACATAAATAAGGAGGGGGCATGGATTAATAAGATTTTCATTGTACATTTATCATTAGTAGTCATTTTATTTTGATTTATTTTCAGACTTTTACACAGAAAGTTAAGTAAGTACAATACATTACCAATTAATTTTACATAACAGTAACTTGTACCACTAGTTAAGTAATAAGTATACAAAGGTATTGAATCTGTTTGTTCTAGAAGGGGACCTTATTTTGCAAAATGACCCCATTGTTAAGGTCTTAAGGGGTCAAATTTAACATTACATTAATACATTAGTGCAAAAATTTCATGATTTGGTGTTTTAGAGAAAATATTCTTTTTGAAAATGCCTCTCCTCTCTGAAAACTCCTAGAATGAACACTGCTATTGTAGGCTTAGTGTAGTAGTGTGTCACTGGGTTTCAATGTCATGAGACATCGATTAAAATCCAAGCCTTGATAAGATTGGAATGATGGAGAAAACAAGAATACTCATGGCCACACATTTTATTATTTTATGTAACAGTATTTGGTTTTATGCAATCTACAAAATACAAAAAAGTAAATGAATTCATTTTAGAACCGAAGCATTTCAACTAGCCATTATTTATCAAGTGAGCATATCTGGCCCATCAAGCCTCTTGTTTAAATACTGTATCATGAATATAATTATATATGTTTTAGTTTATACATGTCCCTATATTGGTTTATTTAGGAGAGAGAAACATGGCCCTGAGGAGACACATTGTAGACACTGTACATCAGGCATATCAGTCTGCGGCTAAAGACCTCAGTAATACAACACAACAGTTACACAAATCACAGGCAGCTGTAATGGTCAGTAGTTTCACATATACTCTACTGGTTTTAGAAATAATTTTAGCTCAACGGCAATAGTCAGCTGAGCTTATGGCATGGCGAAGCACATCAATATGCAAACTTTAATCATCTCAATTTCAGTCAAATATGGTATATAGAAAGTAGATGTATAGCTGTATAGCAGTGATTTTGTTTACCCAAAATTACAACTGAATAAAGGTAGTTTCCCCTAGGGAAAATGATTAAAATTTCCTAATTTGCCCACAAAAATTCCCCAAAACACTGATGCACTGAAAAATTAAATCTAGTTGTCCTTACCCACACAGATAGCAGATAGCACCACAATGTAGTGTCTTTGCAGTTTGCTAGACCTCAGAACTTAATTTTTCCAATCTTTAAGACAGACGGTAGTTTTCAAAAAATGTAACAAAATCACTGTATAGCCATTTAAAATATTAACTTCCCCAACCCAAATGTTTTTATTAGTGAAATGTTCAAATAAGGTGTTATATTTAGCCACTTTGAAAATCCTCTATGAAACTACTGTGACAGTTTGAACAAAATTTGGTGTTGAAGGTACATACATGCAGGTGGCGCAGATAGAAGTTTGCACAAAGTACCTTCCTTTGACATCCAAGATGACTGTTGTTACTACAAGTAGCAAAAAATAACAAACTGGATGTTTTAGCCACCCAATGTCTCAATTGAAATGAATACAGCCAGTTGAGACTCACAGACCCTATTAGGCCTCTTAATTCTGAAGTCATTATTTACCTATTCTCTCCATTAGATTTCTTAGATTTCTGCTGTATTTTCTCAGAACTGTTGTATCATTTTAATCCAGTATATTTTGCTTCAGAATCAATGTTTTTTTTCAATTTTCTGAAATTGTTATTTCAACATGTCCACATATTTTAATGATACATGTACGTGGCATATATAATTATTAAGTTACTAGATTGAGTTCACTTAAAAGTTTAATTCATCGTTATACATTGTTTATTTTTTAGGACATATCACATCACATGAGATTACTAACTAACGACTCATTCCATTTAGAGGACACGATAGATACCATAACAACCTGTCAACTATTACCTGATATCACAATAGCAGTTGTACAGTCATGAACGGTACTACAAACAAACCTAAATCAGGACTTAAAATCAACCAGACATCGTAAATACACAATAGATACTTGATATCAATACTGTAAATTAGGAAATTTTCGTGTTGGTTAATTTTTGCAAGAATCATAATTTCAAGATCTTTGGGAAATTTTTATGTCAGTTGATATTCGAGAATTTTCATTTCAAGACCTTTGCACACTTATTTTTGTTTCAGTGCAAATGCAAGTAAAATATATTAAAAATAAACTATTAAAATAAGTATCATTACCACAAGTTGTTACTCTGGAGAATGTATTTGAAAATAAAAGAAGCATGAAAATGTTTTGATTTACAGTATTGCAGTTATAGTCGTAAAAGGTACTACAATATGCATGTAATGGGACTTGGAATTAAGTCACAAACTTTTAAAGGACATCATGAGTATATAATGACTATCTGTATATAATTCAGTAGTATATATAATCATAGAAGATGGTTTAGCAGGACTTACAAAACTTATCCATCATTGAATATCATATAAAACTTATGGCTTATTTGCAGGTTGTACATAAAATCCATTTATTAACCTGTTAAAGATCTTCAACAAAATTCTGTTCATTTACCAAAAGTTTCAATATGTTTTTGTTTAAAATTTGTAACAGGGGACACCATACATTTTTAACATACTGGATATCAATAGATGAAGTTGTATTAGCTTGAGTTTGTAAACTGTTATGAATTTAACCTAACTTCCAGTAGAATGATTTATATTTTTAAGATTTATTTTATTATCAAGAAACATTATTGCAAGTTATTGTACTTAATACTAGTAATGTATGTGCAATATATTTATTTAGATGTTAATGAATTTAATACATTCCAGGTTTTTTAAAAAATAATAATGTACGGTAATAATGCAATTATATGTTGATGTTTAATTATGAGAGAATGAATTTTAGTTTTATGGAGAGAGAGAGAGAGAGGTAAAGAAAAAGAGAGAGAATTGTTAAAGATTTAAATGTATTTTGTTTGTCACGTTAATAAATAATATATAAATTGAATTGTTTGTATTCAAAAGTCATTTATTTAAGACATGACAGGGAAATAGTTTCATAAATTTTTGTTGTTCATTCCCATCTTTAATCCAGGAACCCCAGTGGCCTAGTCGTCTAAATTGCACACTTACAGATCACAGCACCTCACACAAACTAGATTCAAATCTTGGTCTGGCAGATCATGGTGTGAGACAGTTTGTTAGTTCGCTTGCCGAAGAGCAGAAGTTTTCTCTGGTCACTCAGGTTTCCTCTACCATTTCAGAACTGACCGACTCAATATAGGTGAAAGAATCTTCACTGGATTATAAAACATCATTACTTCACTCGGAGTGACTCCACTCCACTTTGATCCAACAGAGCATGTAACCTTCTTTATGTCACCTACTACGAGTTGATCTTAATTAAAATTTGGTGGAAGATTTAGTTAAAAGTATGACACTAATGTAATATTTTGGGAAACACTTTTAAACGCATAGGTATCTTCAGACAATACCAGACTTAAAACCTATATTGCATGAAAGACAGTGTGTTAGCACTCTAAAAAATGTCATAAGTGTGCACTAGTATAAAGAAGATCAGAAATTACTGCATAAATGCATGCAATACTTGAGCTTGTGATTAGATTAATTCTAGATAATAATAAGAAAAAATTGTCTCATCATGAATAGCTGAAGCATTCTTTAGTGCATTTCTTCACCAAGCACTTGACATTTATAAATGAAAGTCACATGGTCTTTTTGAATGGACCTTTAAAACAATGCCCCATGTCCCAGCAGACATTGCATGTTAAGGAACCATGCACATTGCTCTGAACACACTGCAGAGTTAAAAAAAATTCTGTCACTTCACCTATAGCTGGTGATGTCTTGATATAAGTGAAATATTCTTGACTGGGATATAAAACTTCATTCAATCAATGCAACATGAAAACATATTTCACCAACTAACGAACAAAATCTTATCTAAACAAAAATTCTACAATAGGTTATAATCTACTGACTGCTTGAATACATTACACTAATGGTCACTGATATAAAGATTACAGTGATGCCAATCCTAGTGTTAACCAATTAGTCTGTAGTGAACAGTGATGTACAACCAAGTGTTAACCACTTAGTCTGTGTGTCTAATAGGGATGAACATTCCAGTGTTAACCATTTAGTCTATGTGTCTAACAGTGATGTACATCCTAGTGTTAACCACTTAGTCTGTGTGTCTAACAGGGATGTACATCCCAGTGTTAACCACTTATTCGGTGCAGTGGACTGTGATGTACACTCCAGTGTTAACCATTTAGCCTGTGTGTCTAACAGTGATGTACACCCCAGTGTTAACCACTTATTCAGTGCAGTGGACAGTGAAGTACACCCCAGTGTTAACCATTTAGTCTGTGTGTCTAACAGCGATGTACACCCCAGTGTTAACCACTTAGTCTGTGTGTCTAACAGCGATGTACACCCCAGTGTTAACCACTTCATGAGTCTGTGTAGTAGACAGGGATGTACATCCCAGTGTTACTACTTAGTCTGTGTAGTGAACAGTAATGTACATCCCAGTGTTAACCACTTAGTCTGTGTAGTGAACAGTGATGTACAACCCAGTGTTAAACATTTAGTCTGTGTAATGAACAGTGATGCACATCCCAGTGTTAACTACTTAATCTGTGTAGTGGACAGTGATGTACATCCCATTATTAATCACTTAGTCTGTGTAATGAACAGTGATGTACATCCCAGTGTTAACCACTTAGTCTGTGAAGTGAACAGTGATTTTCATCCCAGTGTTAACCACTTAGTCTGTGTAGTAAACAGTGATGTACATCCCAGTGTTAACCACTTAGTCTGTGTAATGAACAGTGATGTTCAACCCAGTGTTAATCACTATATCTGTGTAATGACTGTGATGTACATCCCAGTGTTAACCACTTAATGTGTGTAGTGGACAGCGATGTACATCCCATTATTAATCACTTAGTCTGTGTAATGAACATTGATGTACATCCCAGTGTTAACCACTTAGTCTGTGAAGTGAATAGTGATGTACATCCCAGTGTTAACCACTTAGTCTGTGTTGTGAACATCGATGTACATCACAGTGTTAACAACTTAGTTTGTGTAATGAACAGTGATGTATATCCCAGTGTTAACCACTTAATCTGTGTAGTGGACAGCGATGTACATCCCATAATTAACCATTTAGTCAGTGTAGTGGACAGTGATTAAATCTCTGTTATAACCACTAAATCTGTGCCGTGGACAGTGATGTACATCCCAGTGATAACCACTTAGTCTGTGAAGTGAACAGTGATGTACATCCCAGTGTTAACCACTTAATCTGTGTAGTGGACAGCGATGTACATCCTAGTATTAACCACTTAATCTGTGTAATGGACAGTGATGTACATCCCAGTGTTAACCACTTAATCTGTGTAGTGGACAGCGATGTACATCCTAGTATTAACCACTTAATCTGTGTAGTGAACAGTGATGTACATCCCAGTGTTAACCACTTAATCTGTGTAGTGAAGAGTGATGTACATCCCAGTGTTAACCACTTAGTCTGTGTAGTGAACAGTGATGTACATCCCAGTGTTAACCACTTAGTCTGTGTAATGAACAGTGATGTTCAACCCAGTGTTAATCACTATGTCTGTGTAATGAACAGTGATGTACATCCCAGTGTTAACCACTTAATGTGTGTAGTGGACAGCGATGTACATCCCATTATTAATCACTTAGTCTGTGTAATGAACAGTGATGTACATCCCAGTGTTAACCACTTAGTCTGTGAAGTGAACAGTGATGTACATCCCAGTGTTAACCACTTAGTCTGTGTTGTGAACATTGATGTACATCACAGTGTTAACCACTTAGTCTGTGAAGTGAACAGTGATGTACATCCCAGTGTTAACCACTTAGTCTGTGTTGTGAACATCGATGTACATCCCAGTGTTAACAACTTAGTCTGTGTAATGAACAGTGATGTATATCCCAGTGTTAACCACTTAATCTGTGTAGTGGACAGCGATGTACATCCCATAATTTACCACTTAGTCAGTGTAGTGGACAGTGATAAAATCTCAGTGTTATAACCACTAAATCTGTGCCGTGGACAGCGATGCACATCCTAGTGTTAACCACTTAGTCTGTGTAATGGACAATGATGTACATCTCAGTATTAATAACCACTTAATCTGTGTAATGAACAGTGATGTACATCCTAGTATTAACCACTTAATCTGTGTAATGGACAGTGATGTACATCCCAGTATTAACCACTTAGTCAGTGTAGTGGACAGTGATTAAATCCAAGTGTTAACCACTCACTTAGTCGAAGTAGTGGTCAGTGATTACATCCCTGTGTTATAACCACTAAATCTGTGCCGTGGACAGTTATGTACATCCTAGTATTAACCACTTAGCCTGTGTAATAAACAGTGATGTACATCCCAGTGTTAACCACTTAATCTGTGTAGTGGACAGCGTTGTGCATCCCATTATTAACCACTTAGTCTGTGTTATGAACAGTGATGTACATCCCAGTGTTAACCACTTAATCTGTGTAGTGGACAGCGTTGTGCATCCCATTATTAACCACTTAGCCTGTGTAATAAACAGTGATGTACATCCCAGTGTTAACCACTTAATCTGTGTAGTGGACAGCGTTGTGCATCCCATTATTAACCACTTAGTCTGTGTTATGAACAGTGATGTACATCCCAGTGTTAACCACTTAGTCTGTGTTATGAACAGTGATGTACAACCCAGTGTTTAGTCTGTGTAATGAACAGTGATGTACATCCCATTATTAACCACTTAGTCTGTGTTATGAACAGGTATGTACAACCCAGTGTTAACCATTTAGTCTGTGTAATGAACAGTGATGTACATCCCAGTGTTAACCACTTAGCCTGTGTAGTGAACAGTGATGTACATCCCAGTGTTATAACTACTTAGTCTGTGTAATGAACAGTTATGCACATCCCAGTGTTAACCAGTTAGTCTGTGTAATGGACAGTTATGCACACCCCATGTGAAATCCATAAAAGATATTTGATTAACAACAACAACATTTACAACAATAATAACAACAACAACAACAACAACAACAATAATAATAATAATAATAATAATAATAATAATAATCATAATAATAATAATAATAACCCGATGCTTACAATAAACCTAGTCAAGAATAGTTGCACTAATGCTGAGTGCAGTTTTAAACAATAATTCATGAACTTATAATGAGATCATTATTACCATTACTAGGAAAAATTCATTGGACATTTAACAATACGGTACGTTTCATTTCTCATTCTTTTTGGGATCACTAAAACGCTTTTAGACACGGAAGACTATTTAAATGAAACAAAATAGAGATTTACATTGATTTACGTCCACACACCGATCGCATCGCATTATTTTCTGTTGTTTGATATATTGTGAAAAGAAAACATGGAAACACTCCTGGAACAACAGAGGCGATACCACGAGGAACGTGAGCGCATTGTTGATGCGATGACCAAAGAAATGCTTCAACCGGCAAAAATGGTAAACAAAATTCTAGGTAAAAGGGCGGGGGGGGGGGGTATAATAATTTCTTTCCTACGGTTAGAAAAATCTGTGTTGTATGTTCAGGTTGTGTTATAACATTTGATGATATGCATGCTATGTAGCAGTTATTTTTAAATCCAAGCCATACTCCTGAAATTCATGAGTTTTCTGTGAAAATATTATGAGATGTCGTAAATTTATTTTCTTGGTAGAGCACAGGCACTTGTTTCTGATATAAAAAAAATAAAACTCTATACTTAAACATAACACAAGGTATCAATCTTCACACTGTCCAAAACGTTGACTTCCCTTGGTTTTTCTTTGCTTATGACATAATGCTGGGGAATTCAAAAACAACATATATCATTCTTTTCTTCATGTATTCCGCTAAAGAATGATGTATAAGATGTCTGTCATTGTTGTCTCTGAACTGTGTCACAGGGCATAAACTTTATTTGACCATTGCACTTTCTGACATGGCCACAGACTGTCAATGCAGATCCTATACTGAATTTCGGTCAACGTTCTGATTGGCTAAAAGTGAAAGGATAAAATATTCAAACAATCAAAAGAAGATTGATTAAGCCAATCAGAACGTTTACCGAAATTTAGTACGGGATCAGCATTCACAGTTGACTGTGGCCATGTATATATACATGTATAATATAATATAATATATAATAAAAGCACTAGACCCTACTACTTGCAGTAGTCTGGAAGTATTTATTACCATTCTGATGTCCAAATCACTATTTCTGTGACAATAAATTATGGCCTATTTCCATTGAAAATCCAATAAACTTTAATAATGTCCAGGGCTGTAACAATACACTGTTAAAACTGGTTTGAAATGCTGTACTGGTCGTAGTGTGATATGGGTTGTATGTATTGGGTTACCAGCTTAAATTTGCTTAAACGTTTTACATTAAGGGCTTTATATAAAGTATTTCTGTAGACAAGAAAATATTGGTGCTGTGGGGATTTTACATGTTGAAAATGGTGATTTTGTACTAAAAGTGATGTAATTTACGTCACATGTAGGAAAGAACCACCATTTACCTGGTTTATCAACATGTTAAAACCCCTATAGCAGCAATGTGTTAATCTGTGCAGAAATATTCTATGCTAATCATGAATGTGCATGGCATTCTAGTAAACAAAAACAGTTCAGACGTTTGGAAAAAAGACTGATATTTACCTTATATTCACTAATTCAGCTTTGTAAGTCTAATTCATGTTTTATACAGTCATTGTGTTAATTGATTTTAATCTACATTTACAACATTTGTAAACACTCATTAATATATATATTTTTAAAGGGAAGAGAACAGATAAACTCAGATCACAGACTAAAACAGATTCTTGATGTAAGTATTTGTTATGTACATTGTACTTCTAAACCAATCAGTACATAAATATTTACATAGATAGATATTTGTCTTGGTGTCACAGGGAAATGGAGATAAATCACAAGTGGTACTTTGATAATGTCAACACAAGTTAAATTTGATGTCATCATCACATGTGTTGTGATTGACAACATTCACATGCAGTTTTAGCTCTTCTGTAGTCTGTACAAAGTACTTGTTGCCCCCTTCCTGACATGCATACCGTAATCTGTAGTTGAAAGCACTAAGCATTGATTGTTTTTATTGATTATAAGGGTTACCAGGTATTTAAATTAATTTTATCTGTGCATTGCTGAATGTTATATTTAGATAATAAAATCTGAATAGAATTAACAGTATTTATGATGAAATAACTTAATATGGTCAAATAAAAAATGAGATTGGTTTATGAATGGAGTAGAGTAATGGTGTAATATGCATTAGTCCTCTTTCACTCATGTACTTAGAGTAAAACTGTAAAACACCAACCTTGGGCGATAGGGATTCAAACCCATGGGACTAGAGGAACAGTGATGTGTGAGTCTGGGCCATCGTGCCCCACTAGTCATATGAGATTTAACATCCATTATTATTTGTTTTATAGTAAAACTTCATAATACTGGTATGCCTCTCAAATATCACTACAATATTTTGATGTTCAAAAATCCATTTCTTCTATGTTTTTCTTTATTAACCTCCTTCCATATGTATCACTGAACTCCTTTATAACAAAACAATCTGACTGAATAGATGGTGGCAATAAATCAGGGTTTTACTGTATATATAATGGACTGTTTCTATGTTTTCAGAGATATATGGAGTGTTCAACAGAACTTAAAGATTTATATGAAGATAAAGATGGGTATGTTTTATAAATTTAAATTTTATCTCATAGACAATTCTCTTATCCAAATTGATGAACCTTTATTAATGGAAAGCATAGTTATTTGTGATCGCCAGCTGTCTTTCTGCCAATCATCAATTGAATGTTTTTGTATTGGAGAAATCACATTTGGTAACATCATTGCCTTATTTGCATTAAAAATAATGATTGGCAAACGAAAATTCTCTTTCAGTAGCAAATTGGTGCAGAAAGTTAACCTACAGGCAATGAAATTTTCAAGTAGTGTGCCGGTGGTGGGGATAAAATTAAATTGTAATTTTAAGAGAATCAGTGGTAACAATTAAAAGGGGATAATTGGCATCTTTCTGTGGAACACTAATTTCTGGAGATAGATAAAGTAGAGATATTTTCTCTGATGCTTCTGTCTAGATTGTAGATTTGATATGGCCCAATACTGAATAGATCTAGAAATTATACAAACATTCTGTCAAGGAAAAATTGAAATATCCAGGTGAAAATTAAAATTTTTCTTGGATAAACAGATACCATAAATTACCATAATTCATAATTGTCCTAATACACCTTTCTAGGTTACCTACAAGTTCATCAAATTGTATCAGGACATGTGAGTTGAAAATGCAATAAGACTGAGAACAAATATATGATATATGATGGTCTGTTACAATGAGATGCTTTATGATAAGTATTTTTATGTTAAAAGCTGATTTCAAAAAACAGGAAATGATACATTTCATGTTCCTTTATGGTTGTCGTAGAGTGTCTTAAAATGTTGAAATCTACCTTTAATTTCAGATGTGGAGCATCACTCTTTCCTGAATATGTAAATTATTTATACATGTATGTTTGTATTGGTCATTAATGCTAGTGAATTTATTCTGACATTTAAATGTTTATTTCAGTTTAAGGAAAGAAGAGATCCAAGCCTTGTCTGGTCCTAATGAATTTGCAGAGTTTTACACTCGTTTAAAACAGTTACGGGAATTCCACAGAAAACATCCTAATGAGGTAAAATTGGAGTATTGCTGTTATTATATTGTTATTGCTGAAGCACGTCTTGTTATTGAATATGTAGTGACTTGAAGCATACACAGTCAATCCTGCCTTAAAAACACCTCTATATAATGACCACCTGCTTTTAAAGGCCAATAAAACATGAAAACTTTATCCCAATAGATCTTTATTCTCTTTATTTGAACCTATATAAAGGCCACCTGTCCATGAAGGCCTCTTTTAATAGTTCCGTTAGATGGCCTCCATAGACAGGTTTTACTTACATTTGTAACATCTACATGTATATAAAGGTGTAAATTTAAGAATTTATGGGGCACCAGACCTTAGAATAAATGTACATATTAGCATTTTTGTGTAATTCTTTGTTTGGTTGTCAATTGAAACTCATACTTTCTACAGTAAATACTAAATAATGTCCTTTAGAATGCCTAAACATTGCCATCATTTGGTGAATATTTTAACTGTATCCATGATATATACAAGTACTCTTATTTTGAACATTTGTCCTTTCTTATTTGTTATTTTTAAATCAACAACACTGAACCATAATTCATGTACATACCTCTATATTTCAGATAAGTATACCCATGTCAGTTGAATTTGAAGAATTAGCAAAAGTAAGAGAAAATCCTGGAGATGAAAACTTAAGTAAGTATATAATGTTTAACACACACACACACACACACACACACACACACACACACACACACACACACATTAATGTATTTTAAACTGCTGTCTAACTAAAATGTCTGCCTTTCTGTTTTTATAAAAGTACAGGTAACACCGTAACAGTATATTGCATGTTTTTGTAGATATGGTAGACTTTACAGATGAGGAAGGGTATGGCAAATACTTAGATTTACACTCATGTTTTGAAAGATTTGTCAACCTTAAAGGAATGGAGGTTAGTATGAGATAATACAACAATGTTGTATAGTGATTTTCTTAATAATGGTGAACGTAAGAATTGTTAATTATTTTAGTCATCTTCATATAAAAAATAATTTATAATGTTTTGCAAAGTCATAATTATTACAAACTTATTCTTGTCCTTTTGAAATTATTTTCTGATGAGCTTTGTCTTTTTTTCGAAGTATCCATTGGTAATTTTTTGGCTTCCAGGAATGGAAACATAGTATGATAATAATCAAGTAAACATGTTTCTTGTTTCAGAAAATAGATTACTTAACCTACCTACAAACATTTGATCAGTTGTTTGATGTACCTAAAGACAGGAAAAATGCAGCATACAGAGAGTAAGTACATGTATTTCTGATTTATTTTAATTTCCAAACTGTATCATCTTATGTATTAGAAACAACCTTAAAAATAGGGTTAAAAGACAAGACCATTACCAACCTCTCAAAAGTTAGGTCAAGTCAGGGTCATGTCAAAAGTTTAACCTTTGTAAAGTCAATTCTAGTTAGGCATGTTTCTGGTATTTAAGGGTAATACATTATCTTCTGTTGAGTCTTTCTCGTTTTTATATCTACCTGAAATATACAGATTCAGTTAATTGATTAAAAATAAGTCAGTTACATTTTGTTACATTTTTAAAAACTGCCTTCTGCCTTTAAGATTTGGAAAATTAAAGCTCTGAAATGTAGCAAACTGCATTATGACATACTTGCAATAGCTAGGTTCCTCAACGTAAAGATGTCAGATTGTGACAATATCTGAAATTGATTTTGTGGATATAAAGGTCAATAAGTATTCCTAGGGAAAACTACCTTTATTCAATCATAAATGTAGCCAAACAAAATCACTGAGTAAGTTTAATACTTGTCATTATGTATCAATGGACTGTTTGGATCACATGAATAATAAATTTGGACATTTGGTATACCCGGTAATAAAATACATATACAGTAAAGCACAAATATAACAAACTTTTTAAATATGAAGTGATATTACAAGTATTGTATTGTATTGTATTGTATTGTATTGTATTGTATTGTATTGTATTGTATTGTATTGTATTGTATTGTATTGTATTGTATTTACTGTACTGTACTGTACTGTACTGTACTGTACTGTACTGTACTGTACTGTACACTGTACTGTACTGTACTGTACTGTACTGTTAAATAGATAGTAATATTATAAGTATTGTATTTACAGCTACCTTCTTGAGTTACTGGAATATCTTGAAGACTATGTACACAGAATTAAACCTCTGTTTGATGTGAATGAGGTTAGTTAAACATGGATAAATATCGTAATGTGATATCTAAGCTCTGAGTGTGACATCAAATTTCTTTTACAACTTTTAAATGGTATAAATTGTTAAAGTTAATAAATATTTACAAAGATTTTAACATGTACATGTAAATATCATTGTCAGACTAACATGGAAATAAACAAGTAAAACATACATATATTATACATAAGTGTTTTGTTTAGCTTTCTGTCAGTTGTTAGCTTGCCTATTCATAGAATAGGGGGACCTACATTTATATTGTTACATTGCCTTGGGTACAGTGCTGCTAATGTTGATTTTTTATCAAAATCAGTAGTGCTGTACCCCAAATGCTCACAGGTCACTAGTTTAAATATGTATTAGATCAAAAGTTACCGGTAACCGTATTATAAAATTTTACTGTTTTCTCATGCAGACTTGAAATGTTGATTCATTACTTTATAGTACATGTATATGAAGTGAACAACAAATACCTATTTGGAAAAAATGAATAATTGTCAATGTAAAACATTATCAGCTTTTTACAAACATTTTTTTTCCTATTGTTTGCAGGAAATGGAAATTGTTAAAACAGACTTTGATTCACAGTGGACAGAAGGGTCATTTCCTGGATGGCCAGTAAGTAGAAATTGTATGCTGTTAATTTGATCATATAATTTACTATACATGTATTTCAATGTACCTAAATTCCATGAATTGACTCATGTCCTGATAATTGAGGTGTGCAAGAGTATAAAAATATTAAGAATGTCTTTTCTTTGTGTCTTGTGTAATGTAACTGACATGTACCTGTGTATCACATGATACCTCTTAACATTTATGCAGAATTACACACATACTTTGCATTGGATATCAAAACCCATTGATTGACCTTGTTTTGTAAATCATAGCATAAACGAGTATTAATGTAATGATGGATGCATCATTACAAATAAGGCGCCCAAACAAATAAAAGTCAAACCCTGTATTCAGAACTCATATTACGTGTATTAGAAATTAACAGGTTTTTTTTTACTTCAAGGTTTAAATTAAATAAAGATTCAAGAGATGTAACCTTTTTGGTCATTTAGAATATATACTTGGAGCAAGAGTGTCTATGTATGGTCTCTCTCTCTCTGAAATTTTATTCTAAAAAATTATTGTCTTGGTGTCAAATGAAAGTAGAAGTAGTACATGAATCCAATTGGTTGAAATTCAAACAATAGACAAAGTTGACTGACATCACCTATACCCGATATCACAACCTGTTGTTTTGATGAGCTAATAATGTGTTGATTTTAAATTAATCCAAGCATTTACCAATGTAATGTCATATTGATAACTAAATACAGCTACTCTATCGAATTGAATAATAAATCATGCCCCAGGGATAAATTACCATTAGTGTTGCTTTTAAAAAAAGATTTAGCTTGAGAGCTTTTGGACATGGATCAGTGATTACTTAAGTATCCTTTACAATGAAAATTCAAGCTTATGGTTTTGATTCTTAAACAAAATGATAGCAGCCATCCCATGAAGAAAACTATAGTTTGAGGGTGGAGATCTCAAAGTTAGTACCTAGACCTACCTGTCCCCATCCTCCTATTGAAATGACCATATGGGTTTACTTAAGTATCAATCTATTCAACTTTTCATAAAGAATAAGAAAATATATATGTTAGGGGTGGGGATCTCAACTGATCAAAAGTTAGTACCCAGCCCCGCCTGTCCCCACCCTCCTCTGGAATAACGTCATTTGTATTTCTGCAGTATCATTCTATTCAACTTTAAAAGCCGAACCTGAAAATATATAGTTTCAGGATGGGGATATCAACCATTTAAAAGTTAGTACCAAGCCCCGCCCATCCCCACCCTCCATCAAGAATGGCCTCATGGGACTTTCTTTAGTATCACTCTATTCAACTTTTCATGTAGAACCAGAAAATATATAGTTTATGGGTGGGGATCTTAACCGTTTAAAAGTTAGCACACTGTCCCACCCATCCCCACCCTCCCTGATACCCCCGGGAAAATCTTGCGATACAGACCTGTACATCTCGAGACACTGATCATGAATATATATGGTTTTATAGTACAAAATATAATATAAATAGCAAAATTGAGCATTATTGTTTTTAAGACCCCGCCCTCCTGCCCCTCCCCTAATGACCCCATGGGCATTTTACCTTGGCCTCCGGGGAAGGAGATGGGGATCAACCTTCCTGTGAAGTTTGGTTTAGATTGGACCAACGGTCTTCAAGAAATTGGTTGGAGAAGTTCATGGCCTGAAGAAGAGGAAGAATAATAAAAAAAAAAAATAATAATAATAAGAAACGGTGCAAAAACAATAAGTCGCCAAACTTTGTTTGGGCGCCTTAATAATATATAGGTACAAAGATTATAAATGCGTAGTAAGGGGTGAACTCCATTCGTTAGAATACATTGTACATTGTATGTTAAATCTGACTTTTTCAGAAAGAAGCTACTGGTGCCCTTGCACATACTGGTGCTCATCTTGACTTGTCAGCTTTCTCTTCATCAGAGGTTTGTATAGAATAGAATTTATTTGTTCAAGGTATCTGAATGCAATTGAAGGATTATCCACCACAACCACAATGTTCCGACAAATGCTCGGCATGCTTGAATTGCACACAAAAAGAATAAAAACTTGGCCTGAATTGTGCCATTTAACGTCACTGACACTAGTACGTCATTAGATGCCATGACGCTGCTTTGGTACCATGATGGTGGCCAGTGTCGGAACATAAAAGGCATGGCCGGCAATTCATCAATTAGCTAGGCTCATAGGGGTTCCAAATTGATGTAAAATGTTTAATGTTATCAAGGGCAACGTAGTCATGCTGACCCTTTATAACCTTGAGGTTCAGTAAATGTTCATTATGCATTTATCTTTTGAAATAATTATTTAAGTTGTCAAAATAATACAGATGCTTGTACTACTAGTGCTTAAAAGTGTTAATTATGAAGTAAATTCAAATCCTTAGTGTTTATATGTAACTTTGTATATCTCTTGTTGAAATTCCTGGTGATTTTGATGTATCCAATGATGGTTGGCACACTTGTGTGTTTTTTAACTTATCGTTTATACTTGTATAATTAAAGAAAAGTTTTACAACATTCAATAATTTGCAAGTTTGTATTAATTTTATATCTACTTATATATGTTTGACCAAAATGAATGGATTCCTGAGCTGAAAAATTTACAAAACAAATAAATCAGTCTTTTTGATAGAAAAAGTTCAAGTGCTTCGATTGTAATTAAATTTGTATTTTTTTGTTATTGTTTAGGAATTGGCATCTCTGGGATTGGACAGATTGAAAAGTGCCTTGATGGCGCTTGGTCTGAAATGTGGAGGGTAAGTGTGTTTTTATGATTTTGTACATGCTGATAGGATCTACTATTGAACCTTGTTATTTTCACAATTACTACTTTCTTCCAGCTACAATACAATTCAGGAAGTTATCACTTCATTCAGTACAGTAACTGTACTCAAAAGGAATGTATCTTGCTTTAATTTTGGTACATTGCCTAGTGACAGTCACTGTGTCTGTGCATTGTCAAGATCACAGTAACAGTATAATCATGATAATTTTAAACAAGCTGGTCCTCAAAATATTTTAAAAATATAAACATGCCATGTCAAAACTTGTCTTATTGTTTCTCAGATATAATATACTTTTAGGCCTCATTTTTGTTATATAATTGTACCTAGCATTTTATCTGTCATGTTCAAATAATAAGTCTGAAGTTTACTTTTTCACAGAACACTAGAAGAAAGGGCCATCAGATTATTTAGTACAAAGGGGAAGAATTTAGATGATCTGGATCCAAATATGTTTGCTAAATCAAAACCAGGACGAGCAGGCAAAAGCAGGTAGGACTCAAGCTACTAAAACACAAACAGGAGAATCAAAGTCTTACAATGTGTTTATAACTAATTATGCTTACAGTATAGTAAGCTGATGGACCTTGGTAGATATATTCAAAATAATTCTGAAGACAATAATTAATTTTCCAAATACATCAAACAAACAAACAAACAAACAATAAATAAATATAAATAAATAAATAAATAAATAAATAAATAAATAAATAAATAAATAAATAAATGATAAATAAAGAAATAAATAAACAGTGCTATATAAGTTTTTGATCTGCCAGTACTTGTTTGCTATCTGTGATATGCAGATTGTTCTTCTGAAAGCTACTACAATTCATTGTGTTTGTAAGCTTGCAATTGAGCTTAGGGATATTCTATGTTGGTGGTTTCAAATTGATTGATTAGTTGATTGGGGTTTAATGTACCAGTAAAGAATATTTTACATAATTATATATCAAGACATTGCCAACTATAGCTGAATTGATATTGTATAATTGGGCCTCAAATTGAGCTGAAGGACATTTTTACATGTTAACAAACTTTATTTCTCAGAGATACTGAAAGACAGAAAGAAATTGCAGCCTATGAAGCTCAAGTTTACAGATTTGCTGAGATACTAGGAGAACAGCGAGCAGCAACAAAAGAAAATGTGCAGCGTAAACAAGCTCGTACTGGAGAAGAGAGAGAGGAATCAGATGATGAGCATTTTGATGAGTCAGACTCTGATGACGATGATGATGATATTCCATACAATCCAAAAAATCTACCTTTAGGGTGGGATGGCAAGGTTAAGTTTTAGGTTTTTTTAAAGTTAATTAAAATAAGTCTGCAGTTTTAGGCTTAAATGATGGAATTATTTACATGTAATTAATTTGACTGTTAGAATTCATGTACACAAAATATTTTACAAATTCCTCATTTTCTATAAAATGTAAAAAAAAATATATTTTATTTACCTGCACTTACATATAGTATACCGACAACTTCACTAATACAGTTTATACTTAGTATATGAATTAATTGGGTATGTTCATGAAGGCTATATAAGAGATGGTCTCTAAAAAAATTGTTGACACTATGCTTTTCTCTCAGAAATAATGTTGTTTTTGGTTTTTTGTAGACTAGACTAAATCTATGACATCTAACATTATTGGACTAGCTCTTGTTTATCGTGTTACATATCTGATGGAATTACAGTTTGTTTTATACTTTACAGCCTATACCCTATTGGTTATACAAACTACATGGTTTAAACATAAGTTATACTTGTGAAATCTGTGGTAATTATACATACAGAGGACCTAAGGCTTTCCAGAGACACTTTGCAGTGAGTAATATCTTACATCAGATCTGTTTCAGAGTGGAGGAGGGATGGACTAATGGAGTTTTACACCAAAGTCAAGATACATTCACTTATATCATGGCGGTCAGTTCAAAGATGGTGGAGGAAACCAGGGTGCACAGAAAAAAACCACCAACCTTTCTTAACTTACAAATTTTCTCGCACTATAATCTATCCTGATTGGGATTTGAACACAGGCAGTTAGAGGTGCTGTGATCCTTTAATAGCTAAAAAAAGTTAACTCAAATAAAAAATTATCTTAAATACTGGTAGATGAAGGTAAATAGAATTTTGACATATATTTTGACTGCTGTGTATGTTTTGTAGGAATGGCGTCATGCTCATGGTATGAGATGTCTTGGTATTCCAAATACAGCTCATTTTGCTAATGTAACCCTGATAGAAGATGCTTTGGCTTGTAAGTATGATGTTTCATAGTTGTTTGACACTAATAATTTAGCTCTCTCCCAGTTATCCTTTAAATGGTCAGGTCCCATGGTGTATGATTTTCTAGTCACTTGTTTTCATCTTTGCCATCAGTCATATTCATGATGACAGATTTTTGAAGCAAATCATTTTGTGATTTTAACGGAAATACCTAGAAATACTATAACTTAAAAATGTAACTTTTACATGTAACACTGTCATAGTGACAAATTACCTTGGTTTGTGGAAAAGAAACTTTATATACTTCTCACAAAAGGTTTAGCATCACCTATGTTTTCAAGACATATTTTACTTAATACAATAAATGGAATTGCATGTTATTAATTCAGAATGTAATTTTATGTTCAGAATGCAGTTATTATAATATTGGATATCCATTAAGAGTATTTTCTTTAAGTCGGTGCTGTTTAAAATTATTTTGAGTTATCACCCTTGATATTGAGAGAAACAATAGAAACTTTCAGAAATGGTATGAATGAATCACTTTTAACAGTAATAATAAATTCATTTACAAGCACATGTAAAATATTTAGCTTTATATTTGCTCTTTGTAAATAATTGTGTTTTAATTCTTCATTTAATTTCTTTCAGTATGGCTAAAAATCAAATCAGTAAAAGAAACAGACAGATGGAGACCAGAAACAGAGGTGAATTTTAAGTTTTAATTTAGGAGTTAATGCACAAAAATATTTTGAAAATCAGCATTGGGTACATGTTCTTGTACTTATATGAAACCATTTATTTTGGTGGTGTTCCCTCAGTTTCTGCTGTATTTGTTTTGAACCAACAAATGTGATGGGCATAATGGTGCATGTAATTAAGAATATGTGTACAGAATTAAGCATACAAATTTTCTCTGCTACTTTGATGGAATATGATAAGTTTAGGTAAAGTTTTATGATGAACATATGTTACAGTCTTTAATTATACCCGGTAGTTTTAAAATGTACTGCAGTCTTCTTCATTAGTCATTATACAAAGTGTGGTAAAGTTACAAGTTCTTATCTACTATTGTGCATTAATAGAATTGTTACGAGAAGCTTACTCCTTCTTTAAGCACCCAGCCTGGTTGCCCATGTGGAAGTACATGTGTACTTATTTGCCAGTCTCAAAGTTTTCACTTCATTTTTTGGGATTGGATTTATTGACAGTTATGTTTGTTTTTGATTTGAACATGGACTGGTATGTTTGTTTTGATGGACCTGTATAATTGTGCTCAATTTGACATTGCACTGGTATTTTTGCGCTTAAAATGAAATACTCATTGTATCTATTTTATATGTCTACAGGAAGAATATGAGGACACGAGCGGCAATGTGTTTAATAAGAAGACATATGAAGATTTGAAGCGACAAGGACTATTGTGATGTGACATATTGACATTGTCAACTTTTTTATCGTCATTGATTCATCATTAACGTCATTATTAGATAGATCATGTGGTTTTACAATTGACATTTGCATTTCACTTGCTAATATTTCAATATTTTCATTTTTTCGCAAATTCAATGTGATATTGATACGAGAAAAATAATTTGAAAAGAAATAAACAAATTTGGACATTTGAGTGGATATTAAAGATGTTTGTTATTTAGGTATAGGCAAACAACATTGACCTGTCCGTTTTACCTTTGATTTAAATATTTATTATGGACGAGTAAATTAAGGTTATAGGGATCATGCATGTATATTTTGTCTATTTGATGTGAACATTCATCATGGGCAATATGTATATGTATTAACTGCGAATCCAAACGCTACCCATGAATGTGAATATTCCAAATAAAGGTCAAACGGACAGGTCAATGTTGTTTACCTATATTTGTACTCTGCTAACTAGAACTGTCTGTAAATATTGTACAAGTATGAATTTGGTTTAGAATTCAAAAATCTGTGTGGCCTTGCTAATCACAGTGCTTCTAGCCACCAAGGTTTTAATCCTAATTCGGTAAACCTCAAAATTTAAGGACTTTTCCAGGCCTGTACGAACCCTGCTCAGAAGATCAATTGTGGCATTTAACCATAAGTTGTCTGTTATGAGGGGTTAATATCTTCAGATTTATGCATATGAAGAGTTATGTCCCCTTTATTTTTAAAGCTTCTAATAGAATAGCATTCGAGCTCAACTTAATGTATTTCATATGTTAGCATCCATAGAGAAAGCAGTCTTACACTTCTGCAAGATTTTAGCATTGGGACCCAGAATTTGTTAACTGATGCAGTTGTCATCTGGCACAATTAACAATTACAGTATGTCCGGGTTTGTTTGAAAGGTCAAATTGAACTTAAATTACACAAGTAGAACACCCTTGCTCATACAGCAGCTTAAGGTGTCCATTGCTTCAGGGAATGGGGTAACCATTGAGTTTATCAATTTAAATAAAATTGCAATGCCTGGTAATGGTAACAAGAGTGTGCTGCACCTATATTATAATTAGTACCGGTACATCTGTAAATTTCTCCACTTGTACATTTATTTGGGTAAAACCGCTGCGTCAACATAGCTAGAAAAGCTTCACTGGGATAGTGTGTATCAGAGGTTGTTCACAATCTGATGGTAGAGTGTTTAAAAATGGGTTGAGTCTAAATTACTAGTACACAAGTACAATGTAATACCAATGTATGACTGTGTATCTATATTCACACCATCTCGCGCTTTATTTGTTGCAACCATCCTAATACTAATGTTGACTCATTTAAACATTGCTATCAGATTATGAATGACCTATTCAGGAATGATAATATTTGTAACATAAAATGTGTGTTAATGTATTTGGTATATACACATAGACCTACAACAAATAAAGCAAAAATTTTCAAAGTAATTTATTTATTTCATATAAATCTGTTTTTTAAATTATTTTTAAGACAGTAACAAATTTAAAAAAGGAAAAAAATATCATTCACCTCACCTCACAAACAGATCTCTACCTTAAAATCTGACTCATCAACAGGGAATAATAAATGCACCACAAAATTATAATAATTAGTATCTTTCTACTGAAATCTGACAACAAACATACATTGTAGTCATCTCCAACTCAATCCACAACGGAACGTGTCAGAGCAAACTGAACGTACCGGTAATTTAGTTTAATTACTCAACATTAAAACCTACCATATAAGTATAACTATGTGAAACTTTCAATAACATAATCACTATTAGACAAATTGGAAATAGACACAAGATGTATAGTTCTGGGCTGGGCAACTCGGAGCCATCTTAGCAGTTACAAATACTTAATGCCAAGGTATTATATTGGCGATAAGTGTTTGTAGCTGCTAAGGTGAAGCTAGATTCGAGTTACCCAGCCCTGTTCTGTCCTTCAAGATAAAATTTAACACAAAACTTTATAAGAACTTTTAATTAGTGAAATATTGCACACTATTTCAATATCACAAGGTAATTATCAAGCTGTCTCTCTTAATTGTGTTTAACATTGTAACGTTACTTAAAATGAAAATTCACACACTGCCTTATCTTATGTCTATGAAAAATTAGAACTCGCACTATCCACATTACAAAATCTTTTCCAGTACAAGGGTCGAAATTGTAAGAAAAGAATACATGTATAAAATATTACAAATTTGCAATATCAATCTCTGTATCAGACAAATGTCAAGACTATAGTTGTGGAACTTGTCATTCACTATGCGAGGGATTACCCCCTCCTAAAAGCTACAATATCTGTAATCTGAAATATGATTTATGCTGAAAGTGTGGTCTTATCAACTATGTTCCTCAATATTAAATATGAAAATATTAAACACAGAAAACATTCAGGATAGCATCATATTGCAATTATTGTAAACTTCTGGAACTTTTTTTTTCAAAATACATGTACTTTAATGTTACTAACATCATTATCAATTTTCTCAGCATTAATGAGGAAATAATGATCGGTACTAGTGTACTAACTAAGATTTGAAATAAAAACTAGAACAATTTAATTTGGAACCATATACGGTAAGCTTATTTATAAAGGCTTATTTAAAACTAAATCCCGAGCTTTTTTATATCTTTATCAACCAAGTTATTCTTTAAGTATCTAAAGCACCCACAGTTCTTGAATAATCTTATAAAAAATGACACAAAACTTTGTCCGAGGTGGAAATTAAAATTCATATGATATACTGATATCTGAAGGTATATACAATAATTCCAAATCACTTTTAAATCTAAAAAAAAACAAGATTATACTATTTATTTATACTGTAAACATATTAATTTCAGCAATTTTTGGGATGAAACAGTAGTGAAAGTGTAAATCAATTACCAAATTAAACATCTGTAATATCATGGTGCACACGCTGATACATGTGAATCATGCCAATTCAAGTCCATGTGAATTTACACCAAATTAAAATTTGTGCTAAGAAATTTAAAGCTAAAATTAATACATCTACAGTCTATAACACAATGATGACTTAGCTCATTCAGCTTTATAATAAATGAATTAGACCAAATCTTTTACGAAGGTTTTACACCAGAAATTTACATTATTCTGAGTAAGACAAGTTCCTTAAGCTTTTTTTATGCAAAACTGTATGCAAGAAGTTCTTACAATATCATTTTGTTTTACTAAACTTTCAAAGAAACTGTCAGAAGAACACATCTAGCCAACCAAATAATGTTTATTATTTAGTGCCGACACTGATGCTAAAGGTAATAACAGTTCTGTTATCTGTAAAGTAAAACTTAACAATTTTCACTTCTGAATTACACCCCAAAATTTCCTCAAAAATAAGTTGAAATACCCACATTCACACTTGATATAAACCAAACAACTCCCTAAAACATCTACTTTTGACTACCAATGAAATGAAAGACTACATCACATATTTATTACAATCAAAGCACCTGTCTGTTATGTTAATGACAAAAAAACCCAACTGCAACAAAAAAATAAAATAAAATCACATTTCATATCACAATATGCCAACACTTCCTACTTATAACTACCAGTACGGTACATACAACAAAATAAACATTGATATTACCACATAGCCACGTCAAACATTCAAACAGCAAATACCGTACAAACTGCTTACATGTGTACATAATGTACACATTAAACTTCTGTATCCACATGTAGCACTAGCGCCACCAATGACAATACATTTCAACGGTCTTCTGTATCCACATGTAGCACTAGCGCCACCAATGACAATACATTTCAATGGTCTTCTGTATCCACATGTAGCACTAGCGCTACCAATGACAATACATTTCAACGGTCTTCTGTATCCACATGTAGCACTAGCGCCACCAATGACAATACATTTCAACGGTCTTCTGTATCCACATGTAGCACTAGCGCCACCAATGACAATACATTTCAACGGTCTTCTGTATCCACATGTAGCACTAGCGCTACCAATGACAATACATTTCAACGGTCTTCTGTATCCACATGTAGCACTAGCGCTACCAATGACAATACATTTCAACGGTCTTCTGTATCCACATGTAGCACTAGCGCTACCAATGACAATACATTTCAACGGTCTTCTGTATCCACATGTAGCACTAGCGCTACCAATGACAATACATTTCAACGGTCTTCTGTATCCACATGTAGCACTAGCGCTACCAATGACAATACATTTCAACGGTCTTCTGTATCCACATGTAGCACTAGCGCTACCAATGACAATACATTTCAACGGTCTTCTGTATCCACATGTAGCACTAGCGCTACCAATGACAATACATTTCAACGGTCTTCTGTATCCACATGTAGCACTAGCGCTACCAATGACAATACATTTCAACGGTCTTCTGTATCCACATGTAGCACTAGCGCCACCAATGACAATACATTTCAACGGTCTTCTGTATCCACATGTAGCACTAGCGCCACCAATGACAATACATTTCAACGGTCTTCTCTATCCACATGTAGCACTAGTGCCACCAATGACAATACATTTCAACGGTCTTCTGTATCCACATGTAGCACTAGCGCCACCAATGACAATACATTTCAACGGTCTTCTGTATCCACATGTAGCACTAGTGCCACCAATGACAATACATTTCAACGGTCTTCTGTATCCACATGTAGCACTAGCGCCACCAATGACAATACATTTCAACGGTCTTCTGTATCCACATGTAGCACTAGCGCCACCAATGACAATACATTTCAACGGTCTTCTGTATCCACATGTAGCACTAGCGCTACCAATGAAAATACATTTCAACGGTCTTCTGTATCCACATGTAGCACTAGCGCTACCAATGACAATACATTTCAACGGTCTTCTGTATCTACATGTAGCACTAGCGCTACCAATGACAATACATTTCAACAGTCTTCTTCTCCTATCAATTTCCAACAATGACAATATACATGTATATTAAAAAAAACAAGTTATACATGTACATGAAACTGAAATGGGATGTTATTTCAAGTGTCCCCCAAATGAACCCAAACTGAAAATTTTTTTTGCATCTGTTTGGTTAAATCTTCATAATGGTAACAATAATTTAACATTTAGATGCTTTTTTATGTTGTATGAGAAGAAAGTTTTGAGCTTCCAACTACCAATTATTTTTCCCCGACATTATAATTGCAGCTAAATGTCTATAATTATTCACAATTAATAATGTCCGACTATACAGTGAATCAAGACATGTTTGAATTAATGTTTCTTTAATCTTATCAAAAAAAAATTAAAAATCAGCAAAGGCATTTTCATGCTTAACCTGCAGTCATTCTAAATATAGCAAGCAGCTTCTTTATCCCTTATCATGGAAAAGAATTATTATTGATACTTGTTTCTATAAAACATTACAAATTGACAAGAAGGAAAATTTGGCAAAGTGAAGGAGAAACATCTGTATAATTATAGCCTAAAATAAAGTCATACAGGTCATATATTTACCTAATGATTTACAAAGTGAAAACATTTATATTTTTAACGCTAATAGGTACATGTATATGATTTTAAAGTACTGATTATAATCCATTATTCACTATTTAAAAGTTCTCTTATCTATGTTTAATGTAAAAATCTTCCATTTACAACTGGCTCAAAGAATTGTTAACACTTCATACAATGAAGTTCACTGGTATTGTCACATGAAACCCCTTAGCCATTGGCGCAAATCTGTTATTTCCTTTAGATTACAAATCATATAATACAGAAGTAGTCAAACAATGACATAGTTCATCTGACCACTGATTTGACAATAACAGACATTATATGAGGGCACCAAAACATTAGCATTGTATAATGAGATAGGGCTTGACACCACAGTGACAGCAATAGGTCTCCAAACTGAGTTTATAATGTTTTTTTCCATGAAGGAAGTATTTTTACTTGAAACTGCCACAAAAAATCTTTCCATAGATACTGAAAACAGTTATACACAAATGTTATCAGGTGGTATCATGTGTGCTTACAGGTGAACCTCATTTCCATTTTGACAGGTTCAAAAGGTCAAGAACAAGCTATCAATTCTAGTCAACATAAGATCTCTCAAACATATAATGCATATTTATAGATGGCCAATGATATAATATCTCTTTATAAACAAAACAATTACATTTTAATATATGCCATTTTTTTGTTTGATATTTGCATTGTATTAACAGTGTGGGGGCTAATGGCTGCCATCTGAATTACTACCGAAGCACATGTCACAGGTATACTAGTATCTTAATTACACAAATCATTAAAACAATAGATTTACAACATAGAAACCATCTTCAACCTCAAAGCCTTACAATTCTTTATAGTATGACCAAGAATTGACGTATCACCAGCCATGCCTTTTATGTTCCAACACTAGCCGTCATTACAGTACCAAAGCAGCATCACGGCAACTAATGATGTACTAGTGTCAGTGAAGTCATTTTAAATGGCACAGTTCAGGCCAAGTTTTCATTCTTTTTGCGGGTAGTTCAAGCATGCCAGGCCTTTGTTGGAATATTGTGGGCCTAGCTGGCAATCTGTCAATTAAGGTTCTAGTCATACTCATTTTGAATAAATAGGGCTTAAAAGTTTAAGAACAGATATGTTTATCTTAAACATGGGTGAAATCTCAAAACGGACCATCCGTCCCTGTAGTTCACCTGGCACATAAAAAATCTATTCAATATTGACAAAGGTGCAGAATTTAAAAAGTGAAATAATAAGAGATTTTTATATACACACATCATTCATCACTGGGATTGACTTGACAGTTATCAATTTGCTAAAAATGTAGATTTTACCTTTAATTTTCTAGAACAAACAAAATATTTTTCAACCGTAATTTCTGAAAATTGCACACTGGAAAATTTAAACGCAGCCATTTTCATTAAAAATAAATTAATATAGTGTGAACATTTCCTACTGTGATCAATACAATTAAGTGTTGTACACTATTTGAAACCATCAGCCCCAGTATACCACTGGATAGACACAATAGTAGGTAAAATATTTAAATTATAGGACAAGGAATACACATATCTATGTTGTAATATACTGGATAAACATCTGCATACATATTTACATTTTTCTACATGTAACTAAACTTTTATAAGTAAACAAATAAACAAAATGTTTATAAACAATAACAAAAATAACCTTTTAAAGGAGTGTGAGGGTATTTAATACTTTAAATAATAAACTTATCTAATTAACTAAAAACAATTTTGGTTAACATTTTCACCCCTAAATGCTCTGTTCCTATTTGATGGACTGTACCATATCAGTATCTAGGGATGAAGATGTGAAACCTGAAAATGTGTTGATATTTAAGGGACAATCTGAACATATTTTTAACGTCCCTTATAATATATAATAATAATAATATTTATTTATCTATTTACATCAACATCTAGTACAACAATCTTCAATACAATTTCTTACTCTATCTTTTTCTTCTCTCCCTTTATCCTAGTGTGATACCCTTTCCTTCCAAGTTGGGATATTCCATTTAGGAAAACTAGGGTTATTGGGATAAAAAATATAATACCATACTAAAAAATCTGATGTTAAAAAATATCTGTTGGATAATGAAATTCCTGTGTGACTTGAAACTTATTTCAAATGATTTCTTCCTAGTATAAGCCAACAAAAATTCCAGAAAATTTAAACTTTCAAATCTATATGGCTACTACATTTAAAGAGCTGAAGAAACCATAATAAAAAATTAAGTTATTTTTAATTTTTCCTGAAATTAAAAAAAAACCATCAAAATTGTTTGTCCATTACAATGTGAAAACAGATTTCCAAATTTTGACACTTTGATTTCACGACGAAGTACTACTCTACTACTCTGGAATTCAATACTCAATTCAATTTCAAAACAAATTCTTAAAAAAACACAATTATTTTCAAAAAAGGAAGACAAAAAAATTTCTGTGAAAAATCTAATAACTGTCCATGTGTTGCTGCCATTGAAAATACTGACCCAACATATTTTAAAATATTAACCATAAATAAAAAAAAAAAGCACTCCTAGGGCCAGTGGCCATTTACCAAAAATTAACAATAATGCTTGACATATTTCTGACCAATATTTACAAGAATTTAACAACATACAGAAATTAGGCTCATCTTGATTATGAACCATTTGTGGGACTATTAAAATCCACCTTAATTGGCAACTCAAAAAAATCCTTTTTATATATCCTTTTCCAAAATGCTTTTATATTACATGTTTGCAGGTATCTAAAGAGTTTCAGAATACCATATGATGAATGGAAAAGCCCTGTTGTCATAACAACAAAGGTCTTGTCTAAACATTCTGATGATGAGAAAATTTCTGCAATAATGTACTGTAATTTACAGCCAATTCTCCATCTGGCAATTTTCATTTTGAAAAAAAATAACAAAAAATAAATGAACATAGTATACATGTGTTGAATCAGTAACAATCTATTCTTAACAAAATGATGGTGAAATAAGTTGTGAAAATACAAATTAATAATAATAAAAACACACTGGCCGTTTTTCACTTTTTTATGAGAACATCAAAAACTATCCGAAACAAGAATTTTTTTTTTACTCCAATGACTTATGTTTGTAACCCAAAATTACATGTAATGCCACAGTGAGGTAATAATGAAATAAAATGTGTGATACACAATATAAACAGTTTTTCAAAATTACAAATTTTTTATAAAAGTATACAAATAAAATAATCCCAATGAAGACAAAGTTTTAAAATCAAAATGATTGGTGGAGGAAAATAACCATGGTTGCCCACTGGTTCTGAGATCATATTGGTTAAGTATATGTTGTCCTGATAACAATAGGAAGATCTTCAAAACGTTTGGAATCCATTCTTCTTCTCATTACCATTTCAAACTTACACATCAATCAACTGTGCTTTGTAAGCACAAACAACTAATTTGGCCTGCAAAGAAAGGAAGACAAAGAAAATTTACTTTCAATATCCAATATTGTTTTAATTAAGTATTTCATTACTTTTTGTGAAAGACAAGACAAGTTTTCAGTGTACACAAAAATAAGACAACCTACATGTATGTACATGTATCATTACATGGTATGCCAAACAGAGAGGGGCTTCAGTGGGAGAATGGTTAAGACATAAGCCAACAAAACGCAAGGTTGTGGGTTCAAACCAGTTGAACCACAAATGAGAATTCTTTTTCCTTGCCATAAGACTGGATGGGCCGTTACCAGTATAATGGACTGAGGGGTTTACAATGTTTTTGAGTGACATTGCAGGCAAGTGCATATTTGTACTCTAAGGTCCCAAGAATTGCACATTAATACATAGCAGATCAGAAACACCTACACAAACTTGTTCACTTTATGAACTTGTGTTTAGATAAATCCATGAAATTGTTTGCTTCATTGGGACTAATAGCTAAAAAATTGCCGATGCAGTGTAAAACAACATTAATCCAAACAACCAACAAGAAAAAATTCAATATAAGCTGCAATAGGGCCTTCATAAGGAAATTTAAAACAGTAATTTTAATAATTTTTCTGTATCAGGAATAACTAACATTTCTTACTTACCTTGGAATTTGGCGCGGGTATGGTATTTACAATGATTTCATTTCTGCCTTGTTGTAAAGGACAAAATGACAACACGAAATTAGCCTCCTGAAAATAAGGAAATAAAGCATCAATTCAAAACTGACATCTTTAAGAAATGTATATATAAATATACATTGTACATAAATGTTTATGTAATGTAGTTTATCATGTACACATGATAATAGATTAGAGGTGAACATCCTTGGAGAATGGGGATCTTGGTATCCGAGTGATCTTAACTGCTTGTTTGCTGATCAAAGTGAGTAACTCTCACTAACTAGGTTTGAATCCCACTTAGGCAGATCCTAGTGTGATGAAGCCTGTTGGCTCACTTTTGGAATTGTGGGAGTTTTTTCCAGGCAGTCTGGTTTCCAATATCATTCTGAAATGACTGCTTTGGTATGAGTTAAATAATCTAGGCAGGTGAATTTAACACCAAACAGCCTAGGAGGAAAGCCTATGGCAAAATGGTCAGCATTATAAAAGGCATTAATGTATATTTTTTTGTATGACCAGTAGATTACAAATGTTTTTTTACTCACCTCGGTAAGTGGAGGTTGTTGAACACCATTTAATGTGGCAGAAGTTACAGCACATGGACCATAAAATCTACATTTAATGTCACGAGAAGTAATTCTGGCATGAGATATAAACAGTAGATATCCAACACCTGCAATTAATTCAAATTCATACATTTATACAAATAGTTTCCATATTTTTTTAGAAAATAACTCCTGATCATCCATAATTGAAAGTCTTCTTATTGCTACCTTTCAAATTATATTAAGAATATTGAAAACATACTTTAAATGACCCTAATGCTACTGATACTGGAATTTTCTTGGTAGTCTAATATTGAAATATATTTTATTTTGTTTCTCAGAATAGATATTTTTGTGACATATGTGTAATATGAATGATTTCATCCTTAAATAAAGAAACTTCAGACCTGAAAATTTAAAACATCTACTCTATCCAATCTTACACTCTATAGTATGCATTGTATGTGCACTTAATACATTTAACTTACCTGGTGTGTGTGGTTGTAACTCGTGTTTGAAATCATTAACAAACTTATGACCTACCTGGTGTGTGTGGCTGTAACTCATGTTTGAAATTAATAACAAACTTTTCTCCTTCACACAGCGGAAAACACTGGATTGGAAACAGAGCACTAATTATCTTAGCAGTACTGTTAAGTGTGATTGACACCTGCTTATCAAATTCTGTCGTTAACCTGAAATCAACAAAACACTGGAGTGAAAATTTTGATGTTGTAACAAAAGCTATCAGAACAGATGAATAGCCAAGCTCACCTGCACAACTTGTCAAATAACGCACTCTAACACCTCTACACAACATGTGCAATGTACACAAAAACTGCTAAAATACACTCAGGTAGATGTCTTTGTGGCTAAGTGATGTAAAGCACTAGATTATGAATCAAAGTGCCTCTCGCTGTCTAGGTTTGAATACAACCCATGAAGGTCCTCATGTGAGAAGCTGACTTTGCAAAGACCACTGGTTTCTCTGGGCAATCCAGTTTTCTCTAATTACATGGATTTAATAACATACATGTAGTTTTATGATTCACAATAATCTTTTTTTTCATTTAACTTGCATGTAGCTCTAAACTATTTTAATTGATTGATCTAGTTATAGGATCTACTGACCTAGTTATGTCACCTACTGACCTATTTATGCCATCTACTGACTTAGATATGTTTGATCTACTGACCTAGTTATATGATCTACAATGATGTCTTCTATCTCTGTTAACCTCATCATTTTGGCATAAGTAAGAGCACTGAATCCTGAGTTATTTTGAGCAGAAAAATTAGCACCATGCTCCAACAAAAATCTTACAATCTGTTTATGTCCTCGTCTTACTGCCTGTAACAGAAAAACAAATTTATTAATAACTGCTATTACTGTGGTAATCTTGAACATGAAAACAAATGAACAAATATCACCAAACCATCATGGCCCTCAAGCACTACTTTTGTTTGTAGAAACAGAACTTGAAGTTATTTTCTGCCATTTCAAGAATATGTAAATTTGTCCACAGAAAGGTAAAAGTATATCATTCATTGTTTATACTGAATAATAATGAAATTTTCTGGTTTGAATAGAAACTTAACATAATTACATGTACTAACACTTAGTTACATGGAAAAGTAATACTTGTGCTTTGATATTGCTTCTTCTTGGGGGCAAAGCAAAAACCTCGGGATAAAATTAATACCCTCAATAAGGTTTGTCAGGCAATTGTATCACATGATCAACACCCATTAACATTGGTGTGGAACATTTGGAAGAAAACTTCAATGGATGAGATTCAGTATTCAGTGGAAATAATTATTGTACATATACGTCACAGGGTATCAAGGAAATCCCCATTACTTTGTCAAAAAGCTTAGCACCAGTGTTTACAGTATGTTAATCAATTTTTAAAGAAGTTCTTTCTTTCTTATAAGTTTGCTGTGATTTCTAGTCAAACCTATGTGATGATTCTATACAAATGGTAACTATAAATCTATTTATTTACCTTCATTAATGCTGTTTCTCCTGTTGTTTGTTGTAAATTAACATTAGCACCAAGTTCTACCAGTAAAGCTACTGTACATATATGTGCCTATAATATATATATAAAATTGATATTAATTAATTATATTTACAATCCGAGTACCACTCTCTAAATGACTATATGAACCTCTTTTTTATGACTGACATTATTTTTCCACAAAATGTTAAAGTGTAAATAGTTCTGTAATGGCATACAAAACGTAATTATGCGCAAAATCCAAAAATAATTACATATACATACATGTACTGGTTAAAGTCTGTCCCGAGCCATTAGGCCAATCAGGCCGGAGCTTATCCCGGTTTCTGTGGCGTTAAGTGACTGAGAGTACAAGACTCTCCCCTGAATGGGACGCCGGTCCATCGCAGGGTTAACCCCCAGCATTTTGCTGGTACTCATTTATTTTTCAGCTGAGTGAACTGGAACAACGTGAAATTAAGTGTCTTGCTCAAGGACACAACACATCGCCCGGTCCGGGGATCGAACCCACGACCTTCGAATCATGAGTCCAACGCCTTAACCACTAGGCCACGCGCTTCCACATGTACTGGTATATCATAAAATTTCAATTTCATAATTGTTTCTAATTAAGAAAAGTGTGGCATATTGTTAATAATGCTATTTGTAAAGAATTTTAGTTTTCAAATACTTATTGTATTAATCAAAATTGGTCAAAATATACAGAAGATTTGTCTTAGTTATAGTAAAAAAGAATATAATAAATCAACTGAACTTTCAGGGGATAAATCTGTTAATATTTCTTTATAACAGCAATTTTTATTATCGATGACAGAGGTTTGTTTACCTCTGTGATGTAAGTTAACTAATTGCTACACTAGAACTTCCTTGAAGGAAGCTATATTATAAATGAGTTTGATATTGTTTTATAACTATAACATACATGTTCACAGGCCAGCATTAGTGATGTGGTTCCTGTTTTCTGTTGAGCATTCACATTGGCACCATTATTAACAAGCAGTTCTCCAATATCATCATAACCTGTTTAAGATAACAAATCATAAATTTAAAATGTAATACTGTTGTATTTTCATCTCTTACTTTTAGCAATCTTCTCAGTGAGTCAGTTTACTCATGTGAAACTAAGGCAAATACAAATTTGTATAGTTATTTATGGCTGGCATGTATAAAGCGGTAATGTGTGTCCGTATTTGTCACAAGTTTTTAATGATGTAAATTACATTTCTTCTATCTTCTGTTTTTAACTTATTAGAAATTTTAATTTATTTTATGTTTAATCCATCTGTACAATGCAATAATTATTTCATTTATATGAAGAAAGGTCCAATTACTCCAAATTCAAATTTAAATATGATATAAATCTCACTGCATCCAACTCATTTTGACAAATATTGACCATTTATGAATCTCTCTGTACATCAGGCTTTAGTTTTATAAGATTTTCCTTAATTTAAATCTGGCAATGTTTTGAAATTTCTTTTAAAGCTAAAAATACTTTTTTTTTAATTAAATTTAATGCAAATATTGTAAGTGTGAGTAATCTTCAAAATGACACCTTAAATTCCTGAATATCTGAAAAAATAACAAAATTGTTAAGATTTTAAGTTTTCCAGATTTAAGTTAAGGAAAATCCTATTTAAACAAGAGGCCCATGGGCCTTAACGCTCACCTGAGGAAGAGTACATATCTTATGCAGAGGTTCAATGGTCAATGACATTAATAAAAGAGAATATCAAAATTTTCAGCAGTAAGGGCCAATAATATGCATGCATTTTTGCAAATTAATTATAATAATTATAAAATAAGTATGCTATATATAACATATTTAAAGTCTAGCTACAATATATTATTTATAAACAGCTAAAACATCTGTATATTAAAATGTGCATTAGGCCAATACCTACAATATTCCAATATACATGCCTATACAAAGAGTTTATAGTTTTTAAGATAATTAACCATTTAAGTATTCGTTTGCATCTATGACCTTGACCTTTGAACCTATGAACTTCATTCATATATCAAAATGATTGTTGTGCAAATGCCTACAATATTCCAATATACATACCTATACAAAAAGTTTATAGTTTTTGAGATAATTAACCATTTAAGTATTCGTTCAATTCTATGACCTTGACCTTTGAACCTATGACCTTCATTCATATATCAAAATGATCGTTAGGCTAATACGTACCTTATTCCAATATACATGCCTATACAAAAGTTTATAGTTTTTGAGATAATTAACCATTTAAGTATTCATTTGCATCTATGACCTTGACCTTTTAACCTATGACCTTCATTCATATATCAAAATGATCGATAGGCCAATACGTACAATATTCTAATATACATGCCTATACAAAAAGTTTATAGTTTTTGAGATAATTAACCATTTAAGTATTAGTTTGCATCTATGACCTTGACCTTTGAACCTATGAACTTTATTCATATATCAAAATGATCGTTGTGCAAATGCCTACAATATTCTAATATACAAGCCTATACAAAAAGTTTATAGTTTTTGAGATAATTAACCATTTAAATATTCGTTCGCAGCTATGACCTTGACCTTTGAACCTATGACCTTCATTCATATATCAAAATAATCGTTAGGCCAAGATCTACAATATTCCAATATACATGCCTATACAAAAAGTTTATAGTTTTGAGATAATTAACCATTTAAGTATTCGTTCAATTCTATGACCTTGACCTTTGAACCTATGACCTTCATTCATATATCAAAATGATCATTAGGCCAATACCTACAATATTCTAATATACATGCCTATACAAAAAGTTTATAGTTTTTGAGATAATTAACCATTTCAGTACTTGTTTACATCTGTGACCTTGACCTTTGAACCCATGACCTTTATTCATATATCAAAATGATCGTTGTGCAAATGCCTACAATATTCCGATATACATGCCTATACAAAAAATTCATAGTTTTGCAGATAATTAACTATTTTGGTATTCTTGGACATCTGTGACCTTGACCTTTGAACCCATGACCCTGATCTATGTATCAAAATGATCGTCATGTCAATACCTACAAATAACTGAAAATCCTACGCCATTATCACAAGAAATGTTAAAAAAATAGCAATTTTTATCGAAGGTCAAAAACTGGGACATGACCTTGACCTTCAACCTTGACATCAATTGGAAGAAAATTGCAAGACAAGATCAACAGTGAAAACTCCATACAATTATCTTCAGCTGTTATGAAGTTATAACAATAAATGTCTCATTTTAAAAATTACGTAATTTTACACAAAAAACGCGTAACCTATTTTTCGTCTAATTTTCATGAAAAACACAATTTTAATGTTCCTAGGTATGCAGAATCCAAATATCCAATCAAAATTTGCCTGCACCTTTTGGTTTCAGAGAAGAAGATTTTTTTGTCTTTTTGCTATTTTTAGTAACAGCGGCCATCTTGTTGGGCGTGGCCAAACCCCGAACACAATTTTGAAAGGCTGTTACCCAGGCATGATAATCACCAAGTTTCATCAAATATGGCCCAGTAGTTTTGGAGGAGAAGATTAAAATGTAAAGTTTACACACGACGGACGACGCACGACGGACGACGGAGGACGGACGACGCACGACGGACGACGGACGGTGATAGATTGCAATAGCTCATCTGAGCCTTTGGCTCAGGTGAGCTAAAAATGAATGCAAAACTGGGACCTGCTATACCAACAATTTTAAATACCAGTAAAAAGCTAACTTACCATATAGTGCTGAGTACATTAATAGAGTAATACCGAGATCATCAGCGGCATCCACATCAAATTTATTTCTACTATTAAGTGCTTTTCTAACTAACTGGTAATCACCCTCCATAACTGCTTGACGAAACTTGTCTGTAAAACAATGAGACAAATAAATCACTTCATTTAGCTGTAGTTGTACCAATATGATACAGTAAAACACAAATATACTAACACGCTTACACCAAATATATGGACCCTTTTAATGATTATTATTAATTATGTCTCAAGGTCACCCTTATATCAATTTATGGCTAAAATTTGAAAACATATAAATTTCAATTTTAAAATTGTAAATACATTAGTCAAATTTATGAAAATATATGTAGTCCTTTTCAAAAATTTTACAATTTTAAGTGCATCAAATTTGTAAAAATATAGTTCTTTTCAAAGGATTTTACACCAAAAATGATTTGTCAGAAATTAGCAGCCAACAGGTGATTTTGGCTATTATTATACAGTGATCTAAAACTTATCACTCACAAAATATATGAACATATATTGCCTCCAATCTTTTATCTTTAGAAAATAAAGATTTGAGAATAAAGGATTTAAAATAGAAAGCGTTTGTATGGAAGTCTAGTTCTTCCAGCAATTTTAATACTGTTAAGCGAACAAGAATGCTGTGGTATGACATAAGCTCTTCCATATTCTGACCAGGCAAGTTAAAAATTCATAATGATTGAATATATCATCATGTTTTGAAAACAAATTTGATCTTGATTATCAAATTTGACTTATAAATGAGATTTTATTTTTTTAAAAAAATTAACAGGTAGGTTCACTTTTGTAAAATATTCCCCTTATCTTTACCAAATAAAATTGATATATCAACTCATTCATCTAGACCAACTATCAATGGATATTCCATTTATATGAAATCATAAAACATTAATTTCATCAAAGATGTTTCATATTGGTTTTTTGATTTGATTTATGTGATGCCTGCAGCTGGTATCTAAATAATGATCCCTATTGGCCATTGACATGTATTACTGAATACCATAACTAATGGTTTTTAAAATCTGACCTAGATAAGTTGAATGACCGATCAGTGGTCACTCTATTGATTGATAATCTATGTGTGGATTACCAGTATGGCTGAATTATAAATCCTGAGCCGTTTGACCTTTTTACACTAATTAGGTTAAAATCAATATGTTGTAGTAAATTGTAACAGTAAGGCATTTTTTTCATCCTGATATATACTACTAATATATAAGACTTATACTGGTACAATATATAACAAACATAACCTTAGGGTAAGATCTCATCAATATTCATACCAAAGGTCAAATAACCAGATCAAACATGCTGAAGCACATGTATATGGCAGGGTCAAAGTGAGTGAACTATACCAGCTATTGATCCTGAAAATGAACCTATAGCTAAATGTATATATAAATATAATTTATTCTCAACACTACCCAACACATCTAGATGACAAAAGTTATAATAATATCACAATACACAAACCTTCTGATAAATCTAGTATTTCTTCTTTATCATCGCTGGGTGTCTATAAAAAATCAATAAACATCATTAAAACATTTTTATCTTCCCTAATTACCAATAACTTTGATAGTTCATTGCACTCAAAGTATAAACCAATATATGGGGCAATTATGTAAATTTTGTTTGAGGTAAGGTTGTTGTGTTTTAATATGTAAAGGTGAATGAACCATCTCTCGCTTACTACCCGGTATATCTGTACATGTATATATATACGTGTGTGTGTGTGTGTGTGTATGTGTGTGTGTGTGTGTGTGGGTGTGTTGCATAAGTGGATACAGCAAAAACAGTTATACAACTTAATCTTGTTCATCTCTTTACCACCTCATTTATCATGTTTATTGTTAGTTTACTTAAAGAACCAAATCCATTTTCTCTCTATTACTTTTATGATATCCTGGCATTATAAAGCCATTGTTATAGGATGTTATAAGATCAAATTTAACATCAAATTCCTTTGAAATGCAAAAAGTGACCAAACACATGGTGCATATCATTTAGGTTTTAAACTATAGGTAATATTCTAAGCTACTTTAAGCATTTTGTACTCTAATATTCTAATTTCTGTCAAACCGATTATAAATGCTTGAAACTAAAAATGTACTGTTAATTAAAATTTTTCTACTTTGGATCAGTGATCTAAAAGTATCAAGAACATGCTGAGAAAAGTCAAAGTATCATTATATGTTTTGATGTATGATAACCAGGAAATAAGAAATATTTTGTATTGTATATAGTTACCATGGTTACATTATACATATATGGTGAATTCAAAATTGAGAAAAAATCCAAGCCAAAAAAAAAAAAAACAGAAAGAAAGAAAAGCTCAACAAAATTGACAGATTCACAATGTATAACTGAGAATTGGTTAGGTTGCAAAATTGAAATAGATCTGACTCTGTATAGAGGTAAATAAATTATTTAAAACCACTATTATATTATTATCAAACCACTGATAGCTAATCTATAATATCAAATCCACAAAATTTTTCTTGGTTAATAGTGGATTAACTTCTTCTAAAACACAATACATGTATTTCTTGTACCTACAGTATAAATATATAATCTACTTTGTTGTAGGAAGGATTTGTGAATTGAGAATCAACCACAGAGAAATAAATGAGAAATGAAAACAGAGATCTCCCATCTTCAATTCCCCAGACCCATAATTCAATATTCGCTGGTTACAACAACGCAAGTTGACAATACAAGTTTCACGATCATGGACATGTTTTTGTTGTAACAGTATGTAACAGAGATATTGATTGGTTCCTGCAGCAGTTTAACTTCCTGTGTTAATGCACATATACATTATAGAAGTGTTTGCAGACTGTCTGGATTCCTGCATCTTTCTCCTATTTTATATCTCTGTTTATTATAAACCTTCTGCATAACTTTAAAATCAAGACAGTTTTAATTCACAAAACCTGCAAATTATGGCAAAATTTACATTTCAACTTGAAACATTTAATCATGGCTAAAATCAACCAACCTCTTTCAAGATTTCACAGTTTTTGTGCAATTTAATAGATAATTTGTGACTCTTGTGCAGTGATTCACATCTTGGCAGAATTATAAAGAACAACTCTATTGCATGTATATATATTTCCATTAAAGGCTTTACACAGCATTACACTAAGCTGAAGTCATGCAATAACATAAAACATGTCATTAATAATCACCATGGCAACCTAAAACTGCATTTTGCTTTGAATATTTATCTTCCTCACACAAACATTCCCAGGCATTTATTTCTAATTTTTAATCATTTAATTTTGTGGAATCTTTTTGCCGTAATTTTAATTGAAAGCTTATCTGGGGCATAAAATTGTCTCCACTCAGGGCCCTAAATAATTTGAGGAGCTATGAGTATTTAATTATCTTTTTTTTTATTTATGGGTAAACACGTTGAGTTATGAGTATAACTACTCATCAAATTTAACACCAAGATAGTATAATTGAAAATGATACATCTATATTATGAGTTAAAATCAGTGAATATGTCTGTGTAATTTTTTTATTTAACATTTATTGTTTGACTGGTTGAAAACTGATAAGAGCAGTGTGGCTGAATGAGCATGATTTCAGTTGTATCTGTCAAGATTATCAACCAGAGGGTCAATGGAGTAGTCAAGTAAAGACACAAACATTTCTTATTGCTGTGAAGGGCCTCGGTGACAAAACTGTCTAAAGGGCACACTTACAGATCACAGCGCCTCTCAACACCTAGGCTAAATACCACCTGGGCAGATCATAATGTGTGAGAGATTGTCCATTCACTTGCCTGTGATTTTCTCTGGGTACTCTGGTTTTGTCCACCATCCACAAACTCACCGTGTCAGTATAAGTGAAAGAACTTTGACTAGGGCATTAAACACCATTACTCAACTTTACTGCTGCGAAATGAAAATGACATCAGGCAACAGAAACCTGTTCAGTCTGTTATACAAATGTATAAATGTATTCTTTAAATATGATTATCATAAATGAAAAAGTGACACTGGAGAAATGAATTGAGCAAAAAAAAAAAAAAAAACAAGATTCTGTTCAGAATGAACACAAGTGCCATTGTTTTCATTTTTAACTAATTCTTAACTAGTGCTGATACTTTCACTTAATGGTCGTTTATGTTGATACATGAGGGTTTAACTGATTGTGTGTAAGAGAGTAATTTTGTTTTACACAAGTCAAGATTCTTTCACTTTTATATGAAGGTGGTCAGTTCTGAGATAGTGGAGAAAACTGGAGTACTTGAGAGAGAGAGAAGGAGAGAGAGAGAGAGGGAGAGAGAGAGGGAGAGATTACAGCATATGGAAATTTAAAAAGATATAAAAGATAATTCTGTAGGTTTTAATGTTACCTTTTCTTTATCCAGGGAATCTAAATCAATGTCATCTAACTCGATATCAAAACTAAGGTCTGCACCTACCAAATACAATACAAAACATATACTAGTGTATATTATATAATCCTACATCTTGCTCGCTTGCAGTTATACTGAAAATCCCCTGAAATTCTGAGATACCTGTATGCGCAAATTTGAAGTAGCAAAATGTTTTGTGATATAAATGTTTTTGTGATATAGAATATAATTGTAATAAATGCTAATTAACGAGTATCACTTTCAACAAAATTGCAGGCACAGCCTATGTTGTGAGCACAGTAAATATATATATGCAGATTTACCTCCTCTTCTGGTTCATGCAATGACCAATGTAATATCCTGATGATCATGTATATCAAGCTTAGTAAAAATATTGTCTACAGTGTTGGAGGAATGGACTGGACAAACAATAGCAGGAGGACAGACAATACTTTACCATTATTAATATGTACCATTTCTAAAAATGGGCATTTAAAAACCACTTTCATGCAGTTTCTTTTATATACATGTCTCAAAATTAATTTTTCAAATTCTGTTCGTCAATGATGAACAATCTGTTATAGAAAAAATATCATACAGGGAGATTTATAATGAAGTGACCTACCTCGTTCATGTGATTTAGTGTCTTCTGGTAAAAGTGGTAAAACTGATCCATTCCAGATATCATCTAATGGCTGTGGTAACTCTACAGAGTCTTTTCTCTTACTAGATTTATTACCCTTAACTTCTATATCTAAACAACTAGTATAACTATTTGGTGAAGAGTTGCTACTAATTCCACTGTCCTTGGATGATTCCGAATCTTTTCGTTGTTTACACACTTTAGCACTGTTATTATTAGAATGATTACTAACTTCTGAATTACTACGTTTTCTTTTCAGTCCTACAAATTGTGACATATTTTTCGAGTCTGTGAATGAAAATGTTGATGAAGACGATGACGATGATGTTGATGAACTATTTTTGTCTATTCTACAACTTTGGTCTGATGAAAATGTCCCCTGCATTGGACGGTTGGCAGACACTGTGTCAGGTTTTCTTGGCGGAGTGCTCCCCCCTGACAGATAGGATTTTAACGGACTCGCTGGTTTTTCCATCTCTATATGATCTTTCTTTATTTTTTCTACTTTTTCTAGTTTAGATTTATTGTTGTCTTTTACAGATTTTGTTTTCACTTTACTTGGCCACTCAATCTTAGATGGTTTATTGAGACTTTTAGAATCACTAGATTTGACTTTAGAATCTCCAGTGATGTTACCAGTTAATGACGAAGACAAACTTTTACAACTGTTTCTTGATACATCTGGATAAAGATAAAAGGTAATAGGAGTAGAAATTATCTATAATGATGTACAACACTGACCTGTCAACTTGACCTTTCATTAGGAATATTCATATACGATGACCCATCCAATACATGGGTAGTGTTAGGATTCACAGATAATACATTAACAATGCAATATTTCCCCATTATTTAGACAAAATCGACAAATGTTTCCTTTACATCGATATACTTGTGGATAATAAATATTAAAAGGTCAAGCAGACAGGTCAATGATGATTGCTTTTAAATATCAACTTAAAAACAACGATGATATTTATAACACTATTTTTTTAATTTCAGGCTGTGTCTGTTAAAAGTCGAGAGTTTTGATATAATTAGTAAATAAACATGTTTAAATGAAAAACTCTCTTAGTAACAAATCATTATTTGATGAACTGATTGATCATTCCTCCAACCTAGTCAAATCCCAAATGAAATAAATATTTTAATAAATGTAAATTTCAAATTCTAGAATATAACACAGCCATGGGATGGAATATGAAGCAAAGGCATTAAACAGTGGTCTAAATGAAAAGGTGGTCGCTATATACAGACAATCTCTACAGATTTTAATTAATTTTACTGATTTTGTGTGACAAAAATACATTTTAAACATGAAAATTTGACAGATTCATGATAATTTACACCTGATAGTAATACTTTAAAATATATCATTTACATTAACAACAATAGCATGTATGACCAATGGATCAAATGTATCAATTTCAAAACTGGGTTAAGTAGACACACATCATATCTTCTTTTATTTCAAACATGCACACAATTTTAAAAAATATTTATTTTAGGCTTGTTATATCTAATATATAGTATAGTAATGTCTTTTTACACTTCGACCAAGTTTTTTAGTTGGTCTGTTGGGAAGTAGAGGAACTAGGAGTGCCCGAGAAAAAAATCTTTGGTGAGCGAACTGACAAAAGTTCTTGCACTCAGATCTGCTCAAGCAGGATTCAAACCATGGCAACAATGCACAGCTGGATCCTAAACCAACACTGGATTGTTTTGCCAGAGAGTAATTTGGAATTTGAAATGTTCATTGTGAATTCAAGTTTTATAATTTTTTCAGTTTCTGATCAAGTGTTCTATCATTTAACCACAAATGCTTATACCAAAACAATTCACTTAACAACAGCCATCATTTCTAGTTTTAAAGTAACCTTTGCTGCTATAAATTTGTAGTGTTTTATAACAAAAACCACAGCATCACATTTACTAAATCCCAGAAAGTTACTTTATAAATGTACAAACCTTCTGTGACAATCTTTTCTGGCTTTTTTGTGTTCTGAAAAAATAAAAAGGTCATGTTTAAATGTTAATACTGGTATACTAGTCTACATTTAACCTACATCAACAACAGTATCTGTATAAAGACCGCAATATTTTAAAATTTGTATAGAAATTTTGGTAAAACCTGATAATAACTTCTTCTCTGTATAATAAAGAGGCAGTCAGATCCATTTATAATTTAAAATATTTGATCCAAGACCATGTAAACCAGAGATAAACTAGATGTAAACATGTATATGATAATTTTTAATTATATAAAATTTGAAAGTGTTTTTTTTTCATTCTAACTTATTAAACTTATTACAGAATTTGCCTTTAAAATAACTTACATCATTTTGTGTAATTTCTGATTTATCTAAATTTTCCATTTCAATATTTGAATTTTCTGCTGTTTCCATCTGTCTGACTGATTTACTTAAGCATGACATTTCAGAATCATCGGAAGATGACTTCATACTGGAATCAGAATCGTGGGAGTCTTCCTGTCGTTTAACCTTGGAATGAATTTGATGAAGCTTCTTTCTTGTCTTTGAACGTTTATCTCTTTCTCTTGACTTCTTTCTGTTTTCCTTTGACTCACTTCTACGTTTGGCTGATTTTTTCTCGGAATTTTCTCCCTCACTACTTGTACTTTTACCCCTTTTGTCAGGTGTATTTACTGTTGAACGCCCACCTCCTTTCACTCTAGAATACATGTCTGGCATTGTGAACAGATTTAGACGACCTTCCTCTAAGTCTTTCCAGAATGTATCTTTTAACTCTGTGTTTGGTTTCTTTACTATTTCTGTATTACCATTTATATTTTCCTCGTCATCTGATGTAAGACGACCCTCCATCAACGCCTGTAAACAAGACAAACAAAAACTATACAAACAAATATTTTCATCAGAAATATCACTTTGTGTATGCCATGCTATATATAGACTCTAAATAAAAAACAGCAAACTAAAAATTTGACATCACATAGTTCCATATTCTTTTCACTGTTTTGATTACACGCATGACTGGTGAAACTAGCTAAACAGAAGGTACTTACCCTTTCAGAGAACCCGGCCTCACTTCTCCAGTGGAAGTTCACATGTTTAACATAGTGTGTCAATTTCAAAGTTTTTACTTTGCGATTCGGACATGGATTAGTATATTTCTTTTTGATTTACTATTTAATTATTGTATAAAAATTTTTTAATAAATTTTGTCCACCTCATTATGTAATTGGTGAAAATTTTGAAAGAAAATTTCAGCCAAAAGCAATTTTTAAGAGCAGAAATAGAACTAAAATTTAGCAAAAGGCTAAATTGGCAACGTTACCCCTGACAAAGTGCCAAACACTATACCTTTCTTTTCTTTCTTTCCTCTGCACGCTTTCTTTTGACTATTTCTTTTTTATTTTCAAAATCTTCTATCAGATCTAGACAGGATTGTAGATTTTCGATCGGTTCCCAGGTATCGTCCGATGGCCCATATCCTCTCCATCTGACCTTGTATGTTGTTTTGTTCTGTAAATATACAACAGTAAATTTATGTATTAACATGTTGTCATAAGATATCAATCTATTCATTTATGAATGCAATATTTATACATTTAGAAACACTAAAACAAAAACAGCACAATCAGAACTGAAAATCAAAATGTACATCTTTGAATTGCCATAGAATATCTCTGTAGAAAGGGCAATGTTACCATTATTCTGAATGTTAAATGTTCAACATTATAGTGTGTTTACATTATAAGCTACAGTCTTTAAACTATGGACTGTTTTCTCATTTGCTAGAATTTTAAATTGTATAATTCCATTTGCAACAACATTATTCACATGCAGATATATATTCTATGATAATCTAGAGAGGTATTGGGGATGAGGCCATACTTGTATATACAGCATAATATATTCTAATTAAAGATGGAAATTGGTAAAATTTTCCATTTTTATGACACATAATCTCAGGAAGAGAAATTTAGCAAAACTAATTCTGTTATATACTGGTTTTCTTTAAAGATAGATTCTGTTAATGTTTTAAAATTATTCAGAAACCATATTCACTTTTTGGCTCCAAATAGGGTCTTATCCTATGTTTCCATTTCTGGTAGCCACAATCACCACCGACTACTAATTTCTAAGAATATTTTTTTCCAAAAAAAAACCCTATTCTAGTGAATGTGTGAAAAATACTTTAAAATGGACTACATTTTCATTTCAGAAATTGGCTACTGATTAATTTATAATTGAGGAAACCTAGCCCCTATCATATACGCTAATTTCTTAAAAATTGCTGTAACAAACACAGTGACACAGAGAGTAGTATAAATTGTATAACTTATCCACTGTTATCACTGCATACATATCTACAAACCTTGACATGTATACATTATCATAATAAGGGTATGTACCTCTTTCACTGCCTAGCCGGGCAGTCAGCCTTCATTATAGTGATTATAATAGAAATAAAATTTCCAAATATGCACACTACACACTTTGTTAATGAAAACATCTAATGTTGAATAAATTTAAAATTTTATATTATGATAGACAAATAATTGAATTTTGAACAGGCATGCTTTATGAAAATAATGAGAAATATCAGAAGAATAGTTAGCTTTACTTTAACTAACGACTCGTAGCTGTAGCCCGAGGGTAGACATATCAATATGACATGTAATTGTATGTCATTATTTACTGGGGTATGTTGTGTAAATAAATAGGTTGAATAAGTACCTGCACATTGTTTCACTTATATATAATATATATATATACACACACTCTCTCTCTCTCTCTCTCATATATATATATATATATATATATATATATATATATAAGAGAGAGAGAGAGAGTGTATATATATATATGAGAGATAGAGAGAGAGAGAGAGAGAGAGAGAGAGAGAGAGAGAGAGAGAGAGAAATTAAAACCATGTTAGGTTGAAGTAAATTTCTAGCAGCAGTTAGCCAGTCTGTAGTATGGAAATTGAATGTTTTAAAGCAACCCTCTTCAAACTATTATTCTTTTTTTATGACAGAGTTAGAAAAATAAAATCATGCTGACAGAAATGTGGCAGGACACAATACTTCATATTACATGTACATAGATTTGAGTAGTGGTATGGGGTTCCAACCTCAACTACCATATCACTAAAATTGATATAAAATTGGCTACATAAATTTGAATCATAATCTCGGCTTCGACCTTGACTATGGCTCAAACCTATGTACATTAAAATCCAATATTAAACTTAATTAAATTAAATTTGAATCATTAGTCATCATTTAGGATAATTTTTATGTAAGTATTACAGATTCCGATATCAACATGGGGGTAGCCTGTATGTATGTAACTTATGTATGAGATAATGAGCAGATGTTTCTATCTCAAGCACAACTTAAAAGATAAAATAATCTAGTTTATATTACAGCCTATATCCAACACCCAGGTCAGATATGCAGCAGATTTATATATTTAATTATAACAATAAAATCACTGGAATTCACTAGCAGGATGTCTATAATAGAACACTGCTATGTATAGTACAGGCCTGTCAAAAGTTTAACAATGAGTTCATGAAAAAATTCCAAGCTCGACATGCTGAGTGGCCAAAATATGAATAGTAAGAGGTCAAAAAGCTGCCAAGAGATAGATAGCCACTGTGAAATATGTTGAGGTAATGAGCTAACACGCTAAGATGCTGATTCAGTAAAAATCTGTCAGCTTAGTGTTAAACTTTTGACAGTTCTGTAATGTAGGTGGGTGTATCAAGATGATTCCTTAGTTTTATACAGAATCATTAAAGTAACCTAACCTGTATACAAAAAAATCAATTCAATTTTAACATTTATTATGCAAAAAAATTACTTTGAATGTATAAAATGCTTAATCATAACAATTATTATATAGCCAGAATTCAGTTATAACACTGTGCCAGGCAGACCACTGTGCGATAATCTATATATTACAACTCTGTGTGGGTGTACTACCCCGAGTTCTGTACAAAATCAATCACATTTTTATATTTTATATGCACTGTGTATTGAAAAGGTGTATTTACATAATGGATATAAATGCTACTTGTTTTGCAGAAGGAGAAAATTGCAATCTTGTATTTCACGTGCTAGGCTTTATTGATTATTCTCACAAAGATACAACGACAGACTGAAAATGTGCAAAGATTTTACTTTCCAATTCCCTTCTGAAACCTGTCGATTTTACGCATGTATACATAAGTTGAAAACTGCTGGTAAATTATTTTCACAGAAAACTTAGAAGTTCTGAGACACAGGAAATCAAACTCTCTCGCTCTCTTTCTCTTTCTCTGTGATACAGGAAATCAGAACACACACATGCTCTCTCTCTATCATTCTCAAAACAGAACTCACACACACACACACACATGCTGGCTCTCTCTCTTTCACACACACACACACTCTCTCCTCTCTCTCTCTCTCTCTCTCTCTCTCTCTCTCTGTTAATGTTTTGCAGAAACAGATGGCTTTGATAGCCCAGAGCAAAAAACATAAGTGATCTTCATTATCAGAAGTAAGGAAAACTTAGAAAATGATGTTTGTCTTGTGACAGACTTGAATTCTAGACCAACGACATTAACAGAATGATTTTTTAGATGATTTGTATTTCGAACCAGAATCAATACATTCTCAATCTGTGTGGGTTCTGAATTTTTCAACGATTGCATTGGACATTTAAAATCAATAAAAGGGCTAATATATTACATCAGTTGTTGACAATGCATGTCTGATCGTGTTGTCTCTACACATTTCCAAGATTTAAGACCTGTTCTAGGCAATATTGTTTTAAACTTTATTATAGAACTTGTCTAGAAAGAACATAGAGATAAAATTGACTTTGGTTAATGTGGTTAACGCTATGTAATTTTAACTTTACCATAACCATTAATGGAGTTACGTTATATAAGCATATAAATTCTAGTTGAATTTAAAATTGAATTTTGGTCTGCTGTTGTTTAAACGTCACTTTAGCTCTGAGAATTCAAAATTTAAACCATAAATATTTTGCATAGTTTCTAAATTTCATCAGGCTGTTTGTATAGGAGTTTTAATAAAATTCACCGAAATTGCATAGCTATTTTATTTTGCAGATATATAAATTGAAATGTGCAGGGGATTTGTTAATTAGATTTCTATTCAGTTGCAGATAGACAAATTGGCATTTGCAATGAGTTAGGTAATCTGCTTTTCAATCCAATTACAAAAGCTAGAGATAAGCAATTTTGAGCTGAAAGGTTCTAACTTACTGGGATACGCTGTGGAACATTTGATCTAGTATTATTGATTTTTGCTGTCTGTAGATTTGGATATAGATTATCGTGGTACGTAATGCACTTTGTATCACTCAATAGATATTGTGGTAATTCTAGCTTAACTTGAGGTTTTTTTATTTATATATGTGGCTTACTGTATTTCCTGCTATTTTATTGGTCTGTTTGACTTAAGCCTTTCATTTGAAAACACAAGTGGAATTTTCCTGTTATTACCTGGCTAAATTTGGCTGACATTCTACAGTAGTTCAGTGGGTAGAGGGCAAAGATCAGGTATATCAAATTAATTAGGTCAGCACGTCTCAAAATGTGAACAGCATGACCTAATTTTCAATGGAATTTCATGAAGTGAACAAACTATAAATTTTACTCTAGACCCTAGCAATTCCAAATATGACAGCAGATTTTGTCTATATAAACATCAATTTCTGAGAACAGTTTTTAAAGACTTTTGAGTCACTGTGACCAAGTTAGGTCCAATATAATTGCATGTACATGTATCAAAGAGGCAACTCCCTATAATAATTGGTATCTGATTTTCAAATAACTGCATTTAGTCAAAGCTATAAATATTCCTTTGTTCCATTTTAATTTACTAAATTAAAAAAATATTATTGAACAAGACACAAATTAAATAACACCCAATGAATAAAACAGTGTCATTTACATAAATGTACAAGCCTGTTGATAAAAAATATCTTGACTACCGGTACATGTGCATGTATTGGTGTAACAATTTTAGAACCTTTTCAATCTTTATCATAGAATCTATTGTCAGCAAAGGTTTTAAGGATTGAGAAGTGTAGTATGTCATGAAAAATAAAAAAAAAATAATTCCAGGTAGTCAGGTACATTGTATTAAACATTCTTATGAGTGATGTCAAGTTAATTTCAATGTTTACCAATACGGTAATTATTGGTAAAGAAAGAATGATAACCGGCATTGATTTTTAGCAGAGGTAGCCAGTTCTAGATCTAGTGACATAGTTTGGTTGCTTTGGTGATACAAAAAACAACTATGAATTGCACATATATGCTTTTGACCACATATGCTTTTAACCAAGTTTCATTGAATTTTTTTCCTTTTTTTGGAGGATAAACCAAAATAGGTATTAACAATCCAAACATGAGAGAAAGAGAAAGAGAGAGAGAGAGAGAGACTCAAAGAGAGTGCATACTATAAGCTACATGAAACATAACCTTGGATCAGGCGAGCTAAAAATATTTAGAAAGCAGCTAGTCATTGATGTTGGATCAGCAAATTCTTGATCTTCACAAGTAAACTAGAAACAAGTCACTATGTTAAAAAGAAGACCACTTGGTAAGAAGCCCAGAACTTGATGTATACCCATATAGTAATTAAAATTGTGGATATAACAAAGTGGAAGCCAATGACTTAAAATTTACAGTCATTAAATGCAAACCAACAACAATCTTGAAAGGAAACACTTTACCAGTAGGTCAAAATAAGGACTTCAGAGTTATTGAAATGTGGGTTCTGAAAATACAAAGTCCAAATTGTCGAAATTCTTTAAATATGTATTGATTAGTTAAATAATGAGGTTGGTATGTTCAACAAAAATCAAATGAAATATGCACTTTAATAAATATATAAATAAGTGACATTTTTTAAACATTACAAATCATTTAAATTTTTTGAGAATCTGTGTATAGGTCTATAGTGACTTCAACCAAGAATTAAAATACACACACACACACACACACATATATATAAAGCCACCAAATCCCTAAGAGAAAAATATAATTTTTTTTGTTTGTTTTTTTTTTGCTTCATAATAATTAATGCAAATAAGACAGATTTCATAATTTTCTTTAATAATTTGAGCGTTATCTACCATATATACATGACCATACATGTACACATATTACAGTGTCCATAACTGTGGTACAAGCACTATAGTATAAGAACAAGATGCAAATGTATTGAGACAGCTGACTGACTTTATTTCCCCTGGTGAGCTTTACTTTTCTATGATCCACACAATGGCAGCACCAAGCTACCAGTAAAGCAAGCCAGACAGGCAGTGAAGCTAACAATATTTTATTGATTAGTTCAAATCCTCAAAGGCTTAAGCGTATGCATTTGCAAAAAATCAAGTCTAAATTTTCATCAAGGATAGCTAAAATCACAATCAGAGTGCTTATATATAGAAGTTCTTCCAATAAATTACCTATTCTACTTAGAGTGATAATATTTACACAGGAGAATATAATATTTATTCTTTAAGAAACAAAATGAAAGAAGAAATGATGTGTGAAGTGATGGTGTCTTACATCCCAGTCAAAATGTTTTCACTTATATTGAGGCAGCTAGTAATGGAATGGTAGAGGAAACTGGATTACCCAGATAAAACAAACCTTTGGCAATCTGGTCCACTTTTTCACACTAGGATCTACCCTAGTTGGAATTAAATTTAGGCTGAGTGCAGCAATATGATCCATATACAAACACTTTAGACCACTTAGTCACCAAGCACGACAGAAGAAAAACGATTGACCAAAAATTGTGTATTTAAAATAAAGAAACACAGTATAACACCTGAGCTTTCATTAAAATCTGATTTGGATTTTTTTTTCTTCTTACACATGCACAATAATTTTATTGTTGCCATTTTATAATTTGTTGTGAACCTTACAAATGAAAATTAGTTACATCATATTGGCTCAAAACTACTATACTGTCCTTGTACTGTGTAATTACTACAGTCAAGCCTGTCTTAAAGGTCACCTTTGTACAAGAATCACCTGCCTTTAATGGGCAGTAAAATTTTATCCCAACTGCTCTTTATTCATGTTATTTGAACCTCTATATAAAAACCACATTTCCATAAAGACCACTTTTAATGGTTCCTTTTGGTGGCCTTTATAGACTGTAATATCAACTTTCAGTACTAACTGTCTGACTGTGAGTGTACATAAATTGTATGTTCCCTGTGTTACTTTCTGGTATTGATCTTTGTTATTATTTATATACATGTATCCGGTATTAAAATTATATATATATGACTTTGATATAAATAGTATTAAATACCAAATGCTTTGAATACAAATTCCTGGTTTAAAAACAAACTGAAAATGTTGAAAAAGTTCTTTGAAAGATTTCTGAAAAACAATTTTCATGTATTACGTTTCTGTAAACCCTGACTGTAACAGAGGGTATCATTACAGGTACTTGGTCATCGATGTTATCAGTATAAATAGGTTAAAAAGATTATAATATTATAGAAAATTATGCTAATATTTTTGACATAGAATATGAAAACTGATGCTAGTAAGCTGTCACATGGACTATTGATTTACCGGAAGTAGGTCACTGTCCTGATCAGATTAATATGCTGACCTATATTCTCACTGAATATATCTACAACTTGTATACAAACAGTTCTATAATTAGCTACATGACCCAATTCTATACTAACATCATTAACATATTTACCCAGTGTTTATATTACCAATATACCAACTAGTTTTAGTGCATATACAGGTTGTATGTGTGTCTGAGTGTATGTGTATGCATGCCTACTTAATGTGACTTATGTACATGTATATTCTTAAAACCTTCTTATGATTAAATCTTTATAACATCAAGGTTTAATAAGTACACAAGTGTCAATACCAGACAATACATATATACAAACATATCAAAAACTGGATTCTGGGTCAGTATAATATTATTCTTCATCAAAAATTCAGCAGTTCAATTAAGTTTCCATCAATACTTGATGCAATATTACACCATTTGTACTGACTTTTGGCCGAGTAATTGATCACTGGTCATAGAACTTTTGATGTGTTGATGACCTTTAACATCTGCAAATTGACAAGCCTTTGTGGCTGGCTAGCCCTGGCCAATACACATTATCAATATAGGTAGGTATAGCATATGTATACTAGTGTATAATGTGTATACTGGGGTGGCGTGTGTATTGAAAAAATATACAACAGGTAGCCCAGTCAGATTTTGGGTCAAGAAAGGCTACAATCAGGGTTCGCAATTTTTTCTTCAGACTAGAAAGTGGTTTTGACCGTCCCTTAAGTCGAGTCTTCTTTGTAGGCGCATACAACCACTGTTGCCAATGGTTAAGGTGCTCTGGGACTTGTGATTACATGGATTTTAAAAGAAATAAAGAAAACATTAACAATAAATTTTGATCCATCTGCCATTTGTTTAGTCTAATTATGTACCATAAAATTGTTTAGTGATTATAAAATTAAGGAAACTTTTTAGAAACCACAAGCATGATACTTTGAAATTTCAAATATTTTGACAAAAAGTGTGGTAATGAACTGATTGAATGAATGGAGTTTTACATCCCAGTCAAGAATATTTATTATTTATATTGAGATGTCACCAACTATATATGGTGACTGAAGTTGCAGAAATTGACATGGTAATGTGCAGGGAAGGTTCTTTAACATTCTACAACTGTGGCGACTGGACATCGGTTTTTAAGGTCTCTCCAAAAGGTTGCCATAACTTTCATTTCAAATGCAGAGTGCCTGGCAAAACAACAGTCACTACCTATTTTTAAGTCTTCAGTCAGACTCACTGGGGTTCAAACTCATGGTCTCTATATACGAAGTGACCACTCTACCAACTGAGCTACCATAGTGGTGCATTATTATAAGGTTTAACTTTACACAAGAAACCATACTTAGACTTTCAATTCACAACAATATATTAATATCAAATGGAAGTCTGTCAAATTGGGGTGCTGTGAATATGATAGGCCTAAGGATCCCTGCAGTTATACCAGTACTGATAATTCAGATAAAACCTGTATAGTCAAATTACAATTCAGGGACAGAAATAAAATTCTGTGATATTATAAACAATATTGATTTAATTACTCAGATAACAAGGCCCTAACAATGCCTTACTATACCAGCGGACATGTGGTAAAGAGAACTTACTAAATACATGTACTGGTGAAGGTAAAATTATCTTAACAAATTACACTATTATTAATTACATTTCTATGCAAATTAAAGAATACAAAGTATATAGAAACAGCAGTTTTATATCATTTTTACAAGACAACAATTGATTTATTATATATATAATTTATATCTTTTTTACCTTTTATTATTATTAATCAACAGTAATTTAAGAATGACATCATTATCACAAACTTCAAAGACTTTACTCTATTTAATAATGATGTACAGTAAAACTTGTCTATATAAGTAGTAAATAGAGCCAAGTTCCAGACCACTTGCCATTAGCAAAATTCAACATTGCAGTTTTGACCGTAATTCTAGTAGTATATTATCATATGCCAAATATACATAAACTCCTTGCTTTTACATTCATGGTTGAAAATGCGTACTGGTTCTAACAGGGCTTAGATTATTTACTTGTTATGCTCGAATGAGATAAAAGAATTTGTTGGAAAGAGCACAGGGTTTAGATTTTTCAACCATTTAGACCAGTAAACTTCTGTTGGGACAAGTGTTGATTCTGTACTAGTTACAGTGTCGAAAGACAAGTTAAAATTATTGTGCATTCTTGTATTTTGTCAAACATTAGATCAATAATCATATCAAAAAGAATGTAAGTAAGATTGATTGACCTCTTGGGGTTTAAAATCCTAGTCAAGAATATTTCACTTAGATTGATGTCACCAGCTATAGATGAAGTGGCAGAAATTTTACTTTGCAGTGCATTCAGGGCAATTTGCAGAACAGGTTCTTTTACATACCCTATCTGTCGTGACATAGGGCATTGCTTTCTTTAGGTCTTTTGAAAGATCCCATGACTTCTGATTTCTAAATGCTCTCAAGTGCTTGGCTAAAAAACAGTCACTACCTATTTTAAAGTCTTGTTCAGGCCCTGTCCAAGGGTTTAAACCAACTACCTCCCACACATAGAACAAGCACTCTATTAAATGCTTTGCCATAGTGGTACAAATATTGGTAAGAGAAATCAGTATTATTTTGATGTAGACCTGGAACCAAAATGTTTTGACTTGGACCGTTGAAATTGCATCTAGGCACTTAGTTTGATTCTAAAACAGGATTATCATTAAACTTGTTATTTAGGAACTAATTAATTGAAAATCACAAGATGGTCAAAGTTTGGCCCTTTTTGAGACCAACTGGTGAGACAAAGTTACACACTGCTGTGACTACAGTAAGACACAAAAATGTGTTACTTATTATGATTTAATCAAAAAGATACCCGGTATGGCAGACCGACATGAAACTTATCACAAGCCGAACCTGATAATGATCTTGTACACAAGCTGTGAGAAATCAAGGTCTAAAACTACTGTAACATAAGTGACTGCATTAATGGAGAATTGTCAGCCCTAGTAAAGCCGGTAAAGTAAATAAATACGATATCTCTAGAATCAAAGACTTCCATTGGTACCTTCACATAAATTTTAATTTTGACTGAAACACCTAAACAATGACGGAATCTCAATAAAATGATACAGAGTTTAAGGGATACAATGAATACTTAACTAAGAAAATAATGTTCAGTCTTTTCAATAAGTTATTTCAATAATTTGGTATGCAGACTAAATGACTGTATCATCAGAATGTGTCTCTATAGACCTGAACTCTAGTTGTGCCAGTATGTAGTGTTCCGACACTTGTTAAATTATTTCAAAAATTTATGAATGAAAATAACTTCAGAAACACAAGACTCGCATTTTTTACCAGTCATACTGTCCCCAGTGACCTTATTTTTGACATCAAAACATCAAGGACCTCTCAAAAACCACAGCAATTTCCGGCCTTTGTCGATTTCTACGTTATGTTTACTTTTTCACTAAATGCACAAAGCCTGGAATAATACGTGTGTAAAACATATTTAGTAAACTTATCTATTCATTTATCCGTGTGAATTTTTTAAAACTGAACAGACAACACTGGAGACTTTCTTATCTTCCATTTACAAATATTTAAAGGGGCACTTGGTAGTTGAGTTTTGACAACACAGCAAACTCGAGTTTAGCCACCGGGGTTGATAGCCGGAAATAAATAACTTACGCCGGCTTTAGATATGCCTACGATTCTTTCTACTTCATATAACTCTTCTTCCATTTCTTCTCCATCCTCTTCTTCATCGCTGGTGTTATTAAATGGCTTAGTTTCGTCCATATTTTCGTTATTATCGGCTGCGACAGGCGCACCTTCAGTGATCTCCGCCATTTTCCATTCACACTCCGTTGTTGACAGAAAACGGAAGTGATTACGTCGCTGGGGGCCAAAGGATAGTGTCCTAGTTTTTAGAAAATTAGATATTAGCATTTTCATGAATTTTAAAATATTAGAATAAACTTTGACTAAAATACTTAAAATAGATGCGTTTGGGAATTATTATGGATAGATATTACAGAAATGAAACGAGAATATTATTAAGAAATGCATTGATATACCTATTTGTCAAAAATGGAATCTCCCAACTCTGAATATTTACATATGAAAGACACAGCAGCGTGCCGTGTTTATTAATAGTTAAGCACATGTGTACACGCCCACTCCTGTATTTTAAACATAACGCGGGACGAAGTAATGAAGCATCCATTGCGTTTAGAACCATGGTAAAGAGGAAATTATTAATTTATCATTATTGTTATTATTGTTATCATCGTCATTATTATAACTAAATTTAAAAGAAGTTTCCCATTATTTTTGAAGGATCTGATCAATATTTCCACGGTCTTCATAAACTTTTTTGACACAACTTGATAAAATCTGTCAGAATGAGATCGGCGTAAATCAGTGATGGAAACTTGAATCATTTATAGAAATGTGATTGTCTGCCGGGATGGAAATTAATGACAGAATATCTATAGTAATGATGTACTGTATAAGTATATAGTCTTTGTTATGTTAACATGATATATATATACGGTTATTTGTCACTTTTGTGCATATTAAAATCTATCGAAGGTTAATTCTGTTTTCAACTTCCAAACATTCACTTATTACCTTTTTGCATAAAGTCATTAAACAAAATGATTTAACATTTTATGATTTTATTCAAATACACATTGCATTTTAAAATTGTCGCCCAGCGGTATGATCAAAAACAAAAATACTAATCCATGTCCAAATCACAATCCACAAGCAAAGTAAACAGGTAAAAACTTTGAAACTGACAGGTTAGGTTAAACACGTGAACCGTTCCACCAGGGAAGTGAGACCGGATGGCTCGGAAGGATAAACATCTCCTGTTTAGCTAGCCAAACCTACTAATTAAGTGTGTTATCAAAATTGAGTAAAAGTTACATGAAACTATGGGGCGTCAAATATATCCAGGGCAATCCTGGACACAGAGACATCAAACTTATCAACAATACTGTGATGACGGTCATAAAACGTTTTGAATCTAGTTAGAATCTATGGATCCATGTCAAATAAAAAAACAAAACACTAAAAATAGATTGTTTGCTTTGAAATAGTAATAATTTTAAAAAAGAGTGGTAGAATTTTGTAACGTGATTTTATAGTGCATTCCTGTGTGTATCGTTATATGTTTGATATATATAGAGGCAGTGGTGTTCCGCCTCTATTTGGTCAAGCTTGCAGTGATAAACACACTTGCTCTCTAATAATTAAATATAATAATTGTTGAAGAGACGCCCAACAGATAGGTTCAACCCCAACCGGACAGATCGTTGTGCAAGAAAATTTAGTCTTTTTGCTTTGCCGACATGTCTTACTTCCTCAAGGTACTCCAGTTTCCTCCACCACCCCAGAAATGCCATGATACCGATGAAAGAGTACTAAAGTATCAACTAACGTAAAATAAAACTACACGCACCACAACTGGGATTGGGACATTTGAGTTGCCGCTTTCTTGTTTTAGGGCCCTCGGCAAGTGGTCGAAAGCGTAGATTTGTGGATCTGCATTTCTCAGCACGTTCTAGGTTGGAAACCAACTCGGGACAGAACATAGTGTGCAAAAGTTTGTCGGTTCGCTTTCTGAAGTTTGGTTTTCTCCGGGATCACTCCAGTTTCCGCCATTACATTGGAACTTAACGAATCAAATAAGTGGATGCACCTTAGTAAAATATATAACACCATTACTCTTCCCTAATTTTGTTTGGGGCTCATAAAAACATGGGAAGTGATTGGTTCTTGGATAGAACTTGAAACTGGGAAAGGACTCAACAGCCAGCATGTTCCAGGATGGTACCTGGTTGGTTACAATCGCCTTACAATGAAAAAAAAACTGATTGTGTTAGGGGTTTCGGGGTTACGCACCATTCAAAATTCTTGCACTCGGACTAGTATATTGAAGTTTTCTACACAGGGATGCTGAAGGAAACTGGAGTACTCTTACCTTAAAAACTATTTTGTAAGCTCTGCCCGATAAGAATTCAAACACGGTTAAGAGGTTAAAGTCCTAGTTTTGACATTGCATTATTTATTTCCTATTTAATATTATATGGTCCTAGGATGGATAGAACCTATTAAAACCAGAGATGGGCAAATGCCACCTGGTAGCTCACCTGTATAGATGCAAAATTTATTGTCTCAGGTACTTTGGTTAAATATGTGACAAATTTTTAGTATTACTAATTAGCATACTACAATCTGATTAGCTTATGGTTTCCAGATGATGGCTTTTTAATTAGATTATGTAAAGATCTAAGCACACGCACTTCAATCAAGTTTGATGTATTGCAAAGTGTATATACCGCGTTATGATGCTGCTGTACTCTGCAATCAACATCCTATGCTAATTTTTGGGAACAATTAATTAAATAAATAATAATAAAAACAATCATAACAATCCATGTCCAAATTCCAATCCCAAAGCAAAGTAAAAACTTCGAAACTGAGTTAATAGCTGAATCTAAGTTAAACATGCGTGAACTTCCATCAGGGAAGTGAAACCGGATGATCCGGAAGCCGGGTAAGCGCTCGGTCCTGCTTAGCTAGTTACACCCACCATATGTAAAATATGTAATTAAAGAACATTTTAAATTCTATACAAAAACTAAAATGAAATTAGACTAAATCATAGAAAAATACACAAAAATCAATAAAATAATCACATTCCATAATTACCATTATCACAATTAAAACAATACTGGACACGTGATGAAGTGATAATTTACAAACTTATTTTTTGAGTTGATTAACTTGTCAAAACATCTTAAACTTAACTCTGAAAGAATCGCACTGTCAACTGTAAGTATACTGATAATAACGTCTCCACTCAAATTATTTTATTGGTTGTTACTTTCCAACACAAGTGGACTCTTTTGAGAACTCATTCATAGGTCGTAAGTGGCAAAACGGGCGATTGGACTGATTTGTTTCAATTGAAGGGAGTATAGAGAACAAACATAACACTATAGGGAGGGATTTGCCAGACAAAACTTGAAATGTATGCGAGAAGTTCGGATGGTAGAATATCGGCATAGATATTATGAAGGTTGTGAGTTGCAGAGTCAGAAACTGTGTTTTCATTTTCTTGTTAAACAATTGGTGGATCATCAAAACCCATTGTGGCCACATGGTTACAGCAAACTAAATGTGTCACATTTTGTGGGGGTGAAACCAATATACACCAAATGATATTAGGGAGTTTTCCTTGCCATGGCCATGTACTAAGCTGGGCCAAAGTTTTTATGAGCTATATTTCAGGACTCATTATGACATAGGCTAATGATTATTGTGAAAGTAATGACTTTTTTACTTATTGCAAACTGTTTGCTATAAATATCAACTCCAAGATTGTCTTTTAAATCATAAGTCTCAGTTTAAATTAAAAAAAAGAGTGTACACTTGTCTTTAAATCTAAATTCTATACAGGATTCTTAAAGGTACTAAGACGCTGATACCATTCTTATTATATTCACGCATGATTTACTTTTGAATGTGCTTTTGAACTAAGAATCAAAGATGCAAGTAGAATCCCTGCAGCAAATCATCACTTGCAAGAGTCTTCAGAAGGAAAAGTGGGTGCTCCACCTCATCTTACCGTGGAAATAAAAACACCAAATTAATTCTTAATTATTTCTGCAAAAAGTTATATAACACTATATTTCTGAAGAAGTATGGCATATGAACTTACAAATTCATAAACAAGAGTCTCGTAGAGCAATTTGTCTCACCTGACATATTTTAGTTTGTATACAGCAAAACATGTACCATATACACAGTCTCCTGCATAACGAGGTAATTTAATCGAATTACCGTTCAGTTAAATACAAAATATAAAATTCCTTTGACCCTACGAAAAACACAACTAATTAATGAAGAACCAGTTAAGCTGTCACAACTACAGTGACACAAGAATAATGTACCAAAATGTCGGCATTTTTTCCTTATAAAAAGTTTAATCTATATTTGTTTGCACAGATCATGTACATGTACCTTAATATCACAAATAAATACGGCTATCAACAAAGTTTTAGCCCTTTAAAAAAAAAATAAAACTATTGCTTAAACCTTAAAAGGATTTACTTTAATATCATTATGAAGAAAAATGAAAACATCGAATATATCATCAAAGTTGTTGTACAGCATAATGCGCTGTTTATAGCATGTGTTGTGTTCACAGCTAGCGATATAAAACATTGATTGAAATGGTAATCCTCGAGGCAGTAATTTTGAGGACACACGTCCTAAACGTCCCATTTTTCAACATTTCAATTTTATCTAAGTTTTGGGTTTCAACAATTTTATCTGACACAGATATTTGAAGTCTAACAATGACTTGGATGTCAGCTGTATCGATACCATAATTACAACTCCCTAGAAACATTAAGTCAGTACACGCACAGACTCTAAAAATTTATAAAAACGGAAAGCCAAGATGCAAATATCTAGTGATGAAGAGGGATTTGATTATTTTGTCAAGCAACATACGGACTCGAAACAAAAATAATATATTGCAAATACCACCAACATACTTGTTGCAATTGTTTGGTAATATTATAGTTTTACCAACAAACAATCGGTATACCAATGAGCACAAACTGTGCACCATTGCTTGCTGATTTTATCTTTATTCTCATGGAGCAGAATTTGTGTCAGAAACTTGTTAAACCGCAAGAAAACTGTTGCCAAATAATTCAACTCAACACGGCGTTCTGTCTCTTAATAATCCTAATTCTGAAACTATGTATATGTCATCACAGTGAGCTTAAAAATAAAAAATACGGGTAATTCTTTACGTTCTGCTTCACATTTGGAAATATGACGGTCGTTCTTGTTTCATTGTTAATACGCTATTGTAGAGCTTGTTTCCACGGGAACTTTATTCAACGAAGCAAGCTCCTTACAGACAAATTGTTGACCCAAGGATATTGCAATCCTAGGCTTATCAAGGCCCTCAAAAAATTTTGTGGCATCTATAAATAATCTTAAATTTGGAGATTTTGTGAATGTCATATATTCCAGTGAGCTTGAAATAAAAGATATGATTGATTCTTCAAATTCTGTTTCATATATCTCAATTATGACGCAAACAAAAGTTTACACTTGAAGTTGTATAACAAACGTGATGAATTCAAATTTCTATTGTAAAATGTCCTTTTCTATGTAACAATTTACCCGCTTCCCCTGCTGTTTGTGTATTTATTTCAAAATTAATACGCTATGGTAGATCTTGTTCCTCCTACAAACACTTTTTTACAACCAATCTACAAATAAATTGTTACCACAAGGATATTGCATGCCTAGGTTTATCAAGGCCCTCAAAAAGTTTTATATCTCCATCACCACACTATTTTTGATAAGTATTACTATTATGTCTCTCTGTATTCAAAATAACAGGTGAAATATATTTGACGTTCCATAATTCCATGTTCCTTTCATTCCGAATTTTGTTTTCACACGTGGCGGGTGTAGCATGCTAAACAGGAGGCGCGTACCCTTCCGGATCACCCGATCTCACTAACCTGGTGGTAGTTCACCTAATTTGACAGCTTCGAAGTTTTTCGTGTGATTTGGGATTTTGGTTTGTACAGGGGATGGTATTTTTTATAGCTCCATGTTTCTTTTATTCTTAATTTTTATTACACATGTGGCTGGTGTAGCTAGCTAAACATGATATGCTTACCCTTTCGAAGCAACCGGCCTCACTTCCCAGGTAGAAGTTCAAATGTTTAACTTAATTTGATGGTGATGATCATAATATAGTAGCTATATAAAGATGTAAGCTTTCACGTTTTTGTTGTCAGTTTCCAAAGTTTTTACTTTGCTTTTGGATTTTGATTTGGACATGTATTAGTTTATGTTTACTTTTGAAAAGTACGCAACAAGTTAAGCCTGATGTGCTTCTGATAACGTCAGACGTCTTGGTACCCTATGGACTGAAAGCTTTGCCATTGCAAGATACTCTCAGAATGACATGTACTTACCTGTGAAATGCCGCATGTACTGGCTATATATTTTTGTGTAGCTCCCGGTCAGTTATAACAATATTACAGATTTATTGACCATTACTGGGTTTTCAACAGTAAAGACATTCTAGGACTGGGGTCACAAAACACCTTTTACTGCAGTTGTGAAAGAGGCACCATTCCCAAGTGCTGCTACCATACCAGCATGGGTGTCTTTGGATGTCAAATTCAAGTTCTTATGCAAATATTGGATTTCTGCTCTAACACCGATTTTGTTAATTTTACAAATGTCACTTTGCCTTGTTAACTTTAGATTGCTACTTCGTCGATATAAACTGATGATAAAATGATACCAGTCCTTAAGCTACACGCCTGTAAATAGTCAGGAAATCGTAGGACTGAAACAGGACATCGATGCTAACCAGGCTCATATCACATCAATAAATCCTTTACTTCTAATGTAATCTGTTACCTTCACACACCGCATTAATCCTCACTATAGATAACCTTGATATGTTTTAAGTTAGAGTTAAGGGTATTTATTCAATTTGAAAGTTTAAATCAATGATGAAAATATTTTTGTTAATATTATGGGTTTTCGGTGTTACTAGACATAAAAGATTTAATGTCAATTGTTTTGGATAATATGTGTAGATCTCAAACATTTCAAAGAATTTTAAAAAACTAAATCAAAAACAAACATACTAATCCATTTCCGAATCACAATCCAGAAGCAAAGTAAAAACTTTGGAACTGACAAGTTAGGTTAGACACGTGAACTTCCACCAGGGAAGTGAGGCCGGGTGCTCCGGAAGGGTAAGCACCTCCTGTTTAGCTAGCTACACCCGCCACGTGTGTAATCAAAATTGTGTGAAAGGAACATGGAACTATGAGACGTCAAATATATCCAAGGCAATCCTGGACACAGAGACATCAAACTTATCAACAATGCTGTGATGACGGCCATAAAACTTTTTGAGGGCCTTGATAAGCCTAGGCTTGCAATATCCCTGAGTCAACAATTTATTTGCAAGCAGCCTGCTTCGTTGTACAAAGTCCCGTAGTGGGAACAAGCTCTACCATAGCGTATTAATTGAGACGTGTGTCGAGTTTGTGAAGTCAATTTGTGCATTTTCCATCCCATTTTTCACCTATTTCAAACATTTCAAAGACTTAAACGAGACTTGCGTCAAGTGTATGAAGTCAATTTGTGTCGAACTACCCCATTTTTGTCATACATTAGTTGAAGTCATTGTCCTTTTGTCAGTTATAGAACTTGAAAATTACAATGCTAAAAGCTACTTATAAATATATAATGATTCATACAGTTTCATAGGATAATCGTTATTTGTCAAAACAATAACAATTTCCACCAGTTTTACATGGTTTGGAAAATATTTTCAAACAAGTCTGGAATATCAAAAGAATCCTTAAATATATCTATCGTTGTTTTTAGAATCCTTGCGGTAGGATTTATCAGTTTTTTTCCTAACTCCTTTAAAAAATTAAACAGCTTTAGTGATACTTAAATAAGATTTGTAACTGTTTATATTATCATTGCAATAAGATCTGTAGATTTCAGAATAATTGCATAATGACCTATCACTGTTTTAAAAATCATTGCAATATGATACATTACTGTTTTAAAAATTATTGCAACAGGATGTGAATCTTTATTATCACATAATATCAATTGCTTACATCTTTATTTTCAGTCAAATACAATTTTAGGAAGACTTCGAAGGACAGGGATACATTACCATCAGGAATAGAGAATAAAGTACAGTAGCTGAATAAAGATGTTAGGTGATTAGACAACATATTCGCTTGATGCAACAATCTTGATGAAAATAACGAAGAAAACATTAGTGGCTGTCAAGCTAAGGTTGTATTTTTCTTAGATTTTCCTACATTTGCATTAGATTCAATTAGCTTCCTTGAAAATGGTATTTGCTAGGCTAGCATGAACAACAGGTCAAAACTACTTCTTAATGTTCCCAAGGACATAAAAAAGATTTCGATTGCTAGCTAAAAAATAGCATATTATTAATAATTGTATACAGATAAGAAGGACGGAAATTAGGAATTTTTGCATTTAGATGTTTACCAAAAAATACATATCTATTATATAATTATTTCGCTTTTTTAATACTAGTATGCGTTTAATATACATGTCTCATAGGTATATACAAGTATCAATTTTTAGTGGGTTTGAAAAAATAGAATAGTAATGGAATAGTGATGGAATAGTGAAGTAGAATGAACATCATTATCTTAGGGAAATAAGATCCGTGCATGCGAAAAGATTATTTTAAAAAGTTCAACTGCCAAATAAAAACAGCTTAACCAAATCAAAGAAAGAAGATTTACTTACGAAAATGGAAAATTAGTTTGAGGAGCTGATCAGATGCTCTCTGAAAAGTTATTATAAGTAGTGACAAGAAAAAAGGATAAGCCCAATTCAGAATTTTGCCAAGAGGTTGAACAAAACCAAACCAATTTTTATTTACAGAGATAACAAGTATTACATTGTGTAATGGAAAGCTTTTTCAGTTCGGATTATGACAGAAACCAAAGAAGAACTGATCAAGGTAAGCATGTGAATTTGTCCAAACAGCAGGATAATTACAAATTGTACACTATGACAGTCCATGGTATAAAATACGTGACCAAAACAGAAGCTATCAAAGTTTGACAAACAAAACTCAGTCACTTGTAACTTAAATCTAGGAAGAAATGTGCGAAGTTATATACGTGTCCGAGACTTGTGATTTAAGCTTGTCAAATCACAATCTGTTCGATGTCATTGAATGTAATCATAAAAAACATACTAATCTGTGTGCAAATCACAATCCGTGTCTGAATGTAAATGTACATGTGTTATATATACCAGCTCTGCTGCCTCCCGTATAAATTGTTTTTGAAACCGACATTTGGTATTTTCTGGAAATTTATAATCCAGTAATCTAGCTTTTATTAGTTCCCACAACTGAAACATTGTACAACAAAGCAAGCCAAATGCAAATAAATTATTGCAATACTTAATTTATCAAAGTCCTCAAAAATCTGTTACCGTTACCAAAATATTGTTGATAAATATTGTGTTTCTGTATCTAAAACTATCCTTGATATGAACGAGTATGTTTGTTTTTTATATAATCCTAGTTAATAGGCTATATTGCAACAAAATTGATGTTACAAATATGAAGTTCTTTGAAACCATAGGGGAGTACTCGGTATCGATTTTAAAGAGAAAGAACTTGACCTACGTAACTTTTGGATTCCTAAACTTAATAACCCCCCCCACACACACACACAGATATATATATATATATATATATATATATATATATATATATATATATATATATATATATATACATATATATATATATATATCAGGTTAATCTAAAAATAATATTGTCTAAATTTGCTGCTACTTAAAATTTGAAATTCCTCAAAAACTAAGGTATACTCCCTCATGCAAAGTATTTCCTTAACTAAATTTGGTAAAATATATTTTGGTCTTTTGGTAATCTTTTCAACATCTTGAAAACAATTGGGATTTCATAGTTTTGGTCCAAGCAGTACTGATGAGAAATTGTATTCCGAAACGGCCGTCTAGTGCTGTTAAATTAAAACTGATATAATATGTAATTATTATTCAATAACTCAAAGGCAAATTTTGACAGTCGTCAAAGATGATCTTCAGTTTTATTTTACTAAAGTCTACTCTACATCTGGTATCATCCAAATGTTGATTCTTAAATATTCTAAAAAATAACTTGAACAAACATCTTGCTTCTAATATTTTATCTCGTGTAAAAAGTATAAAAACAATTTGATTTTTCTACACTATACGCCACTATCCCTCATTCTAAATTCAAAGAACGTATTAAAGAAATAATTCACTTGTCATTCTTTTATGAAAATGGTAAGCCGAGAATCAAATATCTGGTGCTTAAAGGTCACCGGTCACCAAATTTATGAATTTTGTAATTTGCATTCCTATGGGTAGAGTTGTCAATATTGATGTGTCTGGTGGGGTTTCACACATTACAGTTACCTGTAATATACTAAAAACTTACCTGAACGAAGTTCTAATACTCGGTAATTTCCGACACCGCTCGTAACTTTCCGGCGACCTAATTGATGACGTACATGGTGTTAAGCTGCTGAGGAAAGACACATTACCTGTATATGTATCCATATGTAACATGTGGGTTTGTGTGCCATTTTGAAGGGTTTTAAAGTTTGATTTCAAGTCAAAATTATATATTTTGTGAAATTTTGATATAATAATACCACAAATGAACGATAAATTTTTTTTTCCACAAATTTAAGAACAAATTAAAGCCAGATTTACACACGTTCCTTATGCAGCTTTCTACAAATTGAGTGCACATGGAAAACGCAAGAATAAAGTGGTATTTTCCAACAAACTCGCAAAATATTGTCAAAACTTGATACAAAATATACTGACCTAATAGGAAAATATATTTTTCATTCATCCATAAGTGAATTTAATTCTGTACATAGCAATTTTTGAAGTTTTTAACAAAACAACTAATATAAACATGTCTAAATTATCCCTTCTGTACCTTCTTACTCGAAACAACTATAAATATTATAATTATGTGATAGTTGGAATATTCATGATGAAATATGAAAAAACCCGAACAACAATGACCTACCTGACCCTAAATACCCTGATGTAACTTTGAATGAACCCCAATTCGACGAATTTTCCCAAAATTTCTCTATGTACAGATGAACTGAATAACTTTTTTGTCATTTAAAAATATAATTTGGTTAGGTCAGTGCATTTAATATGCAATTTATTGATAGTTTAATGGAAACATTTTCAATTGAAAGAAATAAATGATGAAAACCATGTGCACTCAATTCATGGAAATACAGTACAAAAAGTAAGAATATTTTGAGTTTTATTGCATAAAATACCAAACTGTGAGCTAGGCATGAAATCAACGAGATGGCTTGACTGGAACTCTGGAAAATATTGTCAGGACCTGTAATGTGATCTTATTATTAGTACATATATGTATATATAAGACGAAGACTCAAGGAATTCCAACATGGTAATGCTTATTGGTATTATATAATTTTCTGTTTGCTTTGCAGGATATAAAGTTCAAAATCCTTCAGCTTTTCAGGAACACGCCTGTTTCTTCCACTGAGTTTGGTCCCACTATCGGTGTCAGTGTCATTATCATCAGTTTGTTTCTTTTCTTTGTCCTTAGGTTCTCTGGCAATTTTGCTCTCACGGGGTTCATCAGCGTCGTTTGTAAAGGTCAACCAGTTATTATAGTGGCCACGGTATGGTTTCAGTCTGTTATAATGCATATATTTTGGTTTTGCATTAGGGGATTTTTGAATTTTATATACCAGATCTGATATGATTCCAATTACGAGGAATGGTCCTTCCCAACGGAACTGAAGTTTTGGAGATCTGCCTTTGATTTTTGCAGTATTCCTGAGCCAAACAGCATCACCAATCTTTAATCTTTTCTGATGAATCTTATGATCATATCTTTTCTTTTGTTTATTGCTTGCCTCTACCATTCTTTCTCTTGCCTTATTGTGGATCTCCCACATACGGTTTAACATACTAGTAATTGCTTTGAATGTATTGGGGCTATTTTTTTATATACGAGAGAAGTCAGGGAAATAAGAGTGGTATAATCATTTCAGACAAAAAATTTTATGAATGGATTCAGTCAAATAAAAAAAATCATAGATTTTAACAATTTTAATATTCAAAATTAATTTAATTCCGTAAGTCAGTCAGTTCACCAGTTCATATGTTCACACAAATCGAGACTTGTATTCTCTTATTCAAATCAACTAATCTAATTTAACATTTATTTTTTCAAACACATCTTTTCAGAATCCATCAAAAACGACAAATAACATTTACCGGGTATATCATAAAGATTTATACACACGTGTCAATTAATGTTGCAAATTGTAAGGTAAACCCTGCTGATTACAGGTGATAGATGTCTACTTCTAAACAGGATGTTGCTTGCCAATGTAGCATATTGATAATCTCTTAATTACTGGTATGTGAAGGGATGTAAATCACACTTTAACCGATATTAATTTATTGTGAAAAAAATTAAAGAAACTTTCCCTCGAGTTTTGATTAAGCCGTTAGTTAGTCGGGTATAACCCACTGGTATCACATTTTGATATGAGTTCTTTTCAGCTCATTAAAATTAGGCGTGATAAAATTATTATTATTAGTAGTAAATGAAAATTTTAAATATCGTTTTTTAAATTTATCATGAAAACACTGAAATTAAATCAAAATTGAAGATTTAACAAAATGAGGATTGGAAATCTGACAAGTACTCTATCGAAAAAAATTAAACAATATTTGATAAAAAAATATCACGCACCGACATAAACTCCAATTTCCATTATTATTATTAAATTAAACTTACTGCGAATAGGGAAGCTATTGATTTTAATTAGAATTAGGAAATTGTTTACAAACGTTTTCATATTCAAGTAATACTGGGGTGAAATATTTGATTTCAGAGACAATAAGAGGTTATATTTTAGACCTGTATTTTGATATTTTCGTTGTACAAAATTAAAATTCAACTCGAAAACGTGTTCTAATAATATATTGATTTTAACCTAAAAATGAAATAAAAATGGGATAATTTCTGAAACAAATATGAATTAAAATCAATTTGAGGTAAATTAATAATATAGCTGTACTAGAGAGAAGAAAAAAGCGACAGACTAGAATCCGGTCAAAAGTGCTATACATATTAATTTTGATATTTAATATTAATTCACAGAAATAATAATAAATAAATAAATAAATTCAACAGAGAAGTTAAGATATTTAGAATGATATTAAATATTAATGAAAATAAATTTGAATAATATTTTAAATAAAAACCCGAAAATGTGTATTCTTTTTATCAATTCGTTTTGATAGATAAAAATAAAAAGATAAATAAATAAATTAGTTAATAAATAAATAAATAAATAAATAATGTAAAATTATGTTTTGTAATAGTATAAGTAATAGTATATCATTCTTAGAGCAAACAAGAATATAGTTCTTATTTATTTATTTAATTATTTATTTATTTATTATGTTTATTTTTTATTTATTTTTTTATGCTGAAGGAAATTGAAATATCCAATATTAAAAATAAATAAATAAATAAAACATTAGAAGTTACTACTGATAAATCTGGGTAATAAATACAGATCACTCTACAAGCTTTTGTTACTAGATAACTTGGATAACACCTTCTGCGTCACTTCCGGTTTTGGACCCTTTTACTACCAAAGGGAGATAACAATGTTTTTAACAGTTTTAGGACTTTATTTTACGCTGTAACAAAAGACAGAAATGATTGAAAAATGATATTTGTGGCTAAATCGACTTTTTATTATGTAATCTTTCGGAAAATAGTACTAAAAAAAATTCGGTTTTTGGTGACCGGTGACCTTTAACAGGAATTCTGGTTATTTTGTCAAGCATCATACGGATTCCAAACAAAAATATACTGAAGATACCATCAACAAAAGTTTGGTGTTTTTAAAAGATAACATATTTGTTGTGTGTGATAATATAATTTTCCAGCAAACAATCTGTATACCAATGGGTACAAACTGTGCATCATTGCTTGCTGATTTGTTTCTTTATTCTTATGAAGCGGAACATTGTTAAATCTGGAGAGAAGACTGTCGCTAAATCATTCAACTTAACATACAGATATATAGATGACGTTCTGACTTTTAACAATCCTACATTTAGAGACTATATGAATGTCAACTATCCTAGTGAGCTTGAAATAAAAGATAGACTGATTCCTCAAGTTCTGTCTCATATTTAGACTTATAACTGAATTATGACGCACACGAAAGGCTACATTTGACAATTTATGACAAATGTGATGACTTCAATTTTTCTATTGTCAACTTTGCTTTTTTATGCAGCAATATACCTGCTTCCCCTGCTTATGGTGTATTTGTTTCACAATTAATACGCTTTGGTAGAGCTTGTTACCACTAGGGAGACTTTGTACAACGAAGCAGGTTGCTTGCATATAAATTGTTGACTCAGGGATATTGCAATCCTAGGCTTATCAAGGCCCTCCAAAAGGTTTATGGCCGTCATCACAGTATTGTTGATAAGTTTGACGTCTCTGTGTCCAGGATTGCCCTGGATATATTTGACGTCCCATGGTTCGATGTTCCTTTCACACAATTTTGATAAAACACGTGACAAGTGTAGCTAGCTAAACAGGAGTAGCTTACACGTACGGATCACCGGCCTCACTGCCCAGGTGGAAGTTCACGTGTCTAACAGAAAAATCTTTGAACGATTAAGCTTAGTTTTTTGAGGAATTGTTTTACAAAGCAGATAATTTTGATTACCAATAATTATAATAAACTCACAAATAATGTTTTCTTTCATCTGATACCTCTGTGTTGTTTTGAGATAACCTCCTAAAGGCAAAAAATGCAAAAAATTGAAAAGCACTGAAAATACGCAATACAATAAATGTACGCTATAAAAAGTCACAATATAACTAAAATGTTTAAAAAAAATCCATAATTCTAAATAAAGTAATTTAGCTTTAAATGCAAAATATCTCACCGATTTGTAGATAAACTGTGAGGTAACAAATAGGCAAATTTTACTTGCCTTATCTTAAAAGATGAATATTTAACACATTCATGCCTTATATGGATAAAAGGGTGGGGTTTGGGGTATAACAAGTTTTAATTTGAAGTGAATTTTAAAACAAATACGGAATGCGCAGACTAAAATAAGACATTGAGCAGAGACTGTTGTACATTGGTTCAAAATAAAACGATAACACCGATTTGTGTACTCATACGTAATACTGAGTGTGCTTGAACTTTCGTTTTGATAGCACTATTTTAAAAGTTTAGATAAACCAGGAACGTAGTCTATGTGACATTCTTGCGACCTGTAGTATACGCATACAGAAGATATTGCAACAGAATGCCAGTGAAAGGTATCAATAATAATACAATATACTTTGTTTTATCTACAGCAAATCTAATGTTTATTTACATGTTAATTTTTTTTGTATTTTGGTATACATGCACTCTACTTCAACCAGAGACCCATAACATGACCTTTAATATCAGTATCTATATACATGTACTTTAATTGACACCGTTAAAATTCTTGGTTATTTAAGAGTTAAATATGAACCAATGGCAATTTAAGCAACATTTTGACAACCCAGAGGTACTGTATACACAGCTCCACTGAGACCATGTGCGACGAATTAAAAGAAGGATTAATAAGGAAACAATTCCTTGTTTTTTTAGTATATATAAAACTGTTTTTGTATCACTAGATATGTTACTTAATGATAGGAAAACAAAACGCTGTCATCACTTTAAAAACTTTGAAATTATGCAGTTTAATAACCATTATTAGGTCCTTCGCGGCAAAATAGTATTTGGTGTTAAAGTTGAACAATATTTAAAATAAAGCTTACCATCCAATGGACAAACAACCAATCTAGTACTTAGTTGTTTTTAGCAAATTTGAGGTTTTAGGATGATTTGACAATTTTTACGCCGAGGTCTTCTACGATTTATTTGCCTTCTAAAATACCTTACCCAGGCGTGATAATTCTCATTCTATGACTTTAAAAGGTGCGAGTATAGATGGATAAGTATGTTTGTTTTTGATTATACATGCTAAGTTTCTGTATGCTTTAACTATTTTTGACATATATTCAGTTATATATTGTTCAACATTATTCATAATGAACAATATTCACCTTAATTCATATGGAACAGTATTGCATGACCATATCCTTTTTATGCCTTGGTGTATTTTGGCTGGTTGTAACGCCTGGTGTACGCATGTTTAAAAAAACAAATAAATTGTATAGGACCTCAACCATAAATTGTCAAATTTTCAAAAACCTCATATTCCTTTAAGAAACTCTGTCCCTCCACTAGAATGATATTTTCCCCATTTAATTGCACACTTTACTTTAAATTTTTGTTTAGTCCTCCAACATAAACGGCTTTGTCGTGGACATAAATATCAATTTATAAACATTATTTTAGATATATGATTTACTATAACTAAGTTAGATATCTAGTGACGTATTGATTCCAAAACAAAATAACATGAGCTTTCTCTTCTTGCTTAACTCTACTTTCATCCCCTAAACACTCTTTTGACCCAGAGTAGTGTATTACAAATAGATCTACAGACAATACTGAACAAAGCGTGTCTTACTGATTCAACATGTTAGAACCAATATTGGTTTCATGTAAAGCATAATGAGTTAACAACTTTGACTGTGTTTTTACCATACACCAATCGTTGTTATGGATTACTGGAATTGTTATAATTTCTGTCAATGAATGCAGACGATTTAGTCTCATTTTGAGAATAACATAAGGGTATGCAAATCAAAAACACACATACCAATCCATATTCAAATAATCAATTAGTTTATACGAAGAATACGATTTTAAGGTAAACTTGTCAGTCTTTTACAAAAAACGGAAGGCAAGATCTCAATATCTAGAACTGAACAGGGTTTCTGGTTTTTTTAAGCACCATACGGACTGCAAAAAATATACCGAAGAGATTGCCAACAAAATGTTAGACATGTGTTCGTTAACATAATTTTCCAACAAACAATCAGTATACCTCATTCGATTTGAAAATTTGTTTTAAATCTGAAGAATATAGCCAAATTATTCAACTCCACAAACAGATATATAGATGAAGTTATATCTTTCTTTTTCTATGCAGCAACATTCCTCTACATGTGGTGTATTTGTTACACGGTTAATACGTTATGGTATAATTTGTTTCCTCTACGATAATTGTTACAACGAGGTTAGCTGCTTGCTATTAAATTGTTTACTCGGGATATTGCAAACTGAGGCTTACTAAAGTCTTCAAACAATTTTATGGCCGCCATCAGAATATGGTATGGTTGATAAGTATGACGATGCCCCAATTCTCAATTCTGATTACACATGTGACGTGTGAAGCTAGGTAAATAGGACGTGCTTACCTTTCTCTAGCACCCAGTCTTCACTTCCCAGGTAGAAGTTCACGTTTTAACTGATTTTCCCAAGTATTAACTTTTATTTTTGGATTTGGTTTCAACATGGTCGGTATGTTTGATTTTGATGATTAAGTAAAGCTTGCGTGTTTAACTTAAATTATAATTTATAATTGTGAAGTGAGGCCGGGTGCCGCCTAGCCGCCTATCTTAATAACATCATATCGTAATATAGGGAACAATAAGAGATTTCATTGGAAGTATGTGTCGGCTAGTAACACATATATTTTAGGATGATATAACACCAGTTGATACCAAATTATCTAATATGACAAGAGACTGCGAGGATTTATTTCAAACCGTACTTTCGGTAAATAAATTGGGAAAAGTTATATCAGTGATATTGTAACTGTGTGCATTACTTTCAAAGTATATCAATCGCACTATTTATTATACCAGTTTAAATTTTACAGCATTAGATGATCGTTTCGGAATGCAATTCCATATCAGTTGTACTGTTTTTACAATGATGGTGCAAAGATTGCCAAAAGGACCGAAAACATATTTTACCAAATTTAGCTAAGGAAATACTTTGCAAGGGGAGGGGTTGTACCTTAGTTTTCAAGCAGCAAATTTAGACATTAGTATAATCTGACAATGATACACATTTATTGCCTACTGGGTTATCCCCGTGGAAACATCCACCAGCAGAGATACCGGGTCAGTGATTTAAATTAGACATTATACCCGTTTTATTTAATTATTGGGTGATATAATATAGGTTTGGTAGAGCGTTTACGGGATGGAGACAGTATAATAATTGCGGAAGGTTTTATGTGGGAATGTGAACGTCGTGGTTACCTGTCTCTAGGAGCATTTATCCCGGAAGTTATCCTAGAAAACCCAGGATTAGTGAAAGGAATCCACGAAGAGTACGTGCACGCCGGTACAGATGTAGTTGAAGCATTCACGGTATGTTTGCTCAATTATATTATATCACTGGTTGCAAAAAACTAACATGGTCTGATACCTACAAATGTAGCCGAACCACAATATTTTATCAAAAGTGTATTTTAGTTTTTGTTTTATAATGTTGTTTGACGATGATTTGGGGTCACATTTTTTGTTAAACCTTCTACGTTCCCTTTATTGTACATAAACTAAGTAGTGTAGTCTAACCAATCATCCACATTCTGAATGAATTCTTCATTACAAATATCAATATTATGAAAACCTAGTATTCAAACGTTAATTTACCTCTCCATGTCTATAACACAACTCCAAAATAAAAGTAAAACTTTGAAAATATTCAAATGCACAAATGAAGTGGAGAATGTGAACTTCCACCAGGGAAGTGAGGGCGACTGCACCAAAGGGTAGGTACCTCCTCTACGTGTGCAATAAAAATTGAGAATGAAAGGAACATAAAACCATGGGACGTGAAATATATCGAGGATAATTGTGGATACAGAAAAATCATCTAAAACTATTTACAAAACAAAGTATAGCATATCCATTGAATTAATTTCAGTACTATGGTCACAGAACAAAATTAAGAAAGATTGGAAGAGAAGACGATTTAGAGAAACTCAACAGAACAGCGTTAAGGATTGCTAGAGAAGTTGCCGACGCGTCGGGTAAATTGATGGCAGGTGCGCTGTGTGGGACACATGAATACAAAGAGGGTGACGAGAAGGCAAACGCAGAAGTAAAAGCAATGTTTAAGGTAATACCTCAAAATTATCGAGAGTTCAATTAAAATATCTTACTTTACTGAAGTCATTATAAATTTACGTGGGATTTAAAAAGAAGCCTACTTATTCAATTAATACAGTTAAAAAAGAAAATCTTATCAAAATGCTACATAAATTGACCGTCTATTATATTAAATATGTGTTTAAATTTTGTACATCATGCAATATAACATTTTTTGGACATGTAAGCGTTGACTGTTTTTTTTATTTTTTAATTTTAATTTTTTTTAAATTTTATTTTATTTTAAAAACGCATATCTATGTATGTGTTGAATTTTACGTTCTTTTTTTTTCTTTTATAAGGGATAGTATGGATTTATGAACATAATCAGTTTGGAATAATTAAAACTCATTTTCGAAATGTCTGCACGGTAATAATGTATTCTTTATATTCTTTATAATACAGGAACTGATTGAATGGTCGGTAGAAGAAAAAGCAGACTTTATCATTGCTGAAACCTTTGCCACTTTTGGTGAGGCGATGTTGGCGTTAGAAGCAATTAAAGAATACGGAAAAGGTAGGTAGAAATACGTCATGATTATATTTTAACATAAGTTATGATTAATATTTACTACATATTATACACATTTCAAACAATGCTTTGAAAGTGCTAATGCTAATCAGCTTGTTTCCACATACCAAGTTTTTTTTCTTCGGACAGATTTTATAAATGAAAGTATTTGATGCATTAATGCTTTAATAAAAACAAACATAACAATCAATGTCCAAATTATAATCCCAAAGGAGGGCAAAAACTTTGAAAACTGGCAAAATTAATTAAGTTAGAGACGCCAACCTCCATCAGAGAAGTGAGGTCGGGTGCTCCGGGGGGGGGGGGGGTGGTGGTGGTAAATACCTTATGATAATCTAGCTACACTTACCACGTTTGTAATCAAAATTAAGAAATAAAAGAAACAAGGGCCTAAGGACGTCAAATATCCTGATGACGGCCATGAGGGCCAAATTCGCTATCAATATCTAAAATCTTAGTGTTCATTTTAACATTATGTATAGTGGAAACTTTCTATATATTTGTATATATTTTAGGACTACCGGCAGTGATTACCATCGGCCCGCATGTACCAGAGCATACATATGACAATATACCACTAGCGGAAGCGTGTCTTAAACTAGAAAATGCCGGAGCTGCTGTCGTTGGATTAAATTGTGCTCGTGGTCCGGAAACAATGTTGCCACTACTGAGAGACATAAGGGCCGTTTGCAAGGTATATTACTTTATTTCTTCAAAATACACTGTACATTTCTTAAATACAGAGATAATAACATGTTTATAATTTTGGTTACACACATGGTGAGTGTAGCTAGCTAAACAGTAGGTACTTACCCTTCAAGAGCAGCCGGCCTCACTTCCCTGGTAAAAGTTGAATTTTTAAAACTGCTTTTGGATTATGATTTGGGCATGCAATAATACGTTTGTATTTGATTACAATTAAGGATTCGCGTTTGTTTTTAAATCGTTCATCAAGGTATAAACTATTAAAGCAGGCGGGGGTTGATTTGAACAATTTATACCTTGATGAACGATTAAAAACAAACGTCAATCCGTATATCTACAATCATGCAGGTGTTCTGTTTTCAAATGATGATTTTAAAGAATACTCGATTGAACAGAAGGCGTCAAATTAGAAGTATAAATTGGAACTAAATGTATTTGTTTGCGCATTATTACGTTTCATACGCCATGGAGGAATTATTTACTATTTCAACAGTTCATCGAAAATATCGTAAGTCGTAGAAAAGAGGTTCATATAGATAGTGATACTTAAATTGTTTATATTACACATTATACACAAAAAGCACGAAACATTTTAGCGTGTATTATAAAAACAACATAACATATTTATGCAACAAAATTATAATGGAATTTAACTGGAAAAAAAGTAAGGGGCAGTACTGTTGGTTCCTACACTGTATAAAGAAGTTCCGTCAAAATGGTGCGTTGTGTGGTTTGCCAAATGCTTTATCTTTGTTTGTCCGTGGCGATATCCTCGTCAGTAAGTATACTCCAGTACAATTAACATTAACTTTGATCCTATATGATTACAAAAATAATAACGTTTATTAAGAATAAAATTAATTTTGGAGCTAATTGACCTTTTCACCTTTTTACACAGGGTCCTATTGCAGCTCTCCCGGTTCCATTTAGAACCAATAATGATTGCAAGACATTTCAAGGTTTGAAAGATCCAAAAACAGGTATGTAAAAGTAAATAAAGATTGTACTGATTTAGACGAAACGTATTATATCCTATCAGAGGAAATTACAGCTAAAATGTTAAAACCCTAACTAAATATGACATATTTTTATATGCTTTATAAACACAAAATTATTGTGTTTGGTTTATGTGAAAAGTAACGTAACCAATGCTCAATTATTGAAAATACAATAAATAATCTTATATGTTAAATGTTGGTATACTCTCTCTCTCTCTCTCTCTCTCTCTCTCTCTCTCTCTCTCTCTCTCTCTGAATTCACATTCAATAAAGGATATTCTGGAAATAAATCCTACTTCGAGTTTTCACAAAATGAAAAGCAACGTACGCTTTAAAATAAAACACCTATCACTATTACAACTGCATAAATGTGTACCTTCAAGCTGAATAAATTCCTATACAAAAATATGGTGAGAATATAAAATAAAAGTGTTCTCCTTGATACCTTACTCAAATCATTGGTTTATTAAGTCAACACGATACTGTTGATTTTAACATATTTATTTTAGCTCTAGCTCGAAAATACATGTATATTTTGGTGCAAATTATAAACTTGATTCGCTTCTTTAAACGACAAATATAAATTTCAACACGTCATTTTTTGTGTAAAACGGTCATATGTCAGACATAACGAAAATCAAAACTGAAAAAAACTGAGGGATTTATATTCAAATTTGATAAGTATTGATAGATACGAACGAAATAAAATTGTGAAAGAACGATTTTGTTAATAAAAAAAAACAAAACCATTTTACATTTTAAAACCCTATTACAGTGCCTGCAGTGGAAACATTTTTTCGTATACATTGTACCCGGTTTCATGATATTGTGACATTTGTGAGAGAATTTAATGTCAATCAAAGTGGGGACATGTTTTCTGAAACATCATGCATATCTATTTTCTATTGTCAACATTCAACATATTTTTGTTTTGTTTTCGTATTACAGGTGAATTATTGCAGTATCTAGATTTAAACTGCGTCATGTGCAGTAGATCAGATGTCAGAAAATTTGCACAAGAAGCTAAAGAACTGGGTGTTAATTACATTGGATTATGTTGTGGAAATGCGCCAAACCTCCTAAGAGAAATCGCGGAGGTGTACGGACGTAAACCGCCAGCAAGTAAATACGCCCCTGACATTCAGGGTAATGTTGCTTTTAAAGATGACGCCAACAAGGAATGGCGTGATTTTATAATCGGATAAAAACAGAAATCAGAAATCGGCGGCGTTATCACATAATATGTAAAATGTTTAGAAATAAAAAAAAACAACGATACACTACCACATCTTTCTCTCTCATCAATGAATAAGTACTTCTATGTTATATTTCTTATAATTTGATATCATGGGTATAGAAATTTATCCAAGTGAGCTATGAATGAAAGATATCATGTAAATTCGTCCTGTTCTGCTCCACGTTTGAACTTATGACACCCAGAAATGAACGGTTATACGTTTTATCTAACATTAGACTAGTTTTTCTACGAAATACAAGTTTTATCAAACACGCATGACACAGAATCTTGTATCACCACCACACTGTGGCGATACAACATTGGCGGTAAAGTGCACGTGCATGTTCTCATTGTGACCTCATTAGGGAGAATGTAAACAAATGTCATAACATAGTTCAGTGGTTTTCTGTGGTAAAATGTAATTTTTCACATTAAGTTTTGTTTTTTATTATTTTAAATAACCTAATTGGAAATGTTAGATAAAAATATTATATACACAGTGTGTAGGTACAACCCTTCGTATCAGGTCTCGTCCTTTTTTCGTAGCTGTATCACTACTCGTCGCGCAAGCGTATGTATGTATTTGAAGCTTTATGACAAACACGAAGACACTTTTTTTCTATCGTCAACTTTTTTAACCTTCTCTCTTCCTCTCCTGCTAATGACGTTTTTTTTTCCACAGTTAATACGCTATATTATAGCTTTTTTTCACTTCGGAAACGAAATACAACGAAAAATTGCTTTCAATCAAATTTTAAAATGATTCAAGGATAGTGTTAGCCAATGCTTATAAAAGCCCTGAAAAAGTTTTATGCTCATCTTTACAATACTTTTGATAAGTAATGTACCTGTATCTAAAATTAAGTTGGGTATAATCTGAATAACACTATCTTTGACGAATGTCAGAATTTGGGTTAGAAATACTGATAATGATTTATTAGTACACGAGTATCAGCTGGTATGGAGTTTTGTGAGGTTAAGAAATATAAGTAAGGAAAATCAAGTTCTTCCTGTTTAAACTTCGATACGCTATTCACTCAAGAAGTTCCCTATACAGTCAAACCTCTCTACAAAGGCCACCCAAGGAAACCAGTAAAAGTGGCCTTCGTGGGCAGGTGGCCTGTATATAGAGGTACCCTTTGAGGCAGGTTGGACTATAATTGGAATTTGTTATTTCGTAAAATTAGTGATGGTATATGTAGAATGGGTCAAGGTAGGATCTATATAATGCCTCTTGCAAGACGTTTATTGTCGTCATGGCAATATATATTGCAAGTTTTATGACCGTCATGCGAATATTGTTAATAAGTGTAATGTCTCTTTAGAAAAAGATACCCTGGATATATTTGACGTCACATAGTTCCTTGTTCATTTCATTCTCAAGCCTGATTACACACGTGCCGGTGTAGCTAGCTAAACACGAGGCGCTTTCCCTTCCGGAACACCCGGTCTCACTTTTCTGGTGAAAGTCCGTGTTTAACTTAATTTGCCTGTTGTCAAAGTTTTCACTTTACTTTGGGATTATAATTGTTTGCTTTTTTAGCTTTATCAGCTGGAACAAGAACATATTTGTAATGTAAGCGGATTGCAGAAATATGAGTACTGAAGGCTGAATACTCGTATATCCGTAAATGTAGTCAATCCTTGTAATATTAAATCTCAAACTTTTATGTTATGTGTGAATTAGTTATAAATCTAATTCCTATCAATCAAATTTGGATAAATAAAGCTATCGGGCATTTACAACTTCTTTGTCATTTAGAGTAGCATCAAACATTTTAATCTTGCAGAAAGTTGATTTGTGAAAGCAATCCATATACCACATACAGAAGCTACATTATAAAACCATTGCAAAAGGAGGGTTTACACATGTACATACACTTCATCAATGGCTCTAGAATTAGTTTCACCTTATATATATATATATATATATATATAATATATATATATATATATATTATATATATATATATATAGTTATATTTTACAGACTAACTACTGTATTTCCATAAACTGAGTACACATTAAACTATCAATGAAATGAATTTAAAACGCACTGACCTAACCAAATTATATTTTTAAATGAAAACATCGTTATTCAATTCTCATGAACATAGAGGAATTTTGGGAAATGTTTTAAAATTTGATCAAGTTTATACACCAACTGGGCATCATTCAAAGTAACACCATGTATTTAGGGTCAGGTAGGGCATTGTTATTCGGATTTTTCCAGGTGTTATCATCATGAATATTCAAATAATGACATCACATTTAAAAAATGTTCAAAGTAAAAAGGTACAGAAGGGATAATTTTGACATACTTATATTTGTTGTTATGTTAAAAAGTTCAAAAACTGTTGTATGAACAGAATTAAATTCACTTTTGAATGAATGAAAAATATTTTTCCAATTAGGTCAGTAGATTTGCCAACTTTTTGTGACATGCATTTTCCTTGTGGATATACATTTTCCTTGTGGATATACAGTAGTTGTCCTAATACATGGAGCACATCGTCCTAAATATTGTACTGATAAGGTAAAGTATGTGCACTCATTATCAATACCATTGCATAATCCACGACGGACTGGAGAGTTTGATATAATGTCAACTAAAGGTAAAATTTAGTTATAATGTCCTGTCGGTGAATCCAGAGTAGGGCGGTAGTGTTGGAGCCCATCCGTTTGTATCTCTACCCCTCTTGAACCAATGAAAGCATTTTGATGAAACTTGTAGCGACATAATTATTATGACCTAGTTATGCATGTCACATTGTGTGCTTGGTCGAGTTTTTAATATGACCGCTATTTTAAATATTTTGATGTGCAGTTAAAATTAAAAGACAACATGATAAGGGCGATTTCAATGAAACTTGATGGACAAGTGTCAAAAAAATCTAAATGTAGTTTCAAAGGTTATAGTTGCTGGTTGTTTTTCCGTCATATCTTTATAACTGGCAGGATTATCTCAGTTCCTGTGCAAAAGACCAAAACACCACCCTCCATCAACATGTACCCCGGTGAATAATCAAGAACAATATTGGTTATCACAACTAGACGTGACACAGCAAGACGGTTTCAGAAAATGTCACTTCAATTACTTGTGGTAACACTATACATTCAAAGAAACTATAATTACCTAACCAGTATTAATATTGATTAACACAATTATTTAAAATTTAAAAAAATGAAGAGATTATTAAATTACATATCTATATATAAATATATGATTTTCAGCACTCAATTTGCTATTAGACTGTCTAGAAATGGTGTATCAAGTACTACAACCTCCACTGCCGTGTAAACACGTTTAATTGATAAATTGCATGGCAATATAAATTATAGACAGTTCACTGGTTATATGTAAATTTCGTTTTTAGCTTAAATTTGTTCATGTGAGCTTAGGCATACGTGCAAGTATTTCTCCTCTGAAACTACAGATTAATGTCAAGATTTTAATGAAACTTGGTCAGAAGTATCCATGGGCCAGTGCAATTCAGATTTGCCTGTGATGTTGCTATGGTTACCAAAACTAGGTCAAGGTGACCTAAGCTGCAAAAATCTGAATAAAATCTTCTTCTCCGAAACCGATGGGAGAAACATTCTGATGCGATATTTGGATTCTCTAGGGTCGTTAGTCTATCGCAAGAGTACTGGTTAATTATCTGGTAAACTATAATACAAAGTTATAGGTGTTGATTGTCATTTGATGAAAGTCATGGCTTTAAAGTTTAGGAAAAAAGGAAAAGGTTTTAAAAAAAAGAATACTGAAATGTTTGATTATCTGGAAAATGATAAAATCCTAAAATAGGAACATGTATGCAAGTAAAAAATATAAAATATAAAAGTCACAGATGTACAAGAATATTGAATTGACCTAGTTTAATTTACCTGTGTATTTTTTAAACTGTTTTGGTAGTTTTGTTTTATAAATTCTGAGGCTAGACCTTCAGACGAAGGTGCGTTTATTTTTTGTTCTTGTTTCCTTCGTTATCATATATTCGTGCTGTGTCACGGTAGATTGAAGAACCTGCTGAGATATATTTTTATTTGTTGAGATGTCTTCAGTGCCGGGTTTGATCCAACGTTTGAAGAGCGGGGGTAGTGTATTGGTTGCTGAGGGTATCCTGTGGGAATGTGAACGTAGAGGTTATTTGTCTATGGGGAAGTACCTACCCGAGGTGATACTAGATAACCCACACGTAATTAAGACTATCCACGAAGAGTTCGTACACGCTGGTACAGATGTAGTAGAAGCCTTCACAGTAAGTTTTATATAGTTTATTTGAATCGTTTATGAATATACTATGTGACTTAAAACTTAAAAAGTTTACACACAGAGAGAGAGAGAGAGAGAGAGAGAGAGAGAGAGAGAGAGAGAGAGAGAGAGACACTTGCAACTAAATAACGTATTCGGCAACAACCACGGCAACCAAGAACGAAACAATACCAGTCAGCAAAAACAGCCAAACAATACAAGTAAAGACAAACACATATTGGAACCAATGATTATAAAACTCCAAATTTTGAATGGACACTGGGATTAATGTCAAGTGGTGTAGTTATAGTACTAATTGAGGGGCACCAGCCACTTTTGTACAATCAAAGGCTCACACTTTCTTATTTTAAAGCAGTGACTGGTTATTATCACCTATTTACAAATCAATGCCTGGTTTTATTGGAGTTGTCTATTTAAGTAAATTCATCCAATTTGCGATGTGCTCGTGACTCAATGACATTGTGTCTATCGTCTTTTGTTTTGTAGTATTTTGCACACAGAATAAAACTGCGACAATATGGAAGAGAAGATGATCTTGAGAAAATGAACAGAACCGCTCTAAAGATGGCCCGAGAAGTTGCAGACAAGTCTGGAAAATTAATGGCAGGAGCTGTTTGTGGCACATATAAATACAAGGAGTTAGACGAACAAATCACTAACGAATTAAGAGAAATGTATAAGGTATTTAAAGCGATGATTTTGTGTGTCTGTTTTGTAATGGCAATTATACGTTGGTTCGAACAAAGGACTTACTCTTAATCTTTGTTACTCGAAATCGAATACACTGAACCGTTTCTTAAACCATTCATAATAAAACGAAGTTTTCTTTACATTGTTGAAATCTTTCAATTAAAGGTAGTTACACAACTACAGTTCTGTATTTCCAATGTCTGTTCAAAGTCTGAAACTTAGTACTAAATCATAAAACCTTGGTCTTTATAAAGTTGTCGCAGGTGTAGTTACGGATGTTTTGGGGGTATTTATGGAGATTGTACGCCACAAAAGATGGAGTTCTTGGAGATAGAAATTGAAAAATTTTCGGAGTGTGCAGCGTTTCTGAAAAAAGGATTTTGAGCAGAGACTGGCATTATACATAAGGTCAATTCATAATAAAATGGTCCCACTAGCAAAATTTAGAATTTTGTCAAATGTGGCCAACTGAGTTTTGGTTAAGTATTTATTTTTATTGACCGCCACAGGAACTAGTGGAATGGAGTGTAGAGGAGGGAGCAGACTATATGATTGGTGAAACATTTATCAACTTTAAAGAAGCTATGGTCGCCTTGGAAGCAATTAAGCAGTACGGAAAAGGCAAGTCATTAAATGATATATTCTATTACTGTCATAAAAGATTCAAGCTTATAAAAATAATAAATCAAAAGTAAATTTAAAACAAGAGCACCACTAAGCAGAGCAAAATACGCCTGTCACTGTGAGCAGGGGTTTGGCGGCCATTTTCAATTTTTGAATCTAGAAAAAAACGTACACAGCATCCTCAAGTCATTAATGCCAGACCGGCAAAGTTCAAAACATTTGCTTTAAACTGTAAAAGTAGTTCGATACACAAGCAAAAAGGTTAACGGACGGACAGACAGACGGGCAATATGCCATAATAAATCCCGCCATATGGCTGACGTATAAAAAACCTCGAGTGTTCCCTCCTATTTTGGATAGTCAACATGTTCTGGCGGCGTATGATTTCCGGCAAACGCAGTGCTACTCAATTTGCATAATTTGATGCGAAAAGGTGTGAATAGTTGAAAGTACTACTTTCAGCTGTATAGCAGTCGCTGAAGTTTTTAGAAACTGACCCGTTTTATTTAAGGTATTTATCAAAGCAGTCATGGGAATCACTAATGGTGTGTTTGATTTAGGACAATGAAGTAATGTGGTGCTCTACAACATAAACAGAATTATTGGGGTGTCTTTTAAAACTTAAACTACATGATGAATAGCCTTGACGCAAAAAGGATAACCCTGACACAAATTTGGGTTACCTTGACACAAAACGAACACGTGGTAACCTTGACACAAAAATGGTAACCATGACATACACCAAATTGGGTACCCTTGAAACAAAACAGAGTAATCTTGACACCAAATGGGGTACTTTTGACACAAAACGAGGAAACATTGACACAAAAAGGTGTAGACTAGAAGAAAGCATGGTTACATTACACGGTTAAATCTCTTTGTGATTCGAGTATTGACTTTTTGATGCGTTATCGGTGGTGGATTGATAAGTTAATATGTGACATTCCATCATTAGGTTTACCAGCAGTTATAACATTTGCCGCTCACGATCCAGATAGTACCATTGATAACGTTCCTTTGCCAGAAGCTTGTAAGCGGATGGAAGAGGCTGGTGCGGATGTGGTGGGATTGAACTGTGTACGTGGTCCTAAGTCAATGTTACCATTATTACAAGAAATCAAAAACGCTTGTAAGGTAAGTTTTACATTCGAGTTAATGACGACAATGGTGCTTAATGTTGTCTAGATATAGGTTCTGAGACTCAAATGATATGGGGCTGTATTTATTGACTGTTTGAATGAGATGAAACCTATGATCTACCGTGCATTATGAAACCATGCCTATACAGGTAAAACATACTTATCAGACTCTGCTGTCCTGTAAGGATGTCTGAAGTTTCTGCAATTTTGTTTCGGAAAGTGGATGGTTTACAATACTACATGTACATCATGGCATCTGGTGAACTGCGACATTATCAACGAGCAGATGAGATGATTACATTTTTCAGCTGTTTAGGCTAATCCTTAACAAGAGGCCCATGGGCCTTATACGCTCACCTGATAACTAATGGCTAGCTGATAGATTTAAAGAAAACATAAATACTAAACCCCAATGAATTTTTTCTTTACATCAAAATGATCATTGCATCAATACCTACAACATTCTAATATACATGCCTATACAAAACTTTTATAGTTTTCAAGATAATTAACCATTTCAGTATTGTTTTCGCATCTGTGACCTTGACCTTTGAACCCATGACCTTTTTCTATACGTCAAAATGATCATTGTATCAATACCTACAACATTCTAATATACATGCCTATACAAAAAGTTTATAGTTTTCGAGATAATTAACCATTTCGGTATTGATTCGCATCTGTGACCTTGACCTTTGAACCCATGACCTTTTTCTATACATCAAAATGATTGTTGTATCAATACCTACAACATTCTAATATACATGCCTATACAAAAAGTTTATAGTTTTCGAGATAATTAACCATTTCGGTATTGTCTCGCATCTGTGACCTTGACCTTTGAACCCATGACCTTTTTCTATACATCAAAATGATCGTTGTATCAATACCTACAACATTCTAATATACATGCCTATACAAAAAGTTTATAGTTTTCGAGATAATTAAACATTTCCGTATTGTTTCGCATCTGTGACCTTGACCTTTGAACCCATGACCTCTTTCTGTACATCAAAATGATCGTTGTATCAATACCTACAGCATTCTAATATACATGCCTATACAAAAAGTTTATAGTTTTCGAGATAATTAAACATTTCCGTATTGTTTTCGCATCTGTGACCTTGACCTTTGAACCCATGACCTTTTTCTATATATCAAAATGATCGTTGTATCAATACCTACAACATTCTAATATAAATGCCTATACAAAAAGTTTATAGTTTTCGAGATAAGTAACCATTTTGGTATTGTTTTACATCTGTGACCTTGACCTTTGAACCCATGACCTTTTTCTATACACCAAAATGATTGTTGTATCAATACCTACAACATTCTAATATACATGCCTATACAAAAAGTTTATAGTTTTCGAGATAATAATTATAATCAGAGGTAAAAAAAATTAGGTCACGACCTTCACAATTGACCTTGACCTCAATTTGAAGATACTAACAAGAAGATGTCAAAACTGAAAACCCCGTGTCATTATCTGGCCAAATAGTCAAGTTATAACAATTTGAAGCTATTTTACGATTTTTTCAAAATTAAACGCAAAAACGCGTAACCTATTTTTTGTCCGAATTTCACAAAATGAACAAACTATAGGCTAAAGACCCTAGAGAAGCCAAATATCACATCAGTTTTTTCTCTAATCAATACTTTCGGAGAAGAAGATTTTTTAAGATTTTTGCACCCCTAGGTCACCTTGACCTAGTTATGGTAGCCATGGCAACACCACGAACAAATTTGAATTGCACCGACCAAGACATGCATCTGACCAAGTCTCGTTGAAATCTGCCCAGTGGTTCGTGAGAAGAAGATGAAAATGTGAAAAGTTTACGACGACGACAACGACGACGACGACGACGACGACGACGACAGACAACGGACAAATTGTGATCAGAAAAGCTCACTTGAGCCTTTGGCTCAGGTGAGCTAAAAAGTGATTCTCAAATAGATTAGCCATTAAATTCCAACCACTGGGATCCTCCTATACCAGGTACCAAATAATACAGGTATATAAATCTGTGTAATAGAGTAGTTGAGTTAAGTAATCGTGTTTAACGTCCCAGTCAAGAATATTTCACTTATATCGAGACGTCGCCAGCTATAGGCGAAAGTGCAGAAATTTTGCCCGTGCGTTGCACTGATGGCATTATACAGCAGGGTTCTTTAGCGCGCCAAGCCCGTGACACGGGACCTCGTTTATTTTACGTTCCCGCCGAAAGAACCGTGACTTTTATTTCGTAATGCCGAGTGCTTGGCGAAAGAACAGTCACTACCCACTTTCAAGTCTTGGGTCAGACCTGGCCGGAGTTCGAACCCACAACCTCCCACTAACGAAGCGAGCACTCTACCAACTGAGCTACCGCAGTGGTCTGTGTAATAGACGTGATAAACAAAAGTTTGTACTTTATTTCGAGATGTACTTGTAATCTTTAAAATGTACCTATTTTCATAGACATTACAAGCATGATTGGTATTGCTGATTAAAAAATTACATTCTCAACCCTATAATATTCAGACCCAAAGAGTTTCAAATCAAGTATAGATTCCTATTCAACTACAACTTTCTAACTTCAGATTTAACCTTAAAGCCTATTTCAGTTAATTTTGATTTATTTCATTTTATGCCACTTCAAATGCCTTATTTGGCATTAAATCCAAATCTTATAAGCATCCTCAACATTTCATACAATCCGATTTAATTCCTTATCTCTGATTTCAGGGACCAATTGCTGCACTTCCGGTCCCATTTCGGACAGATAGTGAGTGTAAAACATATACAGGACTAAGGGATCCCATATCAGGTTAGTTAATAGAACACCTGGTCATTTTGTCCTTAGTATGCTTGTTGGCTTTGTAAAGACAATACATATCAAAACAGCTAAAGCATTTTACATGGAAATTAAAAGAAAGTAAACAAGAGGCCCATGGGCCTTAACGCTCACCTGAGGCTAAGTACATATCTCATGCAGAGGTTCAATGGTCAATAACATTTATTAAATTTAAAGAGAACTCCTTATTTTCATCAGTAAGGCAGAATTAAATGCAAGGATTTTTGCAAATTAATCATACCTTGTCCCGAGAATGCTACATATAATATATATATAGTCTAGCTACAATACATTATTTATAACAGCTAAAAAAGTAAAAACAAAAGTATAAAACTATGACCTTCATTTAGGCCATTACCTACAATATTCGAATATACATGCCAATACAAAAAGTTAATAGTTTTCGAGATAATTAACCATTTCAGTATCCTTTCCCGTCTGTAACCTTGACCTTTAAACCCATGACCTTAATCTATAATATCAAAATGATTGTTAAATCAACTCCAACAATATTCTAATATACATGTTTATACAAAACATTTATAGTTTTTAAGATAATTAACCATTTTGGTATTCTTTCACATCTGTGACCTTGACCTTTGAATCCATGACCTTAATCTATATATCAAAATGATCATTAAATCAATTCCTACAATATTGTATTATACATGTCTATACAAAAAGTTGATAGTTTTTGAGATAATTAACCATTTCAGTATTCTTTCGCATCTGTGACCTTTACCTTTGAATGCATGACATTAATCTATATATCAAAATGATTGTGAAATCAAAACCTACAATATTCTAGTATACATGTTTATACAAAAAGTTTATAGTTTTCGAGATAATTAACCATTTTGGTATTCTTTCGCATCTGTGACCTTGACCTTTGAACCCATGGCATTAATCTATAAATCAAAGTGATCGTTATATCAATTCCTACAATATTCTAATATACATGTCTATACAAAAAGCTAATAATTTTCTAGATAATTAACCATTTCGGTATTCTTTCGTATCTGTGACCTTGACCTTTGAACCCATGACCTTTATCTATATATCAAAATTATCAGTGTGCCATTACCTACAATATTCTAATATGTATGCCTATACAAAAAATTATTAGTTTTGCAGATAATCAACTATAACGGTAATAGTTTGTGGAAGCATGTGGCCTTGACCTTGAACTCATGACCTTGATCTATGTATCAAAATGATCGTCATGTCAATACCTACAATAAACTGAAAATCCCATGCCATTATCATCTAAAATGTTTAAAAAATAGCATTTTTTATCAAAGGTCAAAAACAGGGACATGACCTTGACCTTTGACCTTGACATCTTTTGAAAGAAAATAGCAAGACAAGATCAACAGTGAAAACTCCATACAATTATCTTCAGCCGTTATTGAGTTATAACAATAAATGTCTCATTTTCAAAATTACATAATTTTATGCAAAAAACGTGTAACCTATTTTTTGTTAATTTTCATGAAAAACACAATTTTAATGTTCCCAGGTATGCTGAATCTAAATATCCAATCAAAATTTGCCTGCACCTTTTGGTTTCAGAGAAGAAGATTTTTTTTGTCTTTTTACTATTTTTAGTAACGATGGCCATCTTGTTGGGTGTGGCCAAACCCCGAACACAATTTTAAAAGGCTGTTACCCAGACATGATAATCGCCAAGTTTCATCAAATTTAGCCCAGTAGTTTTAGAGGAGAAGATTAAAATGTAAAGTTGACGCACGACGGACGGTGATAGATTGCAATAGCTCATCTGAGCCTGTGAGCAAAAAAAAAAGGTTTTGGTCTTAAGGAAATGCTCCTACCCCAATTGATATACATTGGATACACTTTGTTTCAAATGGGTAAGATTCATAACAAAAAAAGAAATACCTTTGGTATACTCTTTTTATATACCATATGTATACATTGTATTTTTTAAAATTATACTGTATCTGGACACTGGGCTCTGGTTATGTGTTTTGTTACATCTCTTTTGCAGACTATGTTATGTTTGGTTAGACTTTAGTAGACAATAATTGCATTATTGTCAGAAATATACTATTGTCTAAATTTGTTGCTAGTTTGAAAGGCTTAAAAAACTAAAGTATTTCCTTAGCTTAATTTGATTAAATATATTTTAATCCTTTGGATATCCTTTCAACATCTTGAAAAAAAAGTTTGACTTCACAACTTTGATCCAATCACTACTGATGGGGAATTGTATTCTGAAATGACTGTCTATTCATGTAAAATTAAAACTGGTATAACATGAAACTAGTTAAAGTTATTTTGTTATTTACAGGTAAATTGTTAGCTCATGTTGACCTGGCCTGTAGAATGTGTAGCCGAGCTGACATCAGGGAGTTTGCAACAGCAGCAAAGGACATGGGTATTAATTACATTGGACTTTGTTGTGGAAATGCACCCAATTATCTGAGAGAAATAGCAGAAGTGTATGGCAGAGAGCCACCTGCAAGTGCATATAGACCAAACTTTGAGAAAGCTAAAGTATTTACAGAGGATCCTGATCCAGAATGGTACAAATTCATTGTTGGTAAATAAACCAAGGCAACAGCTTATAACCTTACTAAATTAGACTCACTTAGAAGGATTTACTGTTAAATTACAAATCATAATCGAATAAGTTATTACTAGAATGTGGGATATTGTAAACTCAAATCCAATTACCAGTATAAAAGTTAATTATTGTATAATTATTTTAATAAAATAAAGTGATATGCAATATGAATTGGGTAAAGATGTAACATGTATAATGAAAGTGAATGACATAAAAAAGGATAAATAGAATGTTAAGAGCTGAGTTGAGTAACGGTGTTTAATGTCCCAGTCAAGAATATTTCACTTATATCATGACATCACCAGCTATAGGGGAAGGTGCAGAATTTTTTCCGTTTGTTGTGCTGATTACATTATATAGGTAAACAACATTGACCTGTCCGTTTGACCTTTCATAAGGAATATTCATGTAGAAGAATCCACCCAATAAATGGGTAGTGTTAATATCCAAGTTAATACATACATGGTACATAGGTGTACTCTATGACGTGAGTATATCTCATGATGTATACAAAATAAACACATGTGCTTCCTATACATAGATGCAATTGGTCTGTGATAAATATTTAAATGAAAGGTCAAGCAGACAGGTCAAAGTTGTTTATCTATACAGCAGGATTCTTTATTGTGTTACAAGACCTTGTTTACTTTAAGTTTCCATCCGAAAGAACCATGACTTTCATTTTGTAATGCTGAGTGCTTGATGACAGAACAGTCACTACCCACTTTAAAGTCTTGGGTCAGACCCCATTGGGGTCCAAACCCATGGCCTCCCACTTACATAGTGAGCACTATACCAACAATGATAGAGGAATGTTTAGATTTCTTAAAGTAGTCATACAGTGAAGTTGGTGTAAAATAAGGCACTAGTAAATTGTAATACCTGTCTATACTGAGGTACTGTCACAAAATGCTTATACTGTTTGTAAACCTGTGTACACAGAAAACCTGTCTTATATGAATAGATTGTTGCATTTAGAAGAAGTTCCATTCATATAGAATCCACTGTAATTATACTTGAGGTCAAAAAATAATATTAATACATGTAGATTGTGTTAGTGACCTTATATAGGACATATGGTGTCAGAAAATATCATATAAGACAAAAAGCATAGTTAGCGACACATAACACCATATATCCTACCTCTCAGTAGTTTCTGTGAATTTCATTCGACGATGCTGGTCACGTGGTGACCTAATATAATCCATATCGGGTCAGGCCTATTCATATCTAGCCAGTATGAGAGTTATTTCCCCTGACCAACGTCAATGACGCCTGCCTCGTAGTAAACATGTCATATTTATCACAAATATTTATGGCAAATACGGACACTAGTAAAGATGTTGTGATATTGAAACAAAATATTTGATTTCCAAGGATGAAAGTGCAATTGATGTTGCTAGTAAGTCAAATTCATTATTATTTCAATATTTTGTCAGACAGAATGCCAAACGACCTTTCAAAACAAAAAATACTACCATCTATAAAATGATTAAAATTTAATATTAAGGTTTATCCATATTTTCACTTTCATAGTTTATATAACACCTGAACTCATTCTGTAGTCCACTAGAGTGTTTGGGTTGAAATGTACAGGATTTAGCTGATAACAGTTTGTATACTAAATCTTCCATTACAGCTCCTGAAAGTATAATGATAACTACATATAAGTGATAGTAAAAGAAATGAGTAGTGGGTTTATATCAAGCTTCAAAGTAACAACAGTAAACATGTGATGTGTTAAACTACATACAGTCTGCATCCAGTTCAAAAGCAATGAAAACTGTAATAAACATTTGGTGTATTAAGCTGCAGTCTGTGCCAAGTTATAATTCAATAGAACTGGTATTTTAAACAACGCCAAGTTACCAAATCAAAACAAAGTGTGGTACAATATGATATGTGCAACTACTGTATACACTAAGCTAAAACATCTACTACAGAAATATGCCCCTACCCCAACATCAGCTACTGTGGTCAAATCTAATATTTAAACTTGACCTTTAACCTACATGCCTAAAATTTGATGAAAATCCACCCATAGATGTTGAAGATAGGGAACAGACTGTATATATATATTGAGATGGACAGGCATATAGACAGGATGAATCCTATATGCCCCCTAAACCTCCTTAACAGAGGTGGGATGAGGTGTTGGTATAATAAAATGTGTTCATGTAAAAAGTTATAAAAATGTGGTGTGGTGAACTACTACCTGTAAACCAAGTTGCAAAATCAATGAAACTCCAGTTTTAAGATGTGGTTAGTAATTAATTTGTTACTATGGGAAATTAACCACACCTAAGGATAAGATAATGTACTTTTTAGCTCACCTGAGCCAAAGGCTCAGATGAGCTATTGCAATCTATCACCGTCCGTCGTCCGTCGTGCGTCGTGCGTAAACTTTACATTTTAATCTTCTTCTCCAAAACTACTAGGCCATATTTGATGAAACTTGGTGATTATCATGCCTTGGTTACAGCCTTTCAAAATTGTGTTCGGGGTTTGGCCACGCCCAACAAGATGGCCGCTGTTACTAAAAATAGCAAAAAGACAAAAAAATCTTCTTCTCTGAAACCAAAAGGTGCAGGCAAATTTTGATTGGATATTTGGATTCAGCATACCTGGGAACATTAAAATTGTGTTTTTCATGAAAATTAGACAAAAAATAGGTTACGCGTTTTTTGCATAAAATTACATAATTTTTAAAATGAGACATTTATTGTTATAACTTCATAACGGCTGAAGATAATTGTATGGAGTTTTCACTGTTGATCTTGTCTTGCAATTTTCTTCCAATTGATGTCAAGGTCGAAGGTCAAGGTCATGTCCCAGTTTTTGACCTTTGATAAAAAATGCTATTTTTTTAATATTTCTTGTGATAATGGCATAGGATTTTCAGTTATTTGTAGGTATTGACATGACGGTCATTTTGATACATAGATCAGGGTCATAGGTTCAAAGTTCAAGGTCACAGATGTCCAAGAATACCAAAATAGTTAATTATCTGCAAAACTATGAAATTTTTGTATAGGCATGTATATCAGAATATTGTAGGTAAAGACACAATGGTCATTTTGATATATGAATAAAGGTCATGGGTTCAAAGGTCAAGGTCACAGATGTAAACAAGTACTGAAAAGGTTAATTATCTCAAAAACTATAAACTTTTTGTATAGGCTTGTATATTGGAATATTGTAGGTATTTGCCTAACGATCATTTTGATATATGAATGAAGGTCATAGGTTCAAAGGTCAAGGTCATAGACGCAAACGAATACTTAAATGGTTAATTATCTCAAAAACTATAAACATTTTGTATAGGCATGTATATTGGAATATTGTAGGTATTGGCTTAACAATCATTTTGATATATGAATGAAGGTCATAGGTTCAAAGGTCAAGGTCATAGACTCGAACGAATACTTAAATGGTTAATTATCTCAAAAACTATAAACGTTTTGTATAGGCATGTATATTGGAATATTGTAGGTATTGGCCTAACGATCATTTTGATATATGAATAAAGGTCATAGGTTCAAAGGTCAAGGTCATAGCTGCGAACGAATATTTAAATGGTTAATTATCTCAAAACTATAAACTTTTTGTATAGGCATGCATATTAGAATATTGTAGGCATTTGCACAACAATCATTTTGATATATGAATGAAGTTCATAGGTTCAAAGGTCAAGGTCATAGATGCAAACTAATACTTAAATGGTTAATTATCTCAGAAACTATAAACTTTTTGTATAGCCATGTATATTAGAATATTGTAGGTATTGGCCTATCGATCATTTTGATATATGAATGAAGGTCATAGGTTCAAAGGTCATGGTCATTGATGCAAATGAATACTTAAATGGTTAATTATCTCAAAAACTATAAACTTTTTGTATAGGCATGTATATTGGAATAAGGTAGGTATTGGCCTAACGATCATTTTGATATATGAATGAAGGTCATAGGTTCAAAGGTCAAGGTCATAGACGCGAACGAATACTTAAATGGTTAATTATCTCAAAAACTATAAACTTTTTGTATAGGCATGTATATTGGAATATTGTAGGCATTTGCACAACAATCATTTTGATATATGAATGAAGGTCATAGGTTCAAAGGTCAAGGTCATAGATGCAAACGAATACTTAAATGGTTAATTATCTCAAAAACTATAAACTCTTTGTATAGGCATGTATATTGGAATATTGTAGGTATTGGCCTAATGTACATTTTAATATACAGATGTTTTAGCTGTTTATAAATAATATATTGTAGCTAGACTTTAAATATGTTATATATAGCATACTTATATAATTATTATAATTAATTTGCAAAAATACTTGCATATTATTGGCCCTTACTGCTGAAAATTTTGATGTTCTCTTTTATTAATGTCATTGACCATTGAACCTCTGCATAAGATATGTACTCTTCCTCAGGTGAGCGTTAAGGCCCATGGGCCTCTTGTTACATTACAAGTCACTCTGTTAAACAGAAACTAATTTTGTTTAAATCTCACCACTCTTAAAAAGTCAAAATTTTAAAATAAAACTAGAGCAGTTTTTTGATGGACAAGTAAACCCCCCAACCCATCCTCAAAGGCCTGAGAGAAAGATAGATAAACATTAAATTAGTTTGCAGCCCATTGCATCAAGTTTTATCAAAATCTCTCCATAGACATGGAAGATATAGAGCAGACAGGATATTGGGACAGAGAACAGACAGATGGACAGACAGATAGACAGACAAGGTGATCCCTATATACCCTCCTCAACTTCATTTACAAGGGTAAGACAAAGACAATAATAACTGCCAAACACCTTATTCAGGGTTAAACAAAATAAAATCTACAATTTTACACACAAGGTTGAACAAATACCAATTCATGTTCAAATCGCAATCCAAAAGCAAGGTAAAAACTTTTAAACTTGCAGTGATAAGCAGGATAAGCACCTCCTGTTTATCAAAATTGAAAATGAAAGGAACATGGAACTATGGGACATCAAAACACCCAATATAATTTTGGATACAGAGACATCATATTATCAACAATATTCTGATAAAGATAACCTTACCTGTACATAAAATGATTTTATCTTTAGTCAGGTATTTGACTGTCAAAGCTGTTTTACATAAACAATCTTCATTAAGAAATGGCGGATCAGCTATCACAACATCAAAACTTCCCTTCCAATCTGTTGGTAGTTTTAATGGATTGTTATAATCATAAAATTCAAAGTCTTCTCCATATATCTTAAACCGTTCATCAAATTCTAAACATTTCACTACACAATTTCCTGGTTTCATTTCTCTGAGTTTCTTGTAAGCTGTAGGGGCACTGATACAAGCAATTCTGAAACGAAAACAACCAATATTAAATTACGCCTATATTCAATAATAATGCTAATATTAATACGTATAGTGGGGTTATAGTTAACATGAGTTATCTGCCATAAATCACTATCCTCCAGATGTGATAATTTGTACTGCAAATTAACATGAGTTATCTCCCATGTATCACTACACAATACATTTACATGTCCCTTGAGTTTGATACTTAGACTTCTCTAAATCTAATAATGACCTACTAACATCAACAAAGAATCTAATTACTGTAGATCACTTTTTTTTCGCGAGAGATTTATTTTCACGTAAATTCGTGATTCATCCCATTCGCGAATTCAAATATCACACTTATATTTCCAGCACACAGATATTTCTATGTTGACATACATATGTTGTATTCAATAAGATTGCAAACGTGAATTCAAATATTCGCGAATAAGGCCAATATGGTCTTGACACGAAATTGTCTATTCGTGAAAAATAAGTGATCTACAGTATATCAATGATCTGTGTGAAATGGGAGTTGTGATTTGGAAGTACCATAAACCCAAATTCTTCACCATTTGATTTGTCAGATTTTGACATTATAAAGGGGCTTAGTTATAAATCAAGGGAATTTATATGTAAAAAATTGATTTTTGGACTTAAAAATAATGTGCTAATAAGTCAGGTGTGAACCTTTTTGAGGGATATTATAACACAAGGTTTTATTGTTCTGTAGCACAAAATATAAAGTATTTTAGATACTATTTTTAACATTTGACTGGTGATATAATAATATAAATGTACATGAATGTTGATGAGGAGTGGCATGTATGATGTAATAGTGGAGCTATGGGTCCAAATCAAGATTCTTTCACTTAAATTTAGGTGGTCAGTTTTGGAAAAGTGAAGTAAACCAGAGTAACCAAACAAACAAACTTTATAATACTAGGATCTTTCCTGAGTGGGATTCAAACCTTTGTGATGTGAGGTGCTTTTAGTGTAAAAAAACAAACTAGCTATCATTCTGGGCTTTTACTAGGTCATTTTTGAGGCTCCATATTCTGCCCAATTCAAAATCTTATGGTTTTTATGCAATCATTTTGCCAATTTTCACAATTTTGGAAATTTCAGCTTTTGGAGATTTCTATCAATTAAACAGTTTTTTGTTTTTCACATATTTGGTCATTAGGATGCTTATTTTCACAATTAAAAGGTCCCCATCCCATTCACAAAAGAATGAGAGAGACCCCTGTCATTTACACAGATACTGTAGGACTTCAGAAAGATACAATGTCTAGGTGCTAACACTAAGAACTAAGCATATATTGTATTTCTATTGTCAATTTACCTTCCATTTTTACCAGCTAATCTAACAGCTTCCTCTGCAAGTCGTGTAGCTGTGTTGTCATCGTACCAAAACTGACTCAATTGCTGAAATGTCAAACATAGTCACAAAAGTTATTAGATTGTAACATATAACAAAATAACCAATATGTTTTAAAACTTTTTTTTCAACAAAGGAAAAACTAAACTTTTTATAGTTTAGATAGCCTTTTTGACAAACTGTATTTAATGTACAGTCCAACCTGCCTTAAAGGCCACTTCTATATAAAGGCCACCTTCTTATAAAGGCCAGTGGAATTGTATCCGAATTGTTCTTTATTCATATTATTTGAACCTGTATATAGAGGTCACCTGCCTATAAAGGCCACTTTTACTGATTCCCTTGGGTGGCCTAACAGACAGGTTTGACTATATATATATATATATATATATATGTATATGAATTCAAGATATAAGAGAAATGTCATGTTAAAATCAAAACAAATGGGAACCTAAGAATAGGACTTCAGAACTTTCATAAGATAAACCCAACAAGTTTTTATTCAACAGTGCATACATATTTCACAAAGTCATCTTAATTTATTGTAACAAAACATCAAAAGAAAATTCAGTAAAACTCTTGATTTCTCAATATTTCTAAAATCAACTTCAGTAGAAATGATCCCCAATACTTTTCGTACACTGATAAAAAGAACAGTCTATTAAACTATACACATTTGGGGAAGGTGGTATCTTCTGGTACTACCGGATATATAGAATACTGTTTTACCCAATCTTCTTGTAGTTCTACATCATCAATATTCCCTTTTTTGGCATCTTCAAATTTCCTTTCTTGTTCCTCTTGTTCAACATAAAACTGTTGTAAAGCTGCAAATGTAGCTGCTGATAACTGAGGTTTGTCACCATCAGAGTCTGAATCAGACATTATTAATGTAAACACCCAACTCTTTACTCTGAAATACAATATTTTTTAAAATTTATCAAATTCTAATGTTCATATTAAACACAAAAGAAGTCTATTATACAACAGACTTTTAAACATAATGACCCAAGACTTGTGGATTTAAATCTTGACTGGGATACACATGTCATGTGTTACAGGAAAGGTATGAAATGCAATGACCAAACCTGGACTCGAACTCGGGACCTTCTCAATACTAGCGGCCACTTGCACATGTAATTCAAGTAACATTCTAGCAACAAATATCTAACTTATGAACTCAAAGCCACACTGTTTGTAAGACAGTGGTGTGAAGTATAATTACTGTAGAAGCCAGGTGAAAAACTCAAATAAACAGCAAATGAACTCGCCTGAATCAGAATGACTCATGTACAGCTAATCACAACCATTTTAGCCTGGTTTGTCTAATCAAGAGGGGTCTCGGTTGCCGAGTTGTCTAACACTACACTACACACATATACTGATCACAGCGACTCTCACAGCCTAGGTTCAAATCCTGCTCAGGTTATATGCTAATGTATTACAGTAAGAAAGTTTGTCAGTTTTCTTAACGACCACATGTGGGAAAGTGAATTTTCCTTGCTGTTGGCCTTTACTGATTCACCTGGTATCAGTATAATGGACTGGGGGAGTGGTACGCTCGTCTGCAGCGTACTGACTCTGTGAGCTAGCATGGTAAAGTCGCCCTGAGTGTGCGCTAGTACAAGGCAGACCATACAACACACTTGCACTTCACATGCATACACAAAATTGTTCATAGATTAATCCATAGAGATTTATTAAATAGTTCTCGTCGCGAATAGCTGAAAAATTGCTGATGCGACGTTAAGCAACATTCAACCAACCAACCAACCAGTTTTCTTAACAAAGGTACACAGTTTTCTCTGGTTTCCTCTGACAGTCCAGAACTGTCCACCTTGATATAAGTCAAAATAATCTTGACTTTGATGTAAATTAAAACACTATTACTTCACTCTAATCACGACACGTGTACAGCTTATTACAGCGTAGCCATGAATTTCAGGTCCAATTACAGCGACCTTATTCAAGTTTATCAGCAGATTTGACTGCTCAGTGACCAAAGGCACTTGTTTCTGACATTTAAACAATAACGCTCCATACTCAAACATGTTTAAGTATATAGAGTTGTTTTTTTTTTAATCAGAAACAAATGCCTCTGCTGGTGACACTGTGCGACTAGTTAACCGATTGGACATCCGACTTAGTTTCCATTTAAAAGCACCCTAAAATTGGACTTACAATAAAAACCACGAATTACAGCAATACTGTATATACAGTTAGCTATCGATCAACAATATTGAATGAAAAATGTCATTCCATGCCGAACAGCTTGAGTCGGAAGTAAGTATTTGTAAATAAAATCTAAACTGGAAGAGAACGAGATTTGTGTCTAAATCCGGATAAATATGGTCCTGGCTTCGGTTTAACAAAATTTCATCCCATCGGTAAATTAATGATTGTAATCTTCTTTTGGAACTACTAATAAATAGTTTTATCAAAAATAAATGTATATGATTTAATCTAGCATCGATCTTAAAATGATAACTTAAATTTCTGAATATCATGATTTTAAAAATTAACTTCAAAATTATAAAGATTTAAAAATATAGCCGAACTTACCCTAAAGACCACCTCTATATAAAGGTTGCCTGCATTTGAAGGCCAGTACCCCGGTATATTTATTGTTCTTTACTTGTGTTTGAACCTGTATAGGACCACCTGCCCATAAAGCCATGATAACTTTTACTGTTTCCCTTGGGTGACCTTTATAGACAGGTTTGACTGAATGCTAGGCATAAGCTAAAGGAAATCTAATCTATGGATTGATTGTGAAGCTGGAGCCAAATAGTGTTTTATTGCAACATACAAGGGTCATAATAAGAAATTATTCAAAGGACAGTGATGAACATTGAGCAAAAATATTTTTGGTGTGTAACAAGAAGGTGAAAATGCAGGATCCGAGACCGGGGATCGGGCATACTGCTCTTTTGCTGGTTGAAGGTCGCCTCCCATTTTGTATTCATTCTGTGAGTTTGTCAAGGTAGTTCTGACATCACGGCAGTATTTTTCAGACAGTTGAGTTGGAGTTAGAAAGACTAGATAATGTAAGCCGTCATCCTAAAATAGTGTCAGTCAAAAGTCGGGAATATTTAGTCATTAATAATATGCGTGTGCCTTTTAATTCTCGGTTTGTCACGTCTTTTAATTCTCGTTAAAATGACATTTGAAGACGACATATTGTTTGATCTTTTTATCATTGTGTCGTGTTCTTGATTATGATGTACCAAGTACGTGTTTTAGTTGTCAATTTCTTTCTTCTAATTGTACATTACTATCTATCATGTCGATAGTCTTACATATGATAGTTTTGTCAGATACCATTTTAAATGTATTTCACAAGTTTTACAATTGTGTTTGCTCCTGTACCAGTATGCTATAAATGAACAATTAGCCCATTTCTTCTTTATAATTAACTTGCAATAATTCTGAACCGACAAAATCGTACAAACACGAAGTTTAAAAACTAAATGTTCGAATGTAGTACATGAGAATGTATTGCATTTTCTGGTTGCAGCGAAGTGCGTTTTATTAAGTGGGTTTGTGGTGATTATGATTTTAGTGACGCTCATTTTTTCTAGTAGGTTCTTGATGACTCTGGATTTATAAAAGAAAGGGTTTGATAAATGCAGTTTTAAGGAAGTTCATTTATTGCGGCAGTTTAGGAGAATGGTTTGTACAGTAGTGTTATATAATAGTATTATACACGAGAGTGGTTTATACAGTAGTGTTATTTAAGAATTGACTGTCATTTTTTCCTGGTTAATCAAGAAATGAACCAGGAAAAAATGACAGTCAATTCTTATATTTACAATTTATTCTTTCTTTACGAGAGCAAAATTGACAATTCTGTTGAATATAATGAATTCCAATGTTTTGAAAAAGAATTTTTAACGGCGGACGTGACCTTGACATGGAACAGCTGTTCAGAAACATTAAGCCTCGTCCATTTGACGTTATGCCTTGAAGAAACAAAATAGGTCATCAATCTTGCATAATATTTCAAACAAATTTTATTTCAGTCAATGGCAAAACATTACATATTCATATTTATGGTCAAGTTACAGTTATTTAAGGTAGAGCTTGTTAAAAAAACAGACTCAGTAATAGACGATCTGGACTTGCGGATTGGTATTCCACTCGGGAGTATTGGTATTCATGCGCGATGTGAAAAACCGATGTTTATGCGAAACTTGAAAAGAAAAACCAAATAAGGTTCAACGTAGAAATTATTTTTCTATTGTAAATATATAATAGTATTATACACGAGAATGGTTTATACATTAGTGTTATATAATAGTATTATACACGAGAGTGGTTTATACAGTAGTGTTATATAATAGTATTATACACGAGAATGGTTTATACAGTAGTGTTATATAATAGTATTATACACGAGAATGGTTTATACAGTAGCATGTTTTTTTATAATGATCGTCATTAGCAGTTGCACCTAGACAGCTTCAGCCCACCATTTTCCTGATTTATATGTTGTTTCGTCAGACAAAGAACTTCAGTGGCCGATTTCAAGCACTAGGTTTGTAAAAACATGCAGCGGCGAGTTGAGTAATGATGTTTAATGTCCCAGTCAAGAATATTTCACTTATATTGAGACATCGCCTGCTATTGGAGAAGGTGCATACATTTTGTCTGTACGTTGCACTGATGGCATTATACAGCCACGCCTACCATGGCACTGGACCTGGTTTATTTTAAGTCCCCATCCAAAAGAAACGTGACTTTCATTTTTTAATTCCGAGTGCTTGGCGAAAGGAGAGTCACTACTTGCTTTCAATGTTTGGGTCAAACCCGATGGGGTTTGAACCTACGACCTCCTACTTACGAAGCGAGCGGTCTACTAACCAAGCTACCGCAGTGGTGTAAAAACATGCAGGAATTTCGAAGCCAGTCATGATATAGCTAATGAGGGAAGATGCATCATGTGGTATATCATTTTGTAAAGTTTACTATATCATCACAAGGAAAAATTGGTGTTTTAAATGTTGCCTCAGTTTTGTTAGCAGACATTTCGAAAGTAGTTGATGTGATATTTTATCATTCACTCTGGCTATTCAGCATATGTTTAGTATTCTTTTCCAAATATAATCATGTATAGGTAAACAACATTGACCTGTCCGCTTGACCTTTGTTTTAAATATTCATTGTGGACGAGTACATTTAAGTATTATAGGGATCATGCGTGTTTATTCGTCTACCTGATGTGAACACTAATCATGGGCAATGTTTATATGTACTAACTGCGAGTCCTAACGCCACCTATGTATGAGGTGGACTCGTCTATATAAATATTCCTAATGAAAGGTCAAACGGACAGGTCAATGTTGTTTGCCTATACACTCTAAGTTAAAAATTTCTATAATTATCATTCATCATCTAACATATTTTCCAACACATTCCATTTCTTCTTTATATTGTTTGTCTTGTCCTTATAATAAAACTACATGATGTATGAAGAGGAATGTAAGCACCATGTGCTAGTTTTGAATTTTTATGAAATAATATAATTCAAAAGTAGCACATGACAAAGTTGTCATGTACTGTTTTTGAATACATTATTTTAATAGAAATTCAAAAACAGCACATGACATAGCTACATGGTATAGTATGTACTTTGAACAGGTTAAGAGACGTTACTACTGTCTCACATATGGGTTACTCTTTAGGCGAAATGGTAGAGCGCTTAGCGGTATAGCGAGCGCCCTACAAACGGGCGACCCGGGTTTGATTCCCGGCGTCGGGGAAAGGGAATTTTTTCATTGTAACTAGCATTTACGTTACAGTAACAAAGTTGTGCTTAAACTGCAATGGTCTAGGTACTATTTCTTTGGCGTAAAACATACTTCCTCACGGTGTAAATACTACCAACCTTCTTACTGGAAGGTTATTTTCAAAGGTAAGAGATACAACGGAACTTAAAAAAATGAGACCAATTTACCATAATTTGAAGAACCATACATAGTTCGGGGTTGTCGTCCAACTGCTCAGGTGATTTTAAGGCTAAAATTGACAAACGATTGCTGAACATGTGTTTCATTGATCCTTTTTAACTGAAAGTATTTGTGATACCTTTGAACTGGTGAATTACAATTTACTACAAGAATGACTAATAGGAGCAAAATAAATTTAATTTATAAGTGTGATCAGAAGCACGTCATATGTGAAAGTTAGTATGATATCAATGTCTATCGATTGCTTACAACGGCGAGAAACTGTACCAAAGTCGCTACAGTCTAGGTCCATTATGCAAATCTTGATAGCTCAAGTTTGATATTAAAAATAGAATTATCTCCCTTTTATCACAATTTTACTCAGTCAATAAAGGGAACCATGGCGAAGTCTTGCTGCATAAATACGTCACAATGTCCATATACCTGAACAGGGAACGGGAGAGAATGACAAGTCTTTTCCCAAATATTTGACTTTACAGAATATCTGTAAATATCGGCAATACTTTCTGTCTCGCCACAGACACCACCGGCAGTGTATACATCCGCGCCATCAGTAAACATGGCGAAATCGGTTAGTGCGTGTTTATGGGTGGCGCCCTCTATGCACGTATTAGATACAGGATCAAAAATAAACAATGCACCTTGTTCTGTTAAAATGTATATTTTTTCGTCAAGAATCACTGCCTCACCTCCCGATGCTGGTGACGTCAGTTGTGCCACTATTCGCGTTTCATGAGTGGTAACGTTGTAACATTGGACGGCTGTGGAGTTTTCACCACTGTTAAGATTTCCTCCAAACAGGTAAATATGACCATTATACGCAACACATGCTGGAGATTTTACGCTCTGTTCTAGATGCCCCGCCTCTTTCCACGCCTTCCCAGATTTACATTCCTCAACTAATGTAACATTACGTTCCTTTGTTAACGAGTACCCCCCGAGTATGTAAAAGTTACCGTTGACAGACACCAGGCAGTTTTCTAACCTGGCATCTTTAAGATTGTGAATCTCCTTCCATTTACTTAAAACAACGTCAAATTTAAACACACGAGTAGAATGCTTCCCGTTACTAACGGCAACAACGACATACGGGGCACTCGTTACGTCTTCCTGTTGACAACAAACGGCAAGATCGGACCGACATGACCCATTTTTTGTATTGGCTTGGACATTGTTTTAAAGTTTCTAACTTCCATTATAACGACCTTTGGTAACTTTTTACTTTCGTCGTAAGTGAACATAGCGACGTACTTATGATAGTTATGACAGGTTGAGCATATTTCTTGTTTTGGCCGCATCACGGGCCCGGGACTGTTTGTAACATGCACATGCTGACACATATCATTGTAAGCGTCAATTCTGAATTCCGTTTCATATTCCAACCAGTGCTTTATCGCATCATATGCATCATGATGTGACTTTATTTTTGGATTTTTTAACAGAGTCATCACTTCATTCTTTCCTAGGTATTGAAAGTCTGGTGTATTCCATAAACTTGAAAAATTATCTGCAATAAGACTTACACATCGTTCATTCAACTTATTCAGATCATAACCGGAAGCTATTTGCATCATATCGAGGCTAGCTTCCGGAGTAATTTGTTTCAAAAGTTCATTCTCGCAGTAATTCTTCAGATCAACGTGACCAAGTTCCTTTGCTACATAAAGATATTGTTCAAAATTGTCACTATTTACTTCAAGTTCTTCGTAAGCACCGGTTGAGAGATATTTGGCGATTTTTGTTCGACAACTTCCGTCAAATGACATTAAACTATGTAAAGGTTTTCTGTTTTTCTTTTTGTCTGCCATTTCTATACGCATCTGGTCAATGCAGGCCGATATGCTGTCATCCTCGTAGTCATGGTTAGTACATGCTGGTATGTTGTCGTCTTCACCAGTATTTTTACTACAGGCTGTTGTGCTGTCCTCCTCGCCAATATGTTCACATGGCAGATTCTGTGTTATATCATTATTTGCTTCTTCATAAGACTTATTGTCTTCCATTTTTATTTCTGTAAATACAAAAAACCGCATAAGTCAGCCTGTGTTCTACAAGGGGTTAATTTTCGTTGAAGAATAACGAAGCCAGTTTGAATAATATGAATAACTAAAAGCACGAAAATGGTGCTAGACATTGTCCAGAACCACCATAAACATATGAAGTACAAAAAGGTGATATATAATAACACAATAACTTGAGATCCAGGATGGTTAAATACCCCGACTTTGAACAAGCACTGTAATACATCGTTGAGATATATAACCTTTTAAAACAAATATATGTGCTCAAAATCAGTATATACTATATTTGATACTAGGTTAAAACTACAACTGCATGATACACTGTACTGATTTTGAAAGCATTGTTTTAATAAAAGTTAAAAAAAATCAGCACACGACACTACCTTTGGTACAATCAAACTGCACAATTCAACAGCATAACGCCCGGATAGTCACCAATATTACATAGATTAGCTCGTCGTTTTAAAAATGTTTTAAGCAATTGGTTTTTTATGACGGTAGTTCACATATCAATCGCTGTGTTATATAAGTTTTGAAATTCCATCAACAAAAGTGCACGTTCAGACGGTGAAGTTCACACTGTAAAAGTACTTATATATATGTTAACTTCAAAATATGACCAATTCAGTATTTGGTCAAAACATTCTTACTTAGGTCTTAACATATTTATATTGTCAATGTATTTATCACTTATTTTATCATCTGACCTATGATGACCTAGTCCGTGACCTCCTGATAGATCTAATATCATTCCATATGTAAATAAAATTATATTATTTAGGTATTTTCGTATCGAATGGCCAAGGTGCATTGGGAGGGAGTGCATTCGGCCTCGGGTTACCAGTATTACACTCTGAAACCAAACAACTTGGTCAGCATGAAACTACCTCATTTATGTGTTTATTAAATGTAAACCATCTAGGATAAATACTTGAACAGGCATACTTGCCATGCATTTGCTGCGTAGTTCCTGGACGAAGCTGATGACGTCTGAATGACATCAAGGAAACGTTTACAAAGCAATTTCAGCAACATATTGTGACAATATTGACACACCTTGGCCAGATAACTAGACCAATATGACATAAGCTGATTTATACAATGTTATTTATTGTCCGATTCTAACATGTTTTTATTTCCTTTGCTGGACATCTTCAGTTCTCCATCATGTTTTACCATGAGACATCAGGTCATCAACAGGGTATTTGAAAGAAACTTAGTTACCAAGCTTAAGGTTATGTACTGTGAAAGTTGTATATAATATTGCAAATTCTATATACCTTTTTTCTTTTAAAAACATCTTTAAAACATTAAAACCCATTTGCCATATATATATATATTATATATATACTATTTTTAAATGTTTAAATGATATTTTTTTAAAGAAAAAAGGTAAATGACACAAACTTTACACTAAGTGATTTTATAAAGCACATTTACCACATAAACATGATAATTTATCTATCCTTGACTAAACATTTACAACAATGCACTTCAAGTAGAATGTCAATACATACCTAGTAAACACATATTGTATGTGTTTTCAATATGTACAGAATTAAGTTCATCCATTTCTGGCACGTTCAAAGGCAAACTTTATTGCTCGACTTTATAATAGTAAAATCATAAAACATACTTTGAGCTTAGAGATTGAGGGAAATACGTTTCAACTGGTTTATCGTTCAAAACAAAATATTTTTAAAATAAAATAAGATAAGCAATATACAGTCCAAACTGCCTTACATACCACTTCTATATAAAGACCACCTGTTTATAAAGGCCAGTAGAATTGTATCGCAAATAATGTTAACCTTATTAACGTTATTAAGCACATTTAAAAAATCATCACCGGATTGTTAAACTCTGATATATCATCTGGCCCCATAGAGAGAGAGAGAGAGAGAGAGAGAGAGAGAGAGAGAGAGAGAGAGAGAGAGATTTGAACTTCAACAAGTAATTCTATAGTTTATTGATCCCTTTACTAAATCAAGGACCTTAAAGTTTTATTGGACCGAGATTGTTTATTTTGATGACTGAGTTTGACCCTTTTTACATCAACTTTGCACCCCGGTGGCCGAATGGTCTAAGCACCAAATTGTGGTTCGCAGCTCTTCTAAACACCCACACATGTAGTTCGAATCCCAACCCTGGGTGTGGTAAATTTCAGACGTTTTAACGAGGTTGGTCTCTTTACAAAGGTATGGTCCTACATGTAGCTATATATAAAGAGTGGTCATAATACGGGCGTAGTACTACACAATGTAGTTGTTTTATAAACCTGCCGTGTGATTTAGGACTTTACACTAAAAACTCTTTAGAAAGGTCTCCATATTCCTCACTTAGGATTCACAAATAAATACAAACATTTGACAAAAAACAAATTATCCATTTTGTTAAAAGTTATCAATTTTGTTAAAGTTTCTATAGTTACAAAGTTTAAAAAATTTCCACCTTACCTTTTATTCTTGTTATACGAGTATATTTTCACTTTTGCTAGTTATACCGCCCTTTGGTTTTGTCAGTAAGTTTATCAATATATCTAATATTTAAAAAACAGGTAAACACGTTTATATATAAGTAAAGTATGTGTATTGCCAACACTGACCTAATATGACCGAGTTTAAACAATATTATGATGTTTATAAATGAAAATTAATCTAGTATTTTCTTAATGGCGGAACCTGTTATGCGTCTCATCCACCTGTGTTGATATAGACAGGTGGGCGGGGTTTATTTACACCTGCGTAATACACCTATCTCCATCAATTCATCGATACACTAATTTTGATGGATGATGACGCGTTTTTACCTGTAAAATAAACACGTGATGAAATGTACAGAAATCCCGGGAAATTTTCCATATAATCAGAATGTTAATTATAGAAATATCGTCATTTCAAATTAAGGCGTTAGGGAATATTTTGTAATGATTTATCAAGCTGGTTCAAACCTAATTGATAAATTTATGCGTTAATTAAAGGTATTATACAGTCATTAAGGTGTTTGGTTCACCACACCACATTTTATACAACCCATTTCTAGTCTAAGGCCATGGTTAAGAAGCGTATAATAAAAAACAAACATACTAATCCGTTTCCGAAAAACAATCCAGAAGCAAAGTAAAAACTTTGAAACTGACAAGTTAGGTTAAACAAGTGAACTTCTAAGACATCAAACTATCAACAATACTGTGATGACGGCCATAATACTTTTTGAGGGCCCTGATAAGCCTAGGCTTGCAATATCCCTGGGTTAACAATTTATTTGTAAGTAGCTTGCTTCGTTGTATAAAGTTTCCATAGTGGGAGCAAGCTCTATTAATTGGGAAACAAATACACCGTAAGCAGGAGAAGCAGGTATAACAGAGAATAATTAAATTCATGATTTTTCTGACAGTAATCTGGTAATAGTGATTATCAGACGACTGAATTCTAGTTTGAGAAAGTCTGTCAGTTCGCATGCCGAAGGTCGGTGGTTTTTGATACGCGTGCTTGCTCCACCTTTCATGAACTGACTGTCTCGATATAAGTAGAAGTCAGCTTGATTGATTACGCTAGAATAACACACGGACTTGTACAGTATGCGTATGGTTATCATAAGAAAACGTGACGCATACAAAGTCCTTACTTTACAGAGTTACAATAAGCATTTCGAAATACATGTATTCAATTCAGTATTAGATTCAATGGTTATTGAACCTATTCAGTCATTCATAAATAGGGCAATAACGTCACTATTTTAAAAAGAAGCGAACTAAATATGATGTTAAATTTGAATTTCCTAAATAGCCACTTAAACCTAAAAATAAATTTTGATGATACTAAAATGAATATCTTTAGTATTTACACGATTAAGTGTTGGGTGTTTACTAGAGAAGTTTAAGTATAAACTTACATTGAATGACCTGAGAACCTGACTAAAGCCTTGAAAACAACTCAAATAGCAATGTTTAAAAACACATTGAATTTTTCTTTCAATTTATGTAGAACTTAACCTTACCAGTGTCATCTGTTCCAAAATATATGCAGTGGCATCAAAACAGTTAGTTAACCTCAATCTGAAGATTATAACTTACAAATATTCCTTATATTGCCATTGTAAAAGCATTCTCTCTCTCTCTCTCTCTCTCTCTCGTGTGACAGGAACGATACATAGAACAGCATATGAATTTTTAAACATGATTGCAAAAAGAAGGTTTGTGGATGTGAACTGTAAATAGTGACAAGAATTCGCGGTAACAGGACTGTAGTCTTTTGTTGTCAATACAATATTTTGTCAAGTTATTAGCACTAACAGTATTGTATTTCAGTGTGTGTGTGTGTGTGTGTGTGTGTGTGTGTGTGTGTGAGAGAGAGAGAGAGAGAGAGAGAGAGAGAGAGAGTTCGATAGTACTAAGAAGTAATAAGTCTACTGCCGGGATTTCTAATATAATTAATAGTAGCAGAAAATTGTCAAAGTAGCTGTACCATCCTATAGTACATACTTGGACGATGACATTACATGTGTTTATTTTGAAAAAAAAATCATAATTAAATATACAGTAATTTTCCGAACATAGAGGACTTCTTATGTTATTATTATGCAATGTCATATACATGAAAGGTATTGTAGATCGGTACTAAAATGTACATTGACGTCATTTATTTCGAAATTGAATTTTCAAAAATAGACATTCAAAATTAAATTTAAATTTCAAGGTTGCGCGATATCCAAATACACATAATATATATTAAATATAATGATGTCCAATAATATTTACATTATTATATTACGCATTGCCTGGGTAGTGTGCATTACATGACACGAGAGAGAGAGAGAGAGAGAGAGAGAGAGAGAGAGAGAGAGAGAGAGAATCAACAATGTATTTTACCGGTCAGTTTGAACTGTGTTTAAAAATTGAAACCCGGTAAACAGTAAATAAGTTGAACTTACAATTATACCTATTATAAATACTTGATAGATACTAAAATGTTCATTGACGTCACTGGTTTATTTCGAAATTATTTCATGATTGCGCGATATTCAAATTGAACTGTCTTCAGTTTTGTCAAAAATTGAAACCCTGTAATTAAGTTGTAATTGTTCCCCTAGGTATAATGTTATTTATATTATGATGGTTAACTATATCAATATTTTTGTTGTATTTTTGTTAAAATGTCATAGCTGTCCTTTTACATCTCAAATATGATGATTTTTTTTTTAATTTTGAAAACGAAAACGAAACATCAATATGTAAATTAAGTTTATCGGCTTTTACATACTCAGTTTACCGGTCAGTTTGAACTGTATTCTTTAAAAATTGAAACCCGGTTAATAAGTTGTAGTTGTTCCCCTTTACTTACAAAAATGGGTAAAATGTTATCTAGATTATAAATATGCACTAGCATTGTTAAATATATCGATTTTTATTTTATTTCTATCAATATGTCCTAGTTGTCACTTTACATGTCAAATATGATTATGTATTTAATTTAAAAAACAAATATAAATCATTAAAACGAAACATAAATATGTAAATTAACTTTATCTCTGACACACCTAGTTTACTGGTCAGCTGATATAAATAAGTAATGTCATACTGATATAAAACGTGGAGGTCCGAAGTCATTGCTATGTTGAGAAAGGGTTGCAGCCTGGAATTCCGGCAGCGATCGGCAATGATGTCTCTTGACTTTCAATTTTTAATTTTGCTAAAAGTCATTAAAAACAAACATCCTTCACAATCCCAAAAACAAAGCAAAATACAGAAAGAGATGGACCTTGATTGGCACCTGCCACTTGAAAATTACAAATTTTCATGATTTTCAAGAACTGCACGAATTTGTGATACTTTTGTTATCTCACCAGCCTTGAACATTCATGAGATACTTATACATAAGCCGCTTACACTGGTCATTGACTCTAGTAGCTTTTCTGATAGCTGCTTACATAGAGGTTACGGTATTTTGTCCTGATGGTACTTGTGTAACATGTAGAGTAATTATTTGTTCTGCCAGAGAGAGAGAGAGAGAGAGAGAGAGAGAGAGAGAGAGAGAGAGAGAGTATTCAAGTAGATAAGTACTAAGTCCCACGGCATTTTTAATATAATTTAGAGATGAGTAGCTGTAACCTTCCTATAGTACAGAATGGGCCAATGGCGTTATTTATTTTGAAAAAAACAGAATCAAATTTAAATACAATAAGCATTTGATCTTCCGAACATAGATAACTTCTTATGTTAATGATTATGCAATGTGAAATACATGAAAGGTAATGTAGATCGGTACTAAAATGTACATTGACGTCATTTATTTCGAAATTGAATTTTTAAAAATAGACATTCAAAGTTAAATTTAAATTTCAAGGTTGCGCGATATTCAAATAAATACATATAATAACAACAATATTTACACTATGACGCACTGGCTGGGTAGTGTGCATTACATTACACAAAACTACACTTCACTATTCTACGTGAGAGAGAGAGAGAGAGAGAGAGAGAGTAGAATGTATTTTACCGGTCAGTGTTTTGTGTGGTATTTAAAAATTGAAAACCGATGAATAACCTTTACTTACAAAAATGTTTAAAATGTTATGCACCAGCATTGTTAACTTCCCTTCACATGTCAAATATAACGATGTATTTAATTTTAAAAACAAATATAAATCATTAAAACAAAACATAAATATGTAAATTAAGTTTACCTTTTACATACTCAGTTTACTGCTCAGCTGATATAAATAAGTAATGTCATACTGATATAAAACGTGGAGGTCCGAAGTCATTGCTATGTTGAGAAAGGGTTGCAGCCTGGAATTCCGGCAGCGACCGGCAATGATGTCTCTTGACTTTCAATTTTTAATTTTGCTATAAGTCATTAAAAACAAACATCCTTCACAATCCCAAAAAAGCAACTTGATTGGCGTCTGCCACTTAAAAATTCCAAATTTTCATGATTTTCAAGAACTGCACGTATTTGTGATACATTTGCTATCTCACCAGCCTTGAACATTCATGATATACATAAGCCGCTTACATTGGAAATTGACTCAAGTAGCTTTTCTGATAGCTGCTTACATAGAATTTACGGTATTTGTGCTGATGGTACTTGTGTAACATGTAGAGTAATTATTTGTTCTGCCAGAGAGAGAGAGAGAGAGAGAGAGAGAGAGAGAGAGAGAGAGTATTCAAGTAGATAAGTACTAAGTCCCACTGTATTTTTAATATAATTAAGAGATGTAAAAAATTGTAAAAGTAGCTGTAACCTTCCTATATTACAGAATGGGGCAATGGCGTTATTTATTTTGAAAAAAAAACCAGAATCAAATTTAAATACAATAAGCATTAATTTTGATCTTCCGAATATACAGTAATTTTCCGAACATAGAGAACTTCTTATATTAATGATTATGCAATGTGAAATACGTGAAAGGTAATGTAGATCGGTACTAAAATGTACATTGACGTCATTTATTTCGAAATTGAATTTTCAAAAATAGACATTCAAAGTTAAATTTAAATTTCAAGGTTGCGCGATATTCAAATACATATATAATAAATATAATGTTTTAACAACAATATTTACACTATGACGCACTCGCTGGGTAGTGTGCATTACATTACACAAAACTACATGTATACACTTCACTACACTACGTGAGAGAGAGAGAGAGAGAGAGAGAGAGAGAGAGTACAATGTATTTTACCGGTCAGTTTGAACTGTCTTCAGTTTTGTGTGGTATTTAAAAATTGAAAACCTGTGAATAAGTTGTAGTTGTTCCCCCTTACTTACAAACATGTTTAAAATGTTATGCACCAGCATTTCACATGTCAAATATGATTATGTATTTAATTTTGAAAACAAATATAAATTATTTAAACAAAACATAAATATGTAAATTAAGTTTACCTTTTATATACTCAGTTTACTGCTCAGCTGATATAAATAAGTAATGTCATACTGATATAAAACGTGAAAGTCCGAAGTCATTGCTATGTTGAGAAAGGGTTGTATCCTGGAATTCCGGCAGCGATCGACAATGATGTATCTTGACTTTCAATTTTAATTTTATCTTATTAGATTAAGATCGTGCAGCTGTATTGTAGTATGCGACTCGCAATTTTCGCACTTTATCCATTCAAAAATTTCTTGGAGATATATGACGTCTCGTAGCATACTTAATTTTGATTACACGTGGCGGTAGTAGCTATCTGAACAAGTGGTGTTTAACCCTTCCGGGGGCACCTGGTTGGAAGTTCACGTGTTAAACTTGAAACTTTTTTTTACGTCGAAACTAAATTACATTTACACATGGACTTGATATTAAACATGTACTCAAATGTTTACCCCATCAATATATGTGCTTGTTTTCTGGGTTCATTTTACGTTACTATTAAGTGACAAATATATACAAATGTGTACTAGTATTTGCCAAGCAATTATGAACTGCAACAAAAAGTAAATCTGATATATCGACACTTGCTTGCTAAATGTATTTTATTATTTTTTGCTCAAGTAGTATGACTGAAGATAGAAAGTCCAATCAGAGGGATAAATTAGAGCTAAATGAACATGATTAACACTTGTAGATAAACAACCTCGGTAACTGGATAAACCGGGATGAATACCTTCCTACATTGCTGGGACACAGTGTCTCGGGGGAAAAGATGTTAGGATTCAAATAATTGGTGAGGAAACTGACTTTACCATTAGTACTATAGAAAAACCATTCCGAGGTATACCACTTCCGGAGAAAAGTATATTTAACGTAGGAAATACCATGAAAAAGTTCCCGATCAACTTAAGTACAGCGGGGAAAGAAGCAAGACCTGGTTCCCTTTCAACAGTTAACAAAATTATATTAACGTGTACGTGTCCAAAGAGGGTTGAATAGTTTGTCTATCAGGAAATATTTCAAATAAAGCTAGCGATTTGCGACATCGTCATAAAATACAAGAAGAAACCAAGAACCATGTACTTGACAAAAGCCAATGTAACCAAGAACACGAATTATCTTATTGTTACCTTGGTGGCATCAAACGTGCATGTGAGGATCTCACACAACACGTCGACTCATAATGCTCAGTCCATGGTGATATTTGATTTTATGTGAGAATACATTCATCTGTAGATGGTTTTCGAATCAACTTCAAACAATGCATAGCCTGGCATTAGTATTGTTATCAATTAATAGCTCTAGTTTCAATTCACAGTACTTAAACAGTTACTGTACCTCAGCTAAATAAGTGCATATCGCTTACTAGGTACATTTGTACATTTTTATAGTTTAGTTGTCGAAGTGGTTGGATGTTGCTTAACACCACATCAGATTAATATCATAAACGATTCGGTATAAACTTGCATCAAATGGTAAAATGTTAACTCTTTTTTATATTGTCATGTGCTAATTTTGCATTGTTATGAAAATTTACAAGCAGCACATGACAAAATGAAGACATCAGTTTGTCTTCTATACTATGTCTCTTTCTGGCAGTGTTCCAATGAGGTGATAAATTTTTGTCAGTATTTTTCAAGAAGTAAATCTTGTGTACTTTTAAAACGAGACTTGTGTTTACAGGAAATGAACAAAGACCAATTGAGTGTTTAGTTCTATTACAGGAAGTACATTAGGATTAAAATGGCTCCAACTGGAAGTGTGTCCGGATACATTAAACTGATCATAAGTTATGTTGAAACAACACATCTTGATAATTCTAAACTGTAACATATTGTAATTTAAGTACAGAACTCTATTGTTTCGAGAGCATTCAAGTTCAGTAAGATCACAGTTTTCACGGTGGGCGGGAGGAAAATACGTCCTCAAATTTACAAACATGGCGCACGAAGAGTACAAGTGTCCCTTGTAATGTATAACATTAATAGTCTTGGTTTTTGTCAAATATATCGGCCACAGTGGTAGTTAGTTTAGTTTAGTTAAAACCAGTGGCATAGCCAGAACAGAATGAATGTGCAAGCCTGGTGCCATAGTCATGTCCACGCTGGGAGTTACGATTTCATGCTTCTAAGGAAATTTTTTGGGGAAATGGAGCAAAATAGTGAATTTTTCTGCATTCTAAAACATTATGCCAGTAAAAAAGAAAAGTGAAACGTATAACCTGCATAATTCAATCAATCAATCAATCAATCAATCGCGCTCTCTATGTAATGTTGAAGCAACAACTCTGTAGATTGTACTCAATGGCAGATTGTATTATTTTTTTAATTTCAAAAAATTATGTGCAAGCACAAGATTATTGGCTTATATGCACGCTACGCCACTGAAAACAATATTAATAAATGAGTTAACTACAAATAATGAGTAACAAAGCAAACTGTGATCTGGATCCAGGTACAATCGCATGCTCACCATCGTTATAAACCCGACTCTCAGAACAACCGCTGTACAAACATCAACTTTTATAACCGACTGTTAACCCAAACCAAATCAATGCGCTAAAGTAGGCACTATACATGTAGTTTGATAAAACGATGTACATGAGAGTGTGAAGCCAAATTACCGTGCAACTTAACGAAATTCATTTTCAAAAAATATTTTACCAAATCAAAAAGAAACATACCAAATCATGTCCCTATCACAACCCAAAGGAAAGTAAAAACTTTTGAAATCTTGCAAATTAAGTCAAATACGTGAACGTTCATAAGGGAAGTGAGGCCAGGTGCTCCGGAAAGATAAGCGCATCCAGTTAAGCTACATGTAGCTACACCCGCCACATGTGTAATCAAAATTGAAAATTAAACGAAAATGGGACTATGGGACATCAAATATACCCCGGTATATCCAGGGTTATTTAGAAGACAACAATTATTACTTCATTAGTGTCATGATTTTATCATTTGTATAAATATTGTAAAGTACATTTAATATACCTATACATGTGCTTGATCAAGTGTGTATTGTTATCCACCAATTCAATCATTCTGGACATTACTGACCTTAGGTATATCATTGTGCTTAGTTTCCTATACAGAGAGTGTTTTAAAATAGGATTTTACAATGGTTAAAACGTGATATTTTAATTCTTCTTGAAGATTTCGGATGACACAAAGACCTAACAAAGTTAACAGTCCAATATGCCTAAAAACCGCCTTTAGCTTTAAAGGCCAGTAAAATATCCCAATTACTTCTTATTCATGCTATTTCAAGCTCTTTATAAAGACTACTCGTCTGCTCTTAAAGGTCACTTTTACCGGTTTCCTTGGGTGACCTTTATAGAAGGGTTTGACTGTATATTGATTTCTTAATAGTATGTCTCTCTAGATGTCCTTGTAAATAGTAACGTCATTGTGTATTGCCAGGACAGGATAAAGGGTATTATATTGTTTGTAAAGGATACCGTGTTAATAAGGAAATGTGGTACTCTTATATATATCCTTGACCATATCGGATATCCACGTAGTATTTAGTAAAGTCTTTATCGGACTGTTGAAAATATGATTTAAATAGGATCTGAAGTGAAATAGTAATACTTTAAGTACAACACGTTTAAATTATTTGTACAGCTTAAAATTGACTTGTTTAAACATTTACGAGTATATTTAGAAGGTTTTGTTTGTAAATTTTGTCAAAAATAAAATAAAATAGTTATGGTTTTTTTCTTGTGTACATAATAATACAAGTTTATAAATTTAGTCTGCAAGTTTCTTCACATTTTAATAAATTGGTTAGATTTTGAGTCATTGATTTATATGACGTCACAAACAAAACACAAAATGTATCTGTGTTAGCGATGACGTACATAATTATTGGTATCTTCGTAGTAGAAATACAACTTGCAATTTGTTAATCATCTTTTTTCTTACGTCACCATGACAACATATTGATGTTTTATCTTCATGGCGTCATCACATCTTATTCCAAGGTTAAATATGTAACTGGAGTATTAAGGCTGCATATGACTTATTTTTGGTTAAAAACTAACGCGCCGCTCTCTCTCTCTCTCTCTCTCTGTAACTAAATCGTTTCATTACAAGACTTTCTCTCTGTGTTTTGTATTTAACTAATTCATTTCAATATAACATACACACACGCTCTCTCTCTCTCACTCTCCCTCTGTGTGTAAAAGAGAGACTTAACTATTACTTTTGTCATTTACCAGACTCTGTCTCTCTCTCTGTGTGTGCGCGCGCGCGTAAAGAGAGATTTAACTATTACTATTGTCATTATCAGACTCTCTCTCTCTCTCTCTCTGCGTGTGTGTAAAAGAGAGACTTTACCATTGTCATTTACCAGACTGACTCTCTCTCTCTGTGACTCAATTATTGTCATTACTTAACAGATTAAAGAATTACATGCAAGATATGACTTATAAATACCATCATATACGTTTTGTCAGTTCATAATTATAAAATAAATTCAGAATTTCCCTTTATTAGGAAATAAAATTAAAATCTTTTTTTTTTAATTATTTTGTTTGTTTGTTTATTTGTTTCCTTATGAATCATTTCTTACTTTGACGAACAAATCAGGTGTTTTCTCGACGATCCGACACCATACAGGAAGACATTGTAGAGTTAAATAATAATTAGGTCCGTGAAGTTCAGACTAATTTTCATTAATTGAAACACAAAATGTAACTAAAATCACGTGTAAGCTTCATACCTGTGGAAAGTTTAACACTGAGATAACAAAACGGAGCCGAACTCGGCTGGTAAGTGCATTGATGCCTAGTGGCCGAAAAGCTTCCGGGTGATGGATACTATTAGCAGCTGCCGATACTATCGGGCTTACGAGTTGAGGTGAGTAATGGTGTTTAACGTCCCAGTCAAGAACATTTCACTTATGTCGAGACGTAGCCAGCTATAGGCGAATGTGCAGAAAATTTGCCTGTGCGTTACACCGATGGAATTATACAGCAGTGTTCTTTAGCGTGCCAAACCTACCGTGACACGGGACCTCGTTTACCGAAAGAACCGTGACTTTCATTTCGTAATGCCGAGTGATTGGCGAAAGAACAGTCACTACCCACTTTCAAGTCTTGGGTCAGACCCGGTCGGGGCTCGAACCCACGACCTCCCACTTACGGAGCTACCGCAGTGGTTTTTAACATAGTTTACGAGGGGCTTAGATAAGCTGGCGATTTGGCACTAATTCGTTACCTCAGTATTAAGCTTTTGACATGTACTGTACGGGATTAGTTGTATCAAGGCTGTTATTTTCAATTCAAAAAAAGAAGTAATAATTGCAGCAGTAGCAGAAGGCTATAAAAATTATATAATGATCAATGTAGTCCTCGCTGTAGTATCTCTTTCAGATTTGCAAATACTTGTCATATTATAATTTTTTGAATTTTCTGAATGAAATATTCAAAAATTCATAAAATGACATACTCTTGAAATAGAAATCATCGACTTGTTCTTTAAATCTAGACATCTCTGTGACAGCTTTGAGTTTATCATCATCAGTAAATCTGTTTCTCCGTTAATTGGATTTGAAAAATGTATCTAAAATGATAATATTCACTGAGTGCCATATCGACACTGTACATGGTAGGTAATTTCATTGTTCTAATTTGCATTCTCTGTGAGCAGCTTGTGTAGCTCTTGACGTGTTGTCTTGAAGCAGTAATACGCATTGGCTCAACTTATTTTACATATCCCTAACTCTGCTTGGTGCTATCTTTCGAACCATCGTGTTTTCAGATAGCCAGGCCTTCGGATTTTTTTGTCCTTCGGGATAATGATAGCGGTTCCAGGCTCGGCTTTAAATGAAATATTTTTTGGTAACTCAAAATATGGGTATTATGATGTTATTTTTCAGGGATTTATGGAATTCAATAGCAGGGAGGAAACCCATATATAGGTGATTTAATCCACAATATACCTACACGTATCAGGAGTTACATTAGCAACACCATCCGCTATCCTATAGATCTAGATAGCTGAGTTAGCCTAGTGTTTGCTGATTATTGCATCAATTGTCCTGCCATATGTACAGGTCGATGTAAAAACATCCCTGGCTGCATCTCAAAGTGTGTACAGTATAAACTAAGAACTTTTAAGACTAGATCGCTAGTATGCTTATGTCATAATTCCATGTTCCTTTCACACAATTTTGATTACACACGTGACGGGTGTAGCTAGCTTAACAGGGAGTGCTTACCTTTCCGGGGCACCCGGCCTCACTTCCCTGGTACATGTTGAAAGTTTACGTGTTTTAATCTAACTTGCCAGTTCCAAAGTTTTTTCTTTGCTTCTGTATTGTGATTTGGGCATAAATAAGTATGTTTGTTTTTGATACCAGTTTTGTATTTTATCATAAAATACATTCAAAAAGCGGGTGACAATACCACTTTTTGAATGTAGTTTATGATTTAATTCAGAAAGTGGTATATGACACTTAAATGAGTGAACACAAGTGCAGACAATGAATACACAAGTACATAAAAGTAAATCCCTTTTATCTTGTCCTGTTTATGTAGGAAAGTGTTAAGTTATAACAATAATCTGGAACTTCTATAATCCTTGTACAAGTGTGTCGCTAGCTAGCTGCTCTTGTTTTACGGATGTTTACATGGAACATACTTACAATACTTCAGTTCATCTAGATAACTCTAAGGATGGACCAGCAAGAAAAACAGATTTGCCAGCAAATAAACAGCCTGTTGGTGCATGGGGAAGTTTAAAAGATTTTTAACTTTATGCATTGCATGTTTCTCGCCTATCAACCCTTTTGCTGGAACGTGTAATCCTGAACATATGATTTATAGTGACAGTAACCACTAGTATATATATCTGATCTAAACCGTATATCAATTCAATTGTGGTCGACAATTCTTTTAATTTAACGTAAATTTATCACAAATTCATAAAAATCTTTTAAAATTGATAAACTGATTCCTCTCGAACTCTCTCTTCCCCCATTTGTTCACACAGTGGTGTTTCACTTTGTTTTTTCTGACATTTTTCTTTGTCAAATACTTAGTATCGTCACCCATTTCAGTTGGTTGTATCCTTTCAGCCTTTTAAGTTCAGTTTAATTTATTTCAGTCATTTCTACACATTCACAGAGACATTCAATGCAGATCTGTATTAAAGATGTCGCTGATATACAGAACACGTGTCTAGTACTTTTCAGCTGGCTTACACGACCTGCAAAAGGCCTAGGACTGTTGTCTGTTCTATGACGTCTGTGTCAGCATCGGTGAAAGGGGTAAAATATTTCTGATGCAAGAAAATGTGATGAATTCGCAATTATCGAAGGTCAAATTCTTGCCGAGGTTGGTTTCACCGGATGGTGCAATATCCTCACCCTCACTTTAGGTTGTCAACAGGTATCTGTCTGACGAGGGTATGTCCGGGTTATTTATAGGAATTCGATCAAGGTTTATCATTGTGTAAATACCGACATCCGCTTATTGTCAATTTTAAGTTAAAATTGAATTTTTCCTCTCATGAATGTGAATGTTTTAAAAAGTCTAAAAATAAATTTGATGAAATTTGAAAACATCAGATAAAGAAACATATCTTTGAAACATGTGACACATGGCAAAATAATAATCAACACGTTACGAATAATTGTTACCGGTATATTACTCTCCTGTCAATATAATAAAGGGGAAATGAATTAATAAACTTTGAAATAATGAAATTTAATTAAATAGACAAGTTTATTCTTTGCTTGAGTTGTGACCTGGACTATTAAAATTAATGACCACTTCCAAATTTACCCTAAAGTTCATGATATTAATAAAAATTACATGTTGGTCATCAGAATTGATAAGGTACAAAAACGGGACCAGATAAAACTACTACCAACTGTGATATATATTAAAAACACCAGCAAGTCGCCAATGCATATTAAAAAACGAGGACGAATTCAGAACTGAAACGTCACTTTTAATCTGCATCGGAACCGGAAATAAACAGAAACAATAGTGTGACGTCATTATCACGTTACCAAGCAATTAGAAAATTTCACTTCTGTCCTCAAGGCTGCATCTTGTTTAGTTCCGCTTATAAGAAAGCAAAGATTCCGAAACATTTCAGAATTTACTGGTATTCTAACGCAAGCTACAGTGATCAAGTAAGTGTTTTAAATAAAAAACTAAAATATAAATCTAAAACCAGTCAATCTCGTTTATGTAGCGAAGTAATGATGACTCCTACAATTACTACTATACTGGCAACGTCTCGATATTCTTGTTGTATATAAATGATATTGTGGATAATCTGAATTCCAATGTTCGTCTCTTTGCTGATGATACTTGTCTATTCGTTATTGTAAACAATGATCCTGGAAATGCTTCTTCGATTCTATCTGACGATCTATCTACTATTTCCAGTTGGTCCTTGAAATGGGCAGTAGACTTTAACCCCACAAAGACTGAAAGCATTGTTTTTACAAGGAGGCACCTGTCTCATCCGCATATTTTTTTCGGCACAGAGCAGGTAACAAGTGCTACCTCTCATTGCCACCTTGGTCTTACCCTTCAGTCAGATGCTACTTGGTCTAAACATATATCTAACATATACAAAAAAGCTTGTAGCAGAATCACCCTTCTACGTATGTTAAAGTATCAACTTGATAGAAACTCTTTGTTAACACTCTATAAGTATTTTATTCGACCAATTCTTGAGTATGGTGATGTGGTATGGGATAATTGCACTCAACAGGATGCTGATCTCCTTGAAAGTGTCCAGGTCGAATGTGCTAGAATTATCACAGGTCTTAGACGAAATTGCTCTAGAACTGTTCTTTACTTTGAACTCGGACTGGAATCCCTAGAGGCCAGGCGCAGGCAACATAAACTAATTACTTTCTATAAATCTATCAATGGCTATGCCCCTGCTTATTTGCAACATATCATTTATCCCTACTTTCCAACTGATACTGGTTACAACTTAAGAAACTCGGGTCAACTGTTTCAACTACCTCTTTGTCGAACTTCTTCCTATTACAATAGCTTCCTGCCATCTACAATAAAACTATGGAATGATCTACCGATTACAATAAAATCTGCAACTTCTATTGCATCATTCAAGTCTAAACTTAAATCATATTTTTGCACAAGTGAAATGAATTCTTCCTTTAACTATGGTAGTAGAGTTGAGAATATATATCACTGTCAGTTGCGCAATTTCTCGAGCAATCTTAAGCGTCATCTTTTTGATCACTTTATTGAGAATGACCCATCATGTCCTAAATGTGGATCCCCATCTGAAGATAATCAGCACTTCTTATTTGACTGTGTAGCTTTTTCTCAACCCAGGCAGAAATTATTTAATGCTATTTATTCTATAACTGGCTTACCTTCTATAGACCTTCAAATTCTTCTCCATGGTTCTTCAGAATACTCATACGGTAAAAACACTCAATTATTTCAAGCAGTACACAACTTCATTAAAGATTCTCAACGATTTAAATCTAATAATTCCAACTGAGTCACTCTTTTGTACATATTACTCTTACTTTCTTAACCCTAATAATTCACATCTTCTGTTCTGTTATTTTCAACCTCTTTTTGTTGTTTAACTTTGCTAACTATTAGCTACTCCCTTTTGTATATATATCTCTCTTTCACTCATTTTCTCTCTTTTTTCATTTTGTTTTTTTTTTCATTGTTCTTTGTTTTCGTTCTGTTTTATATTAATTTTTTTCTCTTCTTTTTTTTCTACATTTATTTTTCAATATTCCAACAAAAAATGAATTTTTCAAATTTTTAGTAGTTACAATTATATTATCATAATTAGTTGCATAACACTAGTCATTATTATTATTATTATTATTATTATAATTATTATTCATTGTGTATTGTTATTATTATTCATTGTGTATTATTATTATTAATATTAATATTATTATTATATTGTGTATTATTATTATTATTATTATTATTATTATTCATTGTGTATTATTATTATTATTATTATTATTATTATGTTTTTTGTTATACTTATTATTATATATATTATGTACTCCGAATAAGGAGAGGACTTATATAGGCAATGCCTGCTGTCCAATCCTTTTCAGCATTTTTTTCTGAATAAAATATTGTTTAAATTAACGTCTCGATATAAATGAAATATTCTTGACTGGGACGTAAAACACCATTACTCAACCGCCCTAGTATTAGATCGGTATTTTAATGCAATTGATTTATAAAAATACTTCAACATCTTTGTCATGTTCTACATTGTAATGTATTTTTCTCATAAGAAAGAACGTTTTAGCAAAGCTGTGAAAAAAGAAAAGTAAAAAGTTTTTTTCAGAAATTGTTATTAATTGATTAATTTATATATTGCCGAAACCATTTTGATAAGGGTGAAATAGACAGAAAATCATTTGTAAATATGTCTCAACATTTTGTCGCTTTGAGAGTATTTGGAAAAACAAAAACTATAAAAAAAATTATAATCACACTAAGCTGTACCACAGAAGTTTTGGTATTTTACTTAGCGAAAATCACACTGGTGCCGTAAACCAACGAACCGCTTTCGTGCTTGCATTTATTGTGGAAACAATGTCTAAAATAAGAGAGTGGATCACAATGGTGGTAAAAATATCAGATTCATAGATCGGTGTTGATTGAATTCAAAACTGTATTACATTTCGACAGCCACCTGTATTACATTTCGACAGCCACCTCGAAATCTGTTGCCAACAATTTTTTTTAATGCGATGTTTGGACCATAATTTAATTCGTCCTCGCTAACAAGCAAAAGTGTCTATTACTCTTACGGCATAAAGAAAAGACGCTTTTATAAATGTTTTCTTTTCTTTTTCAAAAAATAACAATTTCATTATAATCAATATCTTAATACAGCCTGAAAGGGTCCATTTCGGGTATTTTATCAGTTTTTTTTTTAAATCATTCTCTTGCCTTTGGTGGATATTTGTTGTGTCACAGTTTTGACATTTGTTATGCGTTTGAATTCTTTCATTATAAGGTATATTAAAACTAAAAACACACAGTATGTTTCCAATAACAGTGGAATAATTAACATAAGAAATATGTATCACAGATGTTCGGTGGTCTCGTCTTTGGATTTTCCAAGGGTCTTGTTAAATTGTATGTTTTATTCACTGCGAGTTTCTATAGTCAACGATACACAATTTAAAGCAAATTGAAAATGATTTAAATATTTGTATAAATATGGTTCCATTGCCGTTGATTATTTTTTGCACCTCGAGATTACGCTTAGGGCACTGTAAAAACGAAGGATGCTAACCAATTGCTTTTTTAGACCAACCGGAAGTTCCCTTGCTAATTACACACATGAGCTCTTTGCCTTAATATAAACATTTTGATTATTAATTTAGTTATTGAACCAGGACCACGTGGCCAAGATGTGTTTAATGGAATCCTAATGATCTACAATTCTTCGACTATCTACCATTGGTCATCTTTAAAATATTATTTAGTTTTCCAATCAAGCCGTGTTGCAATTGGTTACGTAGCAACGCGAGGAGGTTCTTCGCGTACCTTTTTTATATGCTGTCGGGTTTAAGAAAACAGTAGAAATTGAAAGGCGGGCACCTACCTAGAATCGAAATTTTATGGTGTTGTGTATTTTCTGTTTTATAACATTTCTTTGCTCTTACGGACAAAATTCAGAAAACGATGCAGAAAAAAACCACATGGTCAAATATTATAAGTCCAATAACGAGATGTAACATGAATACTACTAGTATGGAATATGAAAAATTTATAATATTTAATTCAGAAAATTCAAAAATTTATAATATAACAGAAACTCTATATGGTTATCATACCAAAACACGTTGTTACACAACACTATTTGATACGACCTGTTGCCATGGGCACAGAGAGTGTTGAAAAAAAAAGAAATTCGAATATGGCGGTAGTGTCATATACCATTTTTTGAATTTAATCATAAAATACATTCAAAAAATGGTATATGACAATAGTAATAATTATTAGTCTTGAAAGGAAAAGTTTTCACAAAGGCAATAACATTTCAGAAGTTCATTTTTATGACCATCGATCGGTCAATGTGTACACCAGTTTCATAAGCGTAAAGTTAGCGTGTTTTAATATTATGTGTTATTTAAAAATTCATTTATTTAGTATTTGATTAAAATTACTAATTGGTTTTAAATAAATTTGAAAACCCACAAAAATGTTTTGTTATAATTTGAAGTGTGTAAAGTACAAGTCTTAATTTCCTAAAATACAGGTACCCAAGCACATTTAATTCCTCGTGTTCAGTAAAACGTGGTAATAATTCATAAATATTTGTAAAACTGATTATAATCCTTATTGTAAAGTTTATTCCACTTTTTACATTTAAATTTAAATTGAACAAAGAGCGACGACTGACTACATTGGACATATCGTACTTGTATAGTTAAAATTAAAACGAGGCTAATTGGATAAACATATAAAAAATGAAAGTGTTTTTTCTTTCAGTTTAAACAATGTATTTTATTTTTGAAAGTACATGACATATAAAACATTTGCAAGAGAGAGGATGTCAGAACAAGTGTATTACTCTTATATGGAACAGTCTCCTCAACAATTATTACATTTAAATTATTATTTTGAATGACAAAAAAAGAAAACAAGCGTGTTTAAATACATAAATAAATAAATAAATAAATAAATAAATAAATAAATAAATAAATAAATAAATAAATAAAAAAAAAAAAAAAAATAAATAAATAAATAATATGCATCATGATCATATCATGATCAAATGTTCTGAAAGTTTCAATCTCTCCCCCCCCCCCTTTTTTATTTCTCAGTCTATGGTAATATTTTAGCAGTATAGATGCATTTCTATTTATACTATTTTACGCACCTGTTATATTTTCTCTAGTCGTAATATATGCATAGTGCTTAATTAGTCAATGTCATAAAAATTATGAGGGAAGAAGAAATTTCCCTAAATTTGTATGATTCATCGTGACATTCAGTTATGTATATTATAGAGATTTATATCATTTTATACACAAAGTAAATACGGTGTTTATAAAGCTTTATATAAAGTTTCAATAAATTGGTAAAAAAAATAAATGACACGAAAGGTAATAATCATAATTACTGTGGATATAATGTATTCAGTGAAAATTTAATTTGAAACCAAAATAAAAAGTATTGTTGTTTAAAACCAGTGTGACCATGACGGCACGTACATACCTGTAATATAAAAGTATTAGGGAATCCCCTGTTGATTTTTAAATCCACGGTTAAATATTTAGAGTGAGACATAGTTTTTTGACGTCAAATACACACTAAATTTGGGTCAGTTGATCGTCATGGCCTCGAGGAGACCTAAATATGAGTCGTAGATTATTATAGAGGATATTTAGGTTACACATTTTATAGGTTCCACCCTTCAAAGTGTCTAATATTTTTATGACCATTATATTTATTAAATACTTGCTAGTATTACGTACTGTTTCTATTTGTTTTAAACAATAAATGATCTGTATGTTCACTCTTAGTATCCCGGTTGTGTTCGAACACCCGATTAACTAGCCTAGTCAAACGAGAATAACGGGAAATTGACTGGTTCACTCTGCATAAGCGTGTAACGTTGTTTGTAGAGCGACGTCGGACTCCAGATCTAAAGGTCGTTAGTTCGAATCCCGACGGGGCATATCAGTGTCACTTTGAGCAAGTTAATTCATTTCACTTTGCTGTTGGCCTTACCCGGTATTCGGACAATGGCCCGACTGCACACTATAGTACAAAACAGACGTGTGCACACATAATACCCACTGCCAACCATGGTCACATGGGAGTTTCATAGTGTGATCTGGCTGACATTTGCACCACAGTGCTAAATATAATGACATACATGTATCAACAATGGTGACACATGGCAATTTAATTGTTGATATGCCATTGCAGCATAGGTCAAATAATTTTTTTAAATTTTGTCATATTTTAAATCTTTGAACATTTTTAAAATTTATATTTAAGACAAATATGATATAAGTTGATGTTGGTTAACATTGCATAGGCGACTATCAGGCAATCATGAAGTCGAACTAGATGGATTTTCATAATGTCATAGGTTATGTAGGTACTGTAGGCGCTGTAGGTACTCAGACTGGACCAGAATGATCATCAAGAGTATCCTTATATCTTTCAGTTATTTACTTTTCAAGATTTCGAAACTCTTCAATTCAATTCCATTACATTTGATCCAGAAATATCTACCCCACTAATAAATTGGGTATTACAAAATTCCACTGTCAATGGGCATTTAAGTTTTTTATGGTTCTTTGGTCCCAAGGTTTCAGATCATGCATATTTATGATAAGACGTTTTATTCTACGTCAAAGTTGACCCAGTTAAAATTTATTCATTATTTTCTTATTTTTTCTTTTTCACCATTGTGGCATTGAAAGTCGTGAAAACCAAGTATCTGGGAACCTCTCCTATTAAAAAAAATGTACTGAATTAGCTTTATTTAGTCTTTAATTTAAACCTGATATTAACCGTAACATAATATTAATGATACTAATTAAAAAATATAAAAACGCAAAATAAATAAATAAATAAATAAATAAATAAATAAATAAATAAAAGAAATGATTTTTTTAAATTTACACAACCCTCTCGATCACTTAACCATTATTACATATGAACTAAAAATATCGATGATGCTCCCCCTTGATATTCATTACCAAATTCTGTGGACGTCAATCGGATCCCCTACGGTGGTAAAGTTCGGAATTTTCACACCGTTTTCAGGTCATCGTAGACGTCCGTTTTACGTCAGACTTGACCCCGTCAATCTTATTGTACATCATGTATTTATCTATTATCTTAATTTTAATCATTTATTTACATATTTTCATATATTATACAAATTATCTCTATGACACAATAACATTAAAATTTGTGATATAGTTTTAAAAAATGCATCGGATATATTTAGAGCCATCTAAAGCTCTCTCTCTCTCTCTCTCTCTCTCTCTTACACTTATTATGATTCCCCACCACCGAAGGTGGGGAATCATATTGTTTTCGTTCTGTTTCTTCTTATTATTATTATTATTATTTTTATTATTCTTATTATTCTTCTTCTCTCAAGACCATATGCTGACGCATATCTCGGGAACGGCTTGATGGATTTAGATGAAATTTGCTACCAATAATCTGTTGTCTGTGTAGATAATCAAGACGCGTTTATTTTCGTTATCTTGAAGGTGGGTGGGTGGGTGTAAATAAATACGTAGTTAAATACCCAGGGAAACCAATTCTGAATGGACATAAGCTGGTTACGACACCTTAATTATACCAAGCCAATGCTTTCACCTATGAGTTAATCCGATTAGTGACCGTTAAAAACTTGACGATTTTTAAAACCACAGCTTGTCACGTCACACGCTTGTACTTAAAACCTTACACAATGAGATGAATGGTGTATACAATTTGCCTTGATAGATCAAATGGCTTGGGGGTTTTCTGTTAATCACTGACTGTGGAAGTAGAAGACTGCCCACTTTTTTAAGTTTACACCAATGAAATGTCTCCTTTTACTGACTGACACTTTCCTAATGACCGGTATGTCGAGTACAAAAATTTGTAGTTTTAGTCGGAAATGAATCTTCCGAGTAAGCCGCCACTCTGTTACTATTAACACTTTTCAAATAAGAGATGGACAATTATTTCAGGTATTGTTCAAGTTTAAGATAAAATATTTTTGTGTCTTTTTTATTCGATTTAAATATTGGAATTTTCGTAATTTGGACTGAAAGCTCACTTCGATTTAAACATGGGAATTTTCGTAATATTTCGTAATTTGGACTGAAAATTCGCTTCAAATTCGGCATATCGAATTAACTAACAAATTTACCTAGAAATACATAGCGATCTGACGGGACCATTTGTATCATTTCGATTTAAGCGAAATTTCGATTCAACCGATTTCGAATTAACGAGAGTCGACTTTATTTCTTTTGCATCAAAAACACCTCAATAATCTATAGAGCAATGAAGATCTGGGTCTTTTAGATGCTGGAAATAACAATATGAGATTTATTCCGTATAATACACCTAAACTAATATGTACCTCAACGTGTTGAAAAGTACGTTTTTTCAATAGAGGGGGGTCTTTTAAATCGGACTATATATACAGGGTCAATCTATTTCAACACACTATACACAGAGTTAACATACACGCCTTATATAAAAATGTCCGCCTTTTACTATTTTGACTGAGTAGATGTATCGTTATGATTATGAACCTCAAACATATAGGAATAACCGATATAAGTCGCGTAATTAAAATACAAACAGATGGCCTCCTATGATGTGTATTGCGCATTGAATCACGATTATTAATCAATAAACTTTTTAGAAAAATTATTAAATAAACATCACAAAGGGTAACTTTTATTATATTTTATTTTGGATTTTACAATAATTCCGAGTCCATCGGTGTCTATACTGTCTGACGACATCGGGAGGGCACCTGGGTATATCCTCAGGCAGTGTCGACACGCTACAATATTACTTGGATCTACCTGCCCATCATTAGAAGGTCTTACATTCGCACCTAAGACAACGATCTTAATCAACTCAGTCGTTAATTACTGTGTTTATTCAGTGACACTCGCCAATCCGTCACTGGCTTCAATGTGTTATCACCTGTTAATTACTGGTGACCAAGATACTGGTGAACTTTGAAAACTTGTGGCCAGAAAAATCGCAAATAATAATAATAATAATAATAATAATAAATAAACTTTATTTGCATAAAGTATACAAATAATACTTATTCTCGGTTCCGGACATCCGGGCATTTCAGGTAAAGATGTTATCGGTGGCCTTAGATACGGTGACAACATGCCGTTATATAGCATAGTAAATGATACAAATGTACTATTATTTACCACGGATATTAAACTTTATTTGAGTCTTTAAGCTATTTTCATGAAATTTGTAGTCAAGTCTTATTTGATAACATTGTCATATGAATGGAATGATTTTAAAAAGAATAATTTATAGTTAAATTTATATCTATTTTTTAAAAGGACTGATCTGTCCGTCGGCGTTCATTTAATGGTCACTAATTTGGTAATACTTTCACTTTTTTTGCGTAAAAGACACGAGAAACTTAAAAAGTAAAATAATCATTTTTGACATTTAAAATGACTAAAACTGAATTACAAATAGCAACATTTCATGAATTTAAATAAGTTTAATTTACTGCCGTCGATTACTCGGTCCATCACTAAATACATTAAAAATCAAAAATTAAAATATAAACCTAAAATCCATTTTAACATATCTTTCCAAATTTCAACTTAATGACAACTAATATTTAATATGGGACATCGTAAAGACTTTATCCCTATATTAACACCTGTCAATAAATTTTGTATATTGTAAGGTAGATCTACCTCTTCATTACCGGTGATGGAATGTCTAATAAACAGGATGTCCGGTACTGTAGTTTATTGATAATCTCTTAATTACCGGTAAGTAAGAATCAGATGTAAATTCTACCTTTAATAAATTGAGATTAAATAAATATAGTGAAAAAATAAAAGAATGTTTTATTCCAAGTTTTTCTAGGTGTTGCATGGATCCCGGGATGTTTTAACCAATATTGTTTTTTATATAATTTAAATAGAGACGATTTCTCAGTTATTATAATTTTAAATTATTTTTAAATTTTAAGTTTTAAAATTTTTTTATGACGATATCATGGAAATATTAAAATTTGGAGTTATACCAGGGTCAGAAAATAAATTACGACAGAATTTAAGATACAGAGAATGAGAATGAGAGGTACCGTTAAATTACAATTTCATGCATATTTTACTGATCAAAAATACACAATCGGAAAAAATATATGAAATAATTATTTAAATATTTATAATGTTATACTGTAATATTTAAAAAAAAATGTTACAAAACAAATTTAAAGAATGTTCCCCATGCTCCATGGTTATTCTATTAAACTTTATTTTTACCCCGCCCGAATTCCCAAATTTAACGCCTTATATTAAATCAAATATTTTTGACTTTTTGGTAAATTTTGAAAGTCTCTAATCATTTATTAATGTCATAATTTTTTTGTGGAAAGTTTCATATCGTATAACCTTGCCAAACTTAAATTTTATTCCATTTTTTAATGTTGGCCTGTACGAATCACTATATAAATCTATAGTATCTAAGGGGTTAGTGTCACCGTTTCCAAGGTGTCTTAAGTCGCCATCTTCACCTGTGACGTCACACCGAAACCGAGAATAGCACATAAACAAATACATGCATATGTCACATGACAAGACATTATAATAGTCGAAATATGAAAATAAATAAAAAATCGCAAAGCGCCGTGTTTTGTCGCAAGTTAAAGAAAAACATCGCGTTAGCGATGCCCAGCGCAAACCCTCCCATATATACGTGTTCATTTATTGTAACACGCGGCGACGCCAAATCAGAGGCCCGAGAGGGGTTCTACGAGTTTTCTTATTCAATAAAATTAATTAAAAACGTCACTTCCTATGCCGAGAAGGCCTTCCAATGTACGATTTTTCTCAACCGAAAACTTTAATTCAAATCTACTTTAACTTTCAAAGAAATTTTAAAAAGCAATCAAGGTATGATTTTTTTTAGTTTACCAGGTCGGCGCGGTACAAATGTACTTTATACACAACTGCCTTAAAAATGTAATTGTTCATCAAGGCAATATATACACAACATTAAAACGCATGTGACGTGAAAATCACAAGATTTACCCTTTTTGGCGACACAGTAATGAAATTGGCAACAAAATTTTACAACTGGCGATTTCCTTGACGACAGACTTTTACAACCCAGCGCTAACCCTGCTAGGGTCTTTTCACCAGATATATGCCATAAATTATTTATGGATGGTGGGGAATCATACGTAACTGGTATCCCAGTTACAATCTCTAGTTTCTGTATGTTATTGTGAAATTATTATTGTGTGGCTTTTAAAGGCACATGCTCTTTTCAGATAACGTGAACACAACGTGATGTGCTATATATTTCATGAAATAGTGAAATATAAATTGAAATTTTAAAATAAACAGCACATGGTATGCGTATACCATTGTTATGACATATGTCAATGGTACTCATCAATCATGTATATTTAAATGATGTATTTTATAACGATCTGTAAAACAGTTGGTGTTGTAAGCTTTAAAAAATATTTACATATTACTGTGACAATTAACCTCACAGAATCACATAAAAATTGTCCCCATACTAGTAATACAGGATAATGCCTAATGTATATCTTCCTTTTCCTGAAATCTTATATGTTATATGTCTGTTTTTAAATATCCATTTACGGTTATGAGAGAGAGAGAGAGAGAGGGGGGGGGGAAAAAATAAACTTGCTGGTTTTAATGCGTAATTTACATTCAAAATGTAACGTTCAGTTTATAATGTTGGAATTTTGATATCTTCCTTATGATCAGGTTTCCTGATATATATGTAATCTCAATTTACATTTTGTAAATATAACTATTGAGGGATATAGAGAGATTTTTGTATTCTATAATTATATATTCACGTTTATTGCTACAGGCAGCAAATATTAGCTTTTGCAAATATTAATAAAGTTACTTGTTTTAAAAATAAAATAAAAATTATAAAAATTAATCGTAGATTAGCTCCACGTCAATGTGTTGTTGGTTGCTCACCGGGTTTTCCATCCATACACTTGTTATTATTTATGTTCTATTTATAACTCTCTACCATAGTAATCTAACAAGTCTGAGCAAAGGAAATCCCAGGCTATTTATAGATCTTCTCATACAATAACACAAAGAGGCTATAAAAACCAATGCGGTGAGTTCTTTGTTAATCATAATAAGTTATCTCTCATACATGTATGGTGCTTGAAAAAATAAGTTAAAACGTTAAAGATAGACTGAAACATAAAATATTATTCTTTAAATTCAATGCTGTATAGAAACGAAGATATTAACTTGCTCTTGACAGGTAAGGGGCATTTTATTTATTTTTTTTTTTTAAATCATACATGTACTTGTTGAATTTTATCGTGTTATGAAAATAGACTGATTTTCTTATAAAACTGAATATAACGTAAAAGTTATTTAAAATTATTAAATGAACGTTTAATTATTTATATTTAGGATTTTAGAAAAATGATTTGAGTCAATACACATTTCATTTTTAACAAAGGACAATGTTACGATCGATAAACCAATGCATGTTTTGTATTTGCCGACATTAAACACATGATACCACTGTCCTTAACGAGGAGCTTATGATATTATACAGTTATTTTGTAAATTTTATTTCAATGATAGCTGTTTAATTGATTCTCAAGTTTAGACCAGCTTTTTGTGTCTATATGGTAAGGAGCTCATTATACAGTTATTCATGTTTAGCCCGTTATCAGCTGCAAAATTTATATGAATTTTAAACAAAGCACAAGATTTTTGTTCGATAACCTTTTAGTGTGTAAATTGAATAGATTCATTTAAATTTTAAAACAGTATTGGATACGCTATCAACGTAACATGTAGTGATGGATATATTTCCATAAAATGTATTAGGTTTCATATGAACAATAAAATTACACGTTGTCAAGAAGACGCTTGTAATACGTTTCCCGCATTTTTAAAAATAAAAAAAAAGTTTTCTGGTGAAAATTGCTTTTAGCGTCATGTTTAAAAATCGATATTTACCGGGCATACGAGTGATTTCTTTGTTTGAATTTGAAGAAACGTAGTTAATATTAATTGGAATATTTTAATATCTATTTATTTATTTTATTTATTTTTTCAGAGTATTCAACTAAATATCAACATAAGATGTTGCATGGGTACGACGACGCCGGTGTTCTCAACATGAACAAAATAAATCAAAAGCTGATCCTTAAAGACATGGACCACTGGCACAATTCTGTCCGTGTTTACCCAGCTATAAAGGACTGCAAAATAATGGATCATCACGAATATGGCAACACCGAACTGGAAATGTTTCTCGTTTCCATGGAAACGGACTGCAAATCATCATTGGCTAAGTACCTCTCAACTGGAAATTTGAACGAACTTAATTTTAGAAGTGAATATATTCATCAGTACGTTTGCATTGCTGAGAGGTTAGGCCTTGAAGAAGTGAAAGCATTTTGTGAAGAAAAGTTAATACAGGAAATCACTCCGCACGACAGTATTGATATGTTACAGATAGCACGCGCGTATGGCATGAAGCAACTTCAAGACAAGTGCTTGAGACTTATTGAAATACATTTTCCTAAATTGTGGGAAACTCCGGAGTTTCAATATCTCGGGAAGAATGACCTGATCTCGTTACTTGAGAATCCGGTAATCAGAACTTTACCGTGTGCCGTTGATGCTGTTAAACACTGGTATAACTATGAGCCAGAATTAAGACAGGAAGGTTACGGTAAAATGTTGGACATGTTAAAAAGTACCAGTAACCCAGCTACTGTAAAGGAAAACAACAACGTGAACCACGATGTAGGGTATGTTGTCATGTTTACAAGTGCAAAAATTGACTCCGATATTCCACGGGCAGTGGTCATGTGTCTCGAAACAGGAAAATCTGGACTCGTTAAACTAGGAAAAATTGGACACTGTGGTTTACATTATTCAGTTTGTTCACAGCAGAAGGATGTTACCGAAGCTCCTTACATATACGTGTCCGGTGGAAAGGAAAAATCTGGCAACCGCGTCCATAAATGTGACGTCATTATGAACAAGTGGAAGGAGTTTGGACATCTAAAACATGGTAGATCACAGCACGGCATGGTCAGTTTTAATGACTGCGTGTATGTTTTTGGGGGATTAAATGACTCTGAATACCGAAACGAACCTACCGTGGAAGTTTGTAAAGATGGAAAACACTTCAAAATTGTTGGACATTTGTGTGAAGCCGTAAGGTCGTCTGCTAATGTCGTGTTCAAAAACAAAATATATTTTTGGCGGGATCTTGGACAATGGTGAGCATTCGTCATCGATTCAAATCTTTGATCCAATAGCGTGTAAATCAAAAATAATGGGACAATTGCCTCATCGGATGGCCGGAGGTAAAGCCTTGGTTGTCGATGGTAAGATATATATTATGCCAGACTTTGGACAAATGGTGGAATTCGATCCACACACTGGAGACACTAAAGTCTGTGCCGAATGCCCATACCGAGTTGGAAAATTTGGAATGTGTAACGATGGTTCAGACATTTATATAACTGGGGGTATTGACAAGGAGGGTAATGCTACAGACACGATTTGTAAATACTCAGTGTTCAGTGGGAAGTGGGAAAACATGAAAATTGCTCTTCCGTCAAGTATGGCCGTATACGGATGTTGTATGATCAAAATGCAAAGAGACTTAGCTATGGTTCCGCTGGTAGACTGATAATAGAGACTATTTGCTCAGAATGTTAAAATTCGTTTTTTCTTCTGACCTTTAACAATGCTAACGCAATTAATTTTAAAAGAGCATGCAATCAATTGTACCTTTTACAAACTTTATTTCATTTTTATGTATATTTTATTTTTTTAATATGTTGCTGTTTATACTGCCTTTATTTTATATACTGCTTTTGCAACTTATTTACATTATGTTATTTATTTTGAAATTTTAAATTAAAATTATAAATATATACATATGTTTCTCTTATTACTTTATGCTGATGTCATATAGCAATTTTTTGAAATTTAATAGTCATATAGCATTTTTTTGAATGTATTTTATTGTCATATACCATTTTTTGATTAAATTCAAAAAATGGTATATGACATTATGATTAAATTCAAAAAATCTTTTTGACACTAAACTTGAAGAGCGTAATTTACATTTAACACATTACCTTAAATTGAAGAACTTCCACTTTGAAAAATGTAAGAATTTACAGTAGGTGGTCTTCTTTTTGCTGTTTATGTTGTAATGTTGAGCAACCTTTTACCTATTGGCGACAAGATCAAGTTTTTTGGTTACTGTATGTGCGTTAGATTGGAGAGTTTGTTTAATTGTCTGGCTAGTACTAGCGCACACTTAGACCTGCACAAGTCCCTATATTAAGTTATTAATTTCAGTATCTTGTCTACTCTAAAACTATTACAGAAATCAACTAACAAAAGTCAATTTACTATCAAAAATCCTGGAGCCAGTTGTTCGAAGCTTGATTAATTTAATCAATTGATTAGTCAAAATTAGAAGTTTGCTTTATTACAGATATGTTGTGAAATCAATGTTGAAAATTTTGAATTGGATAAGATTCCATCAAACTTACCCATATCATTATACAACTATCGATTTGATGATAATATATTGATTTTATTTGATGTTTTTAATTTCTGTTAATCAGTGATTAAACTTATCAAGCTTCGAAAATCTGGGTCCTGATGACTTAAATTAATAAGTTAATACTTTAGTATAGGACTTTGTGCAAGTCTAGCTCGCACTCGTCCCCGAGTGACTTTTAATGCCAGTTCACAGAGTCAATACGCCATACGGCATACCACTACCCTGTCGTATTATACTGACACCAGGTGATCCAGTAGACCCAAGCACTATCTCTGGTAAGGATTCCAACCTACGAACTCTCACTCTCGACTAGGACTGGATACCACTGGGCGAATGATTTAATACCAAACTCATTTTTCCTGCAGTCATGACAGTGAAATAAATAAATAACATGTAGTGATATCAAGGAATCTCTCCTATAACATCCAGTGTCTTATTATAAACAATAACTGAAGGGAATCACATGGTTCTTATACACACACCCCCGCAAAAGAAGTTTAGAGGGGTATATTGGAATCACCCTGTCCATCCCATTTCGTGTCTGATCCATTTCGACCAAACTTGACACAAATGTAAATCAACACGAGACGATGTGTCGCATCCCAAATTCAGTTGCATATGTCAAGGCCACAATGTTAGGACGGGGGCGTTTGTCTCTAAAGAGCTCTAGCTAAATTTTTATATACATTTATTCATTCTTAGAATATAACAACGAAGCAGATAATTGCTGATAAGTCAACCACTTCTTAGATTTCGAAGTGAATATTTTGACAAGGAAGCTACATAACATAAAATATACATATGTAGATATATTATATCTATATGTATTTTCCCAGAGACATATTTTCTCATATTTTAAATCCGGAATGTAATATGAATTTACTTGACCTAAGAAACAAACTTCCCTTATTCGCTACAAGCGGATATTACAACTTATAAATAAGTCTAATAGTCTGTATAGGGAAGTGTATACACTATTATTTACACGTACACACTAAACATGCCGAAGTAGATTGGAGTACAGCAATGGTGTTTCACGCTCAGCCAAGTTGTAGAAGTGACGCAAAGTGCTCTGTATGGTTGTTTTTTACGGCGAAGCCAAGTTGTAGAAGTGACGCAAGGTGCTCTGTATGGTTGTTTTTTACGGCGAAGCCAAGTTGTAGAAGTGACGCAAGGTGCTCCGCGCCCCAGCCAAGTTGTAGAAGTGACGCAATGAGCTCTGTATGGTTGTTTTTTACGGCGAAGCCAAGTTGTAGAAGTGACGCAAGGTTCTCCGCGCCCCAGCCAAGTTGTAGAAGTGACGCAAAGTGCTCTGTATGGTTCTTTTTTACGGCGAAGCCAAGTTGTAGAAGTGACGCAAGGTGCTCTGTATGGTTGTTTTTTAATGCGAAGCCAAGTTGTAGAAGTGACGCAAGGTGCTCCGCGCCCCAGCCAAGTTGTAGAAGTGACGCAAAGTGCTCTGTATGGTTGTTTTTTACGGCGAAGCCAAGTTGTAGAAGTGATGCAAGGTGCTCCGCGCCCCAGCCAAGTTGTAGAAGTGACGCAATGAGCTCTGTATACGGTTTTTTTTTTACGCCCAAGCCAAGTTGTGGAAATGACACAAGGTGCTCCGCGCCCAAGCCAAGTTTTGAAAGTGACACAAGGTGCTCCGGATGGTTGTTTTTTAACGACCATGCCACGTGTAAAAAGTGACACAAGGTGCTCCGGATGCTTGTTTGTTACGACCATGCCACGTGTCAAAAGTGAAACAAAGTGCTCCGGATGGTTGTTTGTTACGACCATGCCACGTGTCAAAAGTGACACAAAGTGCTCCGGATGGTTGTTTTTTAACGACCATGCCACGTGTAAAAAGTGACACAAGGTGCTCCGGATGGTTGTTTGTTACGACCATGCCACGTGTAAAAAGTGACACAAGGTGCTCCGGATGCTTGTTTTTTAACGACCATGCCACGTGTAAAAAGTGACACAAGGTGCTCCGGATGCTTGTTTGTTACGACCATGCCACGTGTCAAAAGTGACACAAGGTGCTCCGGATGCTTGTTTTTTAACGACCATGCCACGTGTAAAAGTGACACAAGGTGCTCCGGATGCTTGTTTGTTACGACCATGCCACGTGTCAAAAGTGACACAAGGTGCTCCGGATGGTTGTTTGTTACGACCATGCCACGTGTAAAAAGTGACACAAGGTGCTCCGGATGGTTGTTTTTTACGACCATGCCACGTGTCAAAAGTGACACAAGGTGCTTCTGATGGTTGTTTTTTAACGACCATGCCACGTGTAAAAAGTGACACAAGGTGCTCCGGATGCTTGTTTGTTACGACCATGCCACGTGTCAAAAGTGACACAAAGTGACCCAGATGGTTGGTTTTTACGACCATGCCACGTGTCAAAAGTCACACAAGGTGACTCAGATGGTTGGTTTTTTACGACCATGCCACGTGTCAAAAGCTACACAAGGTGTTCCAGATGGTTGTTTTTTACGACCATGCCACGTGTCAAAAGTGACACAAGGTGACCCAGATGGTTGTTTTTTACGACCATGCCACGTGTCAAAAGCGACACAAGGTGACCCAGATGGTTGTTTTTTACGACCATGCCACGTGTCAAAAGCGATACAAGGTGACCCAGATTGTTTGTTATAATGCTATATTGTTTTGACAACAACGTCGCAATACCATAGTGGATTATAAAACCGTATATATGTCGATTTGTTTGTTAACTTCATTTTTCATCAAAGAACCAGATGCCAAATGTATTATTAACCGTTATTGTGTCAAACAGTGAAAATGCTACAGATACAATCCATATAGACTAGCGTTTATCACACAATAATTCTTCAAGGCTAGTGTAGAATGTATTTATGGTCAATCAAATATTTTTCAGAACTTTGTCATTCAGTTGTTTATATTCTGAATAAACAGTTGTAATTATTATTTCACGTAGAAAACTTGCCTGTTCACTTGCCGAAGGTGGGGGATTATCTGTGGGAACTCCGGTCTCTTCTGACATATATATGTATGTACCTAATAAGACGTATCGCCGGCCACGCCCACAATGTTTCGACAAAGGCCGCCATCACGGTACCGAAGCAGCGTCACAGCAACTAATGACGTTCTAGTATCAGTGATGTCATTAAAAGGCACAATTCAGGCCGAGTTTTCGTTCTTTTTGTGTAAAATTCAAGCATGGAACATTGTGGGTGTTGTCAGCGATCAGTTATTTAGATCTACCAAAACATCTTCGCGAGAGTTAACAGCTACGTAATTAAAATCCTCATTGCACAACAATCATTATGCTTCTAAAGCTACACGTATATAAATGACATCAACGATTTATTTATTTATTTTATTATAGAACATCCTTCTTGAATTGATGTCATTGTAGCAATACCACACATATTTAATAGGAAACCAATAAGCTAAGTGGCACATTATGCAGTTAGAAAAAACAAATCTAAATCGGTGGTGGGGGCATCCAGTGTTTTACTGCAATAAACTTGTACTGTACATACAGTGAAATAGATGTAACAAACGTAAATAAAACCAGATGAACAAATTCATTGTTATGGAAGCACGTGACAGAAATGGTGACAGAAATCTTAACCAAGTAGTCCGCAATGGAAGCTTGGCCTTTACGATAACATTTAGAAAGGTGGTGGACCGACCTTTAAATATTTCTGACTGCATGTTTAAACGGACATATTGCTTTTTTAAATTTAACATATATGATATTTTATTTTATATGATTTGTTTTGACGCTAAGCTGAATTGAAATCCAAATTATATGAAATAGTACATTGGTAGGTCACCTACTTTGTTTATGGTTGAACCTCTAGTACTAACAAAGAACATTTTACGTAAAAGTACTGGCGGATCATAAATATCTATTGTTCAGTATTTTTATATTTTATTAATAAGTCAGAATTGAATTCCTTCATTGTTTTTCTTTCTGTTTTGGATCAATAAAAGCCGTACATAGATGGAATGCAGAAATAACAATATTTATATAACCTACTGGGTAATCAAAGTTTGTGGCTTAATTTGTTCATATGAATTATTTTGACATGTTATTGAGAATTTGAAGAAAGTAATTATTCAGTTTTAAATCTATATTTATTGTGTGTTTTAGGTATAAGACGTATTTATAAGACTGTAATAATATACGTCAACTGTACTGATATATAAGTCACAAAGAAAGTTAAAAGTGAAAGACCCTTCTATACAAAGTACCAATACATGATATATTAACATAGAATAATGTACCTAGAGTAAATAAGTACACCGAACAAAGAGCCTTAAAATGGCAAAAAAATAGTTAGGAAAAAGAATAGAATTACCCATTACTTTTATTTGAAAATAAATTTACTTTTTTAAACATAATGTTTTGGCTCGGTAACAAGGAAGTACTCGTATTTGTATATCTAAACATAAAATAACCCAAACACTTAGTATAAAATATCAGAAATGTTAATTTAATTTTGGTGGTTTTGGGAGTGTACATTTACTACATTATGTATTATATTGTCTTTTCGTTATGCTCCCTTTTAAAAAAATATAATATAAACTAGAAATGTCTCTTGAGGGTCAAATACTCCCACCTCCAATATTTAATGTTTTCCCACGACCTTGACCTTTATGATATGACCTTGGTTCAAGGTCATGACACATCTTTGGATCATGAAGATTATTCATGTGAAGTTTTATGACAGTCGTGCAAAGCAGCTATGAGATATGACCCGTACATGATATTACAAGAATAGACAGATGGACAGACGGACAGACATTGTGATTCCTATATAACACCCACAAACTAGTTTTCGGGGGTATAACATTCTAGTATTATATACCAACTTCTTCATGACTAATCATTATAATTCCCCTATATTTCAAGCATTTTAATTGGTTCGATTTTTCCTGTTATTTTTGCATGAAAGAATTAATGACTGTATTTGACCGGTATTTTTCCGTTGAACAAGAAGGTGTTCTACATGTATTTACCGATATTTCCCCACCTTTATTTTTGACAAACTGGAACACAGAATGCAATTTTTCATTTTTCCTTCGACAAGTTAAGTACTTAATATAATTACCATCCCTAAAAAGACTGTTGTTCACGAAAATTTACCAGTCCATTAACAATGCTGAAGTTGTTGCATATGATCTGATTGGTCGAAAATAAAGGTGGGTAAATAGCAATTAACAGAAGAGTTTCTTGTTAAACGGAAAACTACCGGGTCGAATACGGCCAATATAGGTCCATATCCTAATCACAATCCCAAAACCAAAGTAATAACTTGACAATTACTAAGTTCAACACGTGAATTTCCACCAGGGAAGCGAGGCCGGGTGCTCCAAAAGAGCAAATCACTTCCTAAAGCTATTTTAAAACTAACGCACCATTTAAAATTTTATATCGAAGCAATTTATATTGCAACAGGACTCAGTTGATAGCAGACGAACAACATCTCCTCTTCTGCTGTCAAAAGATGTCGTTTTTAAACAGTAAAACATCGGCCACCAATATAAATAAACATATATAAATATATTGGTCTTGCATAGAAAGCAATCTAAGAGAGAGACAGAGAGCATGCACCATGAACTGACAAACTTTCTCTCACTAGTGTGTGCATCATACGTAAACTACACTAACTAGTATGTGCCCAAGGGCTCGAACCAAGGCGATGAGAAGTGTTATGATCTGTAACCACTAGGCCACTGATAATTGTTCAGCACCGTATATGGTCTTGGAAACTTGTGTCATCTTATTAAAGACAACAATCTCGATTACTTTTATTTTATTTTATCTCCTTTAAGTGGTTCCGCAAGTTGGACATGTTAAGGTGATTTATCACGTATATGAAAATGCATATTTTGTAAAAGTTTTCCCCTAAAGAGTTTTTAACATGTCTCTTAAAGTGAGACATTAAGGAAATGAAGAGTAGATAGAAATGAGTAATTGTATTAAACACATTCTTCACGCATGTTGTAAAACTAAAAGTTCCAGCTTAATTAAAATTTAAAAAAACAAGGATGTGCATAGCAAGGCGTGCATATTTATTAATGATTGTACCATTGCCATGCCAGAGGCTATTTATATTTAACTAGGGATAAGATTAGATTGGACACCCGGCTGCTTGGAATGATGTCCAACGGCAGGGGACTTTTTTCAATGCGAGACTTACTTGTATGTTGTAATATGCATCAGTGTCTCATAAGTCTTTTAAGGCTGGAAGTAATATATTTTACAAGTAATGGAAGCATAATACAGTATGTTTTGTGACTTTGTCACTGAAATAAAATATTTACTTACTTACCATCTTGCTTACGAACGTATTTCTTACTGACTTACTTACTTACTTACTTAAGTACTTACTTACTTACTGACTGACTGACTGACTGACTGACTTACTTACTTACTTACTTACTTACTTATTACTTACTTACTTACTTACTTACTTACTTACTTACTTACTTACTTACTGACTTACTTACTTACTTACTTACTTACTGACTAACTTACTTACTTACTGACTAACTCACTTACTTACTTACTTACTTACTATTATTCTGCACTTATAAAGTATTCCAATGTTTACAATACTCCTTCATATCATGTGAAGTGATATACATGCAATTTTCAAGATTAACCAATGACCAATTGCGAGATTTTATGTCTTGATTCGACAGTGGAGCTTGTTGTTGTTATTGTTTTGAGAGAAATCTTGTAAGGAACATATATACCACTTCTTGGTCTTTGCCGCAGTACCAATGTAGCTTTTGATCACAGTTTAGGTTAAATCCATAGATAAATCAATCTTTAACGTATGTACTGGGCTTCATCTTTGACACTTCTAGATAAGTTGTATGCAAAACAAAACAAACATCCCTAATTGCTTCGAATTTACTTACAGAACCCCTCAATCTTGATATCTGCCAGGCCAAATATTACTTAATGTCATGGGTTCGAACCTTGTAACTTTAGATTTAGTACATTTGCTGGTGCTTACTGAAAGCTTCTGTTGAGCTGTAAATGACATCTACATGGACTGTCTTTTATCTACCATCCCTGCAAAACCAGTGTATGGCCGGGTATTTGTTTACCGGTCGGTCGGTCGGTCGGACTTGGGTTCAAAGTTTTCATCGATATATTACAGATTATTATTCATCTTTTATGATTGATGGTTGGTTTATCAAAGCCATTGCTGGTCTAAAACTTGTAAGTTATATATAGTAATTTTAACTCTACGAAGTCAACGCCCACACTTCAATACAAACAGCGATATTATAAAACCTCACATGCTTCTTTGCAATTGTCTATAATATGTAATAATAATATTTAACTTGTTCAGCGACAATCGGCGTAAATTCGCCTTTTATACAATGCACTTAAATGTATGTATCTGGAAGGAATCATACTGACAAACTAGATGGACAATTCCAATAAAATCGGAAACGATAACATGTATGTTGTTTTGATACACCAACCATCCTCTGAACCTTTTGAATGGTCATTTTTGAATTAAAAAATATCACTGGACGTACTTAATGATAGAAGTTAAAAAAGTAGATATGACAGAATAATTAGTCAACAAAATCACAAACACTCAATATGGCTAAAGATTCATCATACCGTTTTTTTTTTTCATTTTCTCAAACGAAATGTTTTTAAATGTTATATGGCGGCTGTGTTGATAATTCGGGTATCATCAATGAACACAAGTAATGTCTGGGTTGTTATCATCTGATAACTGTTATAAATTCGATGTGTATTTTCATAAACAAATAATGACACTTAACAGTAATCTGAACAATGGGGATATGAACAAAGAATTATAACAAAGAACTTAGTATATTATATTACCCTGGTAACTGAGATGTCAACCTAACATATGGTTAAAATCAATACGTACACGGCATGTTGATCCTGACTGTTATATTTAGCGCACCGGCAATTGACAAGATGTCGATTTTAATGAAGTCAAGGAAATTTTTAGCTTTTCATATTTAATACAATTATGAACACGCTATACAGTACAGATCTGTCGAAATGTAACACTAAGTTAACGAATGGGCAGCCCATATCGGTCCCTCGTTAGCTTTATCTCGATCGTTTGTCGACTTGCTATAAATCTCTCGGCAGGTTGTCGACTGTTGCTATAAATCTCTCGGCAGGTTGTCGACTGTTTCTATAAATCTCTCGGCAGGTTGTCGACTTGCTATAAATCTCTCGGTAGGTTGTCGACTGTTGCTATAAATCTCTCGACAGGTTGTTGACTGTTGCTATAAATCTCTCGGCAGGTTGTCGACTTGCTATAAATCTCTCGGCCGGTTGTCGACTTGCTATAAATCTCTCGGCCGGTTGTCGACTTGCTATAAATCTCTCGGCCGGTTGTCGACTTGCTATAAATCTCTCGGCAGGTTTTCGATCCCTAGCTATCCATATCTCGTCAGACAAACTTCGATTTCTTTTTGTTAGCTCAGTGTTAAACTTTCGACACGTCTGTACCGTGGATGCTTTTTGTGATTTTTAGCAAATCTAAAGCTTACTTCTTGGCAGAATACTAATGCTAGAAGTATGGTTCAAACAAATGTTATAGTTGATTCATATATATATAACGCAAAAAATACAAAATGCACACTTGTTTAAAGGATGTTCAAAGGATATCGATGTGATGTTGTCACAAAAGTTTGCTTCAGACAGGTAGAATGAACAAAGCATAAAAATCAAATACAGTCAAATATATAATGAAATCATGATTAATGGAAAACCCCAAACCATTACCAATTGCCAAAATGATGAGAAATCGTGGAAATTGGAAACATTTTGATCACATATTTTCTTCAGCGTTATAACATGTACATGTATTACTCTTCTTCATTAATGATGATGATGATGATGATGATTACTATTATTATTACTATTATTATTATTATTATTAAATCAGAAAGAAAATTTGAAAAACGAAAACAAATCATATACACTATGTGTTGTGTACTATATATAGAGTGGTCACATGTTACTTAAGAAACATGATAGACATAAAATTAAAGGTGTTTTCCGAATTTTTTAATTCGCCGAATTTTAAATAGGTCAAGTGTATGTAATTAGCATACCTTAAAATACACATTTTGTAATATGCCTGAATTTGTCACACAGATCTATGCGATAACAGGTTTAGTGGTTAGGGTTGTATTGATTATATAGAGGAAACTGATGCTTTATCACAAACAAACCACCTAAATTTAAATTCTTACCGATTAAATGCAGACAAAGAATATTCATAGCACACTTGGATCCCCTATTTGGAAGTGTAAAACAGAAAAAAAGATTTTATAAATACCTGTTTTTTTTAATTTAATAAACTGCGGATGTTTGATTTTTTATATTGATACTCTCTATTGAAATACATTCTGATAAATATTATACACACCGTATCCGGTATAAATAACCATTGTTTCGTGCAATAATGATGCAATATAGACGAAATCTCCCAAATAAAGTGGAGGGGGGGGGGGGGGTGTTGGTTTTGGAGCGTTTTATCTTCTTCTGATCCAACCCTTCCGCTCCAATCCTTGTCCGAAGCATTTCTGATATTTTTCAAATCTTCAAAGGAATATTCAGGAATGGAGTTGAGTAATGGTGTTTAACGCCCCAGTCAATAATATTTCACTTGTATCGAGACGTTATTCAGGAGTGGAGGCCATGTTGCCATTTTCAAAATGAGAATAAGAGTATTGCCGAATTTTAATCCTCCCTCCAACAAAAATAATTTTCTTCAATAATATAATACTTGACACATAATGTTGAAATCTGCATAATATAAAACTCCATTTCAAATATATCGGCCGGGTTTCGCTGATAAACAAGAAGTAAGTTATACACCCACCTCCCACCAACAAAGATGGGGTAACACTTCATAAGAGATATTTTGGCGAATCTATCCTACTCTGACAAATATGTAAAATAATTTAGTGTTATCGTGTAGACAAAAAACATTAATAGTCCGCTTGACATTAAATAAAAAAGTGTACAGGTGATAAAAGGGAAATAACTCCAATTTTATACGCTAACTCTTTAAATGTAACATCATGGTATACTAGACTTCAAATTAAACACTTTCCCCCGACTTTGATGGGATCTGTATTTTTATACCGGCACAATTAACTGGACAGATCCAAGGACAATGTCCAAAATTATAAGAAATTATGGAAATTGGATTTCATTTTGATCACATATTTTCTTCAGCGTCATAAACATGTATTGATGATGATGATGATGATGATGATGATGATGATGATGATTGTTGTTGTTAAATTAAAAAACGAAAAAATATACACATAATAATATACATATAATTCACTGTGCGTTGTGTACTATATATAGAGTGGTCACATGTTACTTTAGAAACATGATAGACATAAAATAAAAAGGTGTTTTCCGAATTTTTTAATTCGCCGAATTTTAAATAGGTCAAGTGTATGTAATAACCACCTAAATTTAAATTCTTACCGATTAAATGCAGACAAAGAATATTCATAGCACACATGGAAGTGTAAAACAGAAAATGGATTTTATAAATATCTGTATTTTTAATTTAATAAACAGCGAATGTTTGATTTTTTATAAATATTTACAGATTTTGATACTCTCTATTTAAATACATTCTGATAAATATTATACATGAAATAGCCATTGTTTTGCGCAATGATGATGCAATGTAGACGAAATCTCCACGGAAATGAAGTTGACCTTTAATTAAAATATTTATCACAGAACATGCATCATGTGATAAAAGGGAAATAACTCCAATTTTATACGCTAACATCTGTTGGCGATGCGTCATCTAGATACCTCTGACTTTGAAATATGAGGTTTATTGTTTTTATAATTAGTTTTGGTTTTGTTTTATTTTTAAAATTCATCTATATGTTGCCTTTGAATGCAGGTTTAACTTCACATCAACATAAAACCACCGTGATGTGGCTCCCGCGATCCCGTCACTATATATACATGACTAGTAGGGGTTTGTTACAGTTTTATGTATAAACTACATTTTTACGAAGTAACTTACGGGATCTTAGTCATTATCAAGCGATGGGATCTGTATTTTATTTACCGACAGAATTAACAGGATAGATCCAAGGACATTTGAAATATAACTACAGTCCAACGCGCCTTAAAGATCACCTCTATATAAAGGTCACCTGCTTATAAAAGCCAGTACAACCTCTTTTTAATATTATTTGAACCTGTATATATAGGCCACCTGCCAATAAAGGCGACTTTATGGTTCCCTTGGGTGGTCTTTATAGACAGGTTTGAATTTAATTTTAATACAGCACAAAGATGTCTGGGTTATTTTCTTTTACGACGTAATATCATTTTTTTCAAACAGAAAGTATAAGCCTCGTGAGAGTTACTAATCAGGGAAAGCACAAGCAGGAAGTGTAAATGATTTAAGTGTTATGTGTATATGAAAATAGAAACATTTATTTTTATGTGTAATTGAAAATTGAAACATTTGTTTTGTACGATATCAAATAAATGTCCGTTTTAAAAACACATGCAATATTCCAAATATAACCGATGTATTGAAGGCATAATTTCTAAAGAAAATAAAACGTTTTCTTAAAAATTGTGTTGTCATTGAGACTTTGCATTTGTATTGTTATTAAAATAGGCAAATCAAATTTTAATTTTGGATCCATGTCAACGTCTAGTAAAGTTATAATTGATCCTGAGGATTTTATTGTCTCTATTTATTACTCGTCCTTTTCAGGTTTATTAAAACAATGCGTATTGTTCCTATTCACACATACATCTTTTATGGAGTGGAGACTGTTCATTTTGCTCATGTACGCTCTACATGGTAAAGTTGCTGAGTTTAAACACTATTTAAAATACAAATAATTATGCAATATAAAAACAAACTGTAAACTGGATTCAGAGACAAGCGCAAGCTTACATTAACCCCTCTCCAGAACAACTGTACAACAGAGTATTCATAGAATGGTTAATAGTCTATCTTCAAATTTTGATTGATTTCTGCTATTATTTAACCAAATCTACTACTTCGTGTCACATTGGTCAAGACATCATAACCTATTTTTTTTCTTTGGTAAAGCATAAAGTCTTACTAGATACGGACATACGGTACAGATTCCGGTATCTGTTCAACAACTTTTTTGTGAATGCTTTGTGAAACGCACACATATACATGTAGTTTCTGTTTCTTTTTTTCTCAACACGTAATGTTATGTTAACATAAAAACATATTTATAATTTTATCAGTGAAGTCAAATATAAAACCTGTGCAATATTCCAAAAATAAATACCGATTAATTATTCTCCATTTCAGTAAAAGTGGCCTTTATGGACAGATGGTCTTTATATACAGGTTCAAATAATATGAATAAAGAACAATTTTTCTGGCAATTATAAGGAGACGACCGTTATATAGATGGTCTTTAAGGCAGGTTCGACTGTATTTTGTCTTTACGCTGTTTGCAATACAATGTCTAACTTGAAAAAATAAACACATGGTATTTTTTCCACATTGTTAACTAGCAGGTTTTTTCTTATTTTGGGTTTAACACTTTTCTCGCAGGGAGGGGGTGTGTGTAAATTATAGGTTCATTATTTCTTATAAAACATGGCAATAGACACCGTTTTATCAGATTTAAATCCACTAGTGAACAGGTCAGATTCGACCTATCTGTGTAGTATATTTTACACATTCTTGAGTATTTCACAACTGCCAGAAATACAGTATCAAGTCCCTCCCCTTGTAAGTCACATTGGTGATTTGTTTACGAAAATATATCTATGTAAATATTACCACGTGTGCATGTACCAGTAGCGCTTTAACGAGTACTCGGGGGAATTCCGGGTAATCTGTCTAATTTATGCAAAGAAATAAAGTTATTTTTGTTACTTAACGAATTTCATACCAGGAAAAAAGGAAAAACAATATATGGAAAAACCTGTTTCTAAAAATAAATATATAAACAAGGGTCCTTAATGAAGGAGTATATTCATAATATTAATGTTTTATCGCGGTGTACTAGATATAAAACACACCGGGGTATCTGCTGCAGTAAAGTGAGTAGCATAAAACTCAGTAAAGTTTTAGTTATACATTTTTTAAACATTTAAAATTAAGAAAGAAAATTCACATTTTATCAGTTTTCAAAATTATTTTAACCCGATATCTCGCACAATTATAATATTTTTTCATACTTTAATTAATGCCAATAACTAAGTTTATTTATTTATTTTATAAATATATTTATTTATTTATTTATTTATTTATTTATTTATTCCAAACTGCTATATAATTATGTGCAAGTAGAATACGAAAAGACAAAATGTGAATTTATACTCATGAATTTTCTACCTTCGCTTGGCTATCGCAACATGAAAATAACAACAATACTGTTGTCATATACCATTTTTTAAAACGTATTTTATGATTAAATTAAAAAAAATGGTATATGATACCCTTTTCATGAAATATTAAATCCATTTCAATACATTCTTATAACTATTATTATTATTATTATTTCAGGTTATTTTTGCTACGAAAGACAATGATAAATAAACTTGGACAGTCTGTGTCGCCCCAAGTAGCCGTATGGGATTCTCCTGAAGGTGATGGGGGTGTAGGAACCGGCGACCTCAAACAGCTCTATCCAATAAAACAACAACATTCAGATTCAAATATTCGCAAAAATATAGTCCATTACCTGACAACCGGAGACATGCATGACTTTATGATAACATTCAATGTAGAACAAGTGAAAGAGTATCTGGATTTTGCTAAAGATCACAACATTTATGACATAAAGAGGACTTGTGAAGAGAAACTTATATCAGCACTTCAGCCTTGCGATAGTGTAAAAATGTTGCTGTTTTCCCGCGCTTATGAACTGAAAAGCCTGGAGGATAAGTGTTTGCGATTTATAGAGATTCATTTTGAGATGCTGTCGAAAACGGAGGAATTCCAACACTTAGGTGAGAATGACTTGTTAGAACTTTTTAAATTACCGTCTATCCTTGAAAGCCAATCGACATACAAGGCTCTTGAACATTGGTATAAATACGAGAAGGAACCCCGAATTGGTGGTTATACAAGAATAAAACACTTCCTTGACAAAAACAGAGTTACTACCGTGCTCACTGACATTCAACCAAGGCGGAAGAAAGAAAATCAGTACGTGGTCATGTTTAACTGTCACAAACATAATTACAAGGCAAGACCATTTGCTGTCATAATGGAACTCGGGACATTTTATTGGGCAAAACAAAAATTAAACATAATTGAAAACTGTGGTCCAGAATTTTCAGTTTGTCTAGACCAAAATGATGTCTCCTGTGAACCATATGTGTATTTTTCTGGCGGCAAAGAAAAATCTAGCAGGCGTGTATTCAGGGAGATGCCATAATGGGGACATGGAAAGAGAGATCAAAACTAAAGGAAGGACGGTCAAGACATTGTATGGTTGCCGTAAACGGTAGAATTTACGTGTTAGGTGGGTTCAAGGATATAACCGGAAGTAATGTATCATCTATTGAGGAATTCGGGTACCACAATAACCATTCAGTTGGTATTCGCGGAGCACAAAAGGACTGGAGGATTGTTGGACATTTAATTCACAATGTCAGATCCGCGGGGTGTGTAGTTTATGATAACTGTGTCTATATATTTGGAGGTGTTCTTGAGGACAAAACAAGTGTTTCTTACATCCAGATGTTCATTCCAAAAACTGGAGAGGTCAAAGTCGTTGGACATCTTCCTGTTGAGTGCTGTTGTTCTAAAGTAGTTGTACTGCACAACTATATATATATCGTTTCAGCGCAAGGACATTTCATCCGATTTAATCCAAAAACCAGAACGTCTCATCTCCTTTCCTCGCATCCAATAAAAATCAGACACTTTGCTATTTTTACCGACGGTGAAGACATATTTACAGCTGGTGGTTGCTATGGTGACTACACATGCATTAAAGACATATATAGATACAATATTAGAGAGGACACGTGGGACAAGCTGAACTATTTCCTACCAGACGTGATGGCAGTGTACGGCCATTGTACAATCAAAATGCAAATGGATTGTAATCTAGTGCCTTTAATTAAAATGAGAAGATGAATTCTTCTGTAGACTTTCAATACAAAGCCAGACAGTTTTTCTTATTAATTACATATCAAAATATTCACTTCAATACGCAATAAATAAATAAATAATGAAATTTCCTGGTTTTATTTATTCATTTTAATATCGGGTTGTCATGGAATTTGTATGTTCCCAGTGCCAAAATGATTTTACGACGTTGTTTTCCATTCTTCTGAAATATTTGATTTATCAACATCCCAGCAGTTCCTAAAACATTCACACTTCTGTCACCATCACGATTCAGTTGCCCATGTAATAACGTATTCCTTCACGAATTGTTATGTTGCCTTGCCTGTAGAAGTGCTTCAAAACATATACTAGTATACAACGCAGGCATGTCGAACATTTAGACTGGGTTGACGGAAAGGAGTCGAACCCCGGAGTTGCCTAGTGGCTGAGATATGGACAGCTATAGCTAGTAATCGAGAAGCTGTCAGGAGATAATATAACAGTTTAGTTGAGTAACGGTGTTTATTGTACCAGGTCCCGGTCTCAAAATCATTCCTTAGCTAAGATTCTAGATTTATTATTTTTTATTTTTTTATTTTATTTATTTATTTATTTATTTATTTTTTTTTACAAAATTGCAAATCTTTATAATTTTATTAATTTTAAAGATACTACCATTCAACAATTAATTGTTTTATTTTAAAATAACTTCTAGATTAAATTTTACAAAAAATATTCATCAGTAGTTCTAAATAGAGATTACGAAAATTTGCTTAATTTAAGATAAGGTAAATCTTAGCTTAGAAATGATTGTCAAACCGAGGCCAGTCAAGAATATTTTACTTATATCGATACATCGCCAGCTATAGTCAAAGAAGCAGAAATTTTGCGTGTGCTTTGGGCTAATAGCATTATACAGGAGGTTTTTTGTATCGGCGCGCCAAGCTTACCTTGACACGAGACCTCGTTTATTTTAAGTTCCCATCCGAAAGAACCGTGACTTTCATTCCGTAATGCCGAGTGATCGGCGAAAGAACATTCACTACCCGCTTTCAAGTATTGGGTCAGACCCGGTCGGGGATCGAACACACAATCTTCCACTTCCCGGAGGAGCGAGCACTCTACAAACTGAGCTACTGCAGTGGTTTTGCATAAAAATAGCTATCAGTGCAATTAACAAGAGAGATGTGTCACGTGTCAAATTGAGGTCATTGAGGTCAAGGTCACAGGACCATAATTTTTTTTAAAAATGGTGGGAAACTGAAACCAATTCAATCAATCTCTAATAAATGAAGCAAGGGTATATGCGTATTGACACTTTACTCTTGTTTTAAAATATTTTTTTTATTAAATACAAATATATATTCGTATAAATACAATAATATTACCAAAAATAAAAAAATGCAAATAATATATTTAGCGAATGTAAATGTAGTTGAAGTCCAATTGTAAATTCTAACATGCATAGGCAAACAGAATTGACCTGTCCGCTTGACCTTTGATTAAAATATTCATTATGGACATACATAGGGATTACGTATGTATATTTCGTCTATATGATGTGAACACCAATCATGAAATGTACACGTGTATTAACTTCGAATCCTTACACAAACTATGTATTGAGTGGGTCCTACTATATTCCCAGTGAAAGGTCAAGTGGACAGGTCAATGCTGTTTACATATACCTGTTGTTTATATCTGTGTTAAAAATTGTTTTGATTGTATTTTTATGCCGTTTTCTTCTCCCTGCTTTATATACTTGGTTCATTGGTCCAACCGGTTATTGTCATCATTATACAAAAAAATTTAAGTACAAACCGATTTAACAATGTTGATATGACAGCAAAACGTTTATCTATGGTAAGATTATACGGTGTATTACAGTATCTTTATCACAGAGAGAGAGAGAGAGAGAGAGAGAGAGAGAGAGAGAGAGAGAGAAATTATTCACCGAGAGAAAAAGAAAGTTTTTAATTTGACGAATTCATCATTAGAGTTAAAACATTTCATGACTTGAACATTAATTTAATAGAAAGCTGGCGGAGAAACCCAAACCGGAACTCGTTGATGTCAATGTTTTGGCTGCAGGGTTTTTTGTAGCTTGGTAAACAACAGAAAAAACCTTGGGGAAATACCGTTTACATGTAACGGAATATTAAATACATATGTATGAGTAAGTGAGGAAGCATAAAATGTTCCATAGATCTGTCATGAATGCATCATACCCTGCGCCGTGGTTGGAAATTTTCCCGGCTCATCCGTAATATATCTCACCCGACTCACACTAATGAGGACCAGGGTTAAAATAGTAAAGGAGTCATTTTTTAATCAAACCCTGAACAAGTTTGTTATTAAAAAAAATTAACAGTTTGAAATAATCCCGTTCCTATGGTCTAAAAATTATTTTTTATATATAAAGAAGAAGGTTGATTGACTGGCTGACTGAATGATTGAATCTCGGTTCAACTTATTAGTCCCCTACCGACGAAAGAGGTTTGCGCTCTGTCCGTCCGTCCGTCCGTCCGTCTGTCACGCCTCAGTTTTCCACACTTATTTTCTAAAATCATTTAGATAATGAACTGATTTTTGTATGTGAGTCTACCATAATGAGTTACAGATTAAGTTAGCGTTTCATTCAGCTCCGAAAATTTTTTACATGAGTTATGGCCCTTTGAACTTTGAAAATTCACTGAAATTTCAGTTTTCCGCTCATTTTTCTAAATGCTTTTAGATAATGAACTGATTTTTGGTATATGAGTCTACCATGATGAGTTACAGATCAAGTTTACGTTTCGTTTCCATCTGCTAATTTTTACCGGATTTATGGCCCTTTGATCTTTGAAAATTCACAGAAATTTTAGTTTTCCGCTCTTTTTTTCTACACGCTTGCAGTTAATGAATTTTTTTTGGTATGCAGGTCAACCATGATGAGTTACAGATCATGTTTACGTTTCGTTTCATTCCACTAGTTTTTATGGGAGTTATGGTCCTTTGAACTTTGAAAATTCAATGCTGAATTTCAGTTTTTTGCACTTTTTTCTACATGCTTGCAGATAATGAATTTTTGAGAAACCCATTGCTGGTTTTTGATTTTACTATGATCAAGTTTTGCTTTACATCTTGAACAACACGTATAATTTATAACTATAAATCTTTGTACCATATAATAAGGTACATTTTACCTAAAACTTTGGGATTAGTGAAATATGCGACCGGTAGGGGACTATGTATTGTTTTGCAATACTCTCAGAATGCTTGTTTTCTTAAAGATTCGATTTCGAGAGAAATTATTAGAATGGCAGTATGATAAAAAAAAAAGATAAAAAAGCGAATTTTTTAAATTCAAATAGTTAAATATGTTTGTGCTGTTAAGTATCCGGTTTGTTAAACATATTGAGGACCTCTGAAAATAAAAACGGTTGAAATACGAAAGGCGATATATATATATATATTATTCATCATAAACTTTAGTTTCTACTGAAAACCGTTGTAATTACTACGGGCCATATAATTGTATATATGGGCCCGGAGTTTAGGGCCGAACGTTATATAAATTATCTCCCCTGATGAGACTTTGTTCCCCGTGGAAGCCTCAATGGCATTGTGTAATGGCGGCGCCCATAGATGGCGACTCAGGTTTCCAGTCGAAAAAGAACTTGTACGGAATGTAGTCACAAACAAACTTTCCGTTTTTGAAAACTCAAGTTTCGTTTCCTTACCCGTTTTACCAAAGTCATCGTTACCTCAAATTACATATCCTTCCTCCAAATCTAGATCTACAGAGAAAAACGAAATGGACGAAAGTGAAACGGAGTAGAATATAATCCCCAAGACATGAAGACGTGAAGATTGACGTTTTGTTTTCAGAATTTAATGCACCAGTCGACGTCACAAAAATTTTGAATAAAAACAATACAACAAGACATATTCATTGTTTCATTAAATCTAATAACCTAAAACAGCTTCTCTTCGGTCCACATACCGGTATCATTTTAGGGCTGGCTACCCGGTCCATAAACTGCCATATGGCCCCGAGCACCCTGAAATATTTGTTATATTATACCGAATCTCCTCTTGAAACTTTCAATATTTTATACCTCACAACTTTTCTTAAGATTCTAATAAAACAATAAATAAAAAAAATAAATAAATAAAAAGTCGACATAAGCTGAAAACGGTCTGTGCTACACAAAAACCCTATTTATTATCAACATTATTTTTCAATCATTACGTGAATATTACTTACTCAGTAAAATTATTCCCTGTCCAGTGCCTCTATTATGACGTCACAAAAAGACCAGAACTTGTTACAAGCACGACTGTTAGGTTTTCAATGTGAAGTTTTGAAAGTTAATTTTTTTCTTCAGCAGTTTTAGGGTTATTAATGAAACAATGAATATGTCTTGTTGTTTTACTTTTATTTAAAATTTCAGTAACGACGACTGGTGCACTGAGTTTCGAAAACAAAACGCCGATGTTCACGTCTTGGCGATTATTCTACTCCGTTTCACTTTTGTCCATTTCCTTTTGCTCTGTCGATCTAGATTTGGAGGAAGGATAGGTAATTTGAGGTAACGATGACTTTGGCGAAACAGATAAGGAAACGAAACTTGTGTTTTCACGACTGGAAAGTTTGTTTGTGGCTACATTCCACACAACACTGCACAAGTTCTCTTTCTTCATCTATGAGCGCCGCCATTACGCAATGTCATTGAGGCTCCCACTGGGACAACGTCTCACCAGGGGAGATAATTTATATAACGTTCGGCCCGGAGCTCCAGGCCCGCATATACGATTATATGGCCCGTAGTAGTTACAATGGTTTTCAGCAGAAACTAAAGTTTATGAGGTATAAATAATATATATATAACTACACGTGTTTTTGATTTGTAGACACAAAACTGCAGGAGAAATAGGGGAGCTAACTAGTAAACCTTATTTCGAGGAATGTCCCTGAAGAGTTTAGAATTACCTAAACATTTAAAAACATCACATGGCATATCTGTAATTATTTTTCTAAGGGTATGTTTGAATATTCATAGCCCATACTAAAGTGAGATTGGTGTTATGCATATATGTTTCTTATGTGAAAAATTTCCGAAGTTTGATAGTCAACACGGGAAATAAAATTGTTCCATACCAGCTACAATATGACGTATTCAGAAATCAAGGATATAGTATTTGCTGTTAGCTCACTTTGACTTCCTTTATAACTTATAATCTGATTGTCCTTGTAGGTAGACAGAGGACGCATGTATAATCAACACAAGTCTCGGTCATACCCGTCCAGGTTCGAATCCCGACCTTCTAAAGACTGAGCGAATACTTTAACAATTAATCACGAGAGACTGTGCTCAGTTTTCCTAGTTAAAGTGTTTTTAATAATGCCAGTCAGTAACACAACCCGTTTTATAAACCGTAACATTGTATTATGTAACTGCATTATTGTGATAACGTATTGTAGCGAGTGGCATGCCAGATTAATTTTAAATAACTTTATATTTAAATGTTATCATATGTCGGTAGACAAAAAATTAACTTTCTTGTATCTTGTTTACAAACAATTTCCCGTTTCATGTAAATACATCAGGGATTTCCACACTTTAAAATAAAGTACAACTGTGCTTTATTTATAGAACTTTGAAATAATTACTCGAAATACAACGTCAACGAAAAAAGGTTTTTCTATGAATTTTTCAAATTTAGATCAAACGCAACATGCAAATTTCTGAAGAAATAAAGAATGCTAACAAATAGGATTTATATATAAAATGGATTGTGTTGTTTGATAGAAAAGTATTTTATTGAGGAAATGTATATGGGAATCTTTTAACCACGGACTTTGAACATCCACGTTCTTGTAGATTGCAGTCAGCCAATACGAGTTTTTTCAAATTTAGATCAAACGCAACATGCAAATTTCTGAAGAAATAAAGAATGCTAACAAATAGGATTTATATATAAAATGGATTGTGTTGTTTGATAGAAAAGTATTTTATTGAGGAAATGTATATGGGAATCTTTTAACCACGGACTTTGAACATCCACGTTCTTGTAGATTGCAGTCAGCCAATACGAGTTGACACAATCACTTCGAAAAGCCTCAACACTACCGAGGAGTCATTCAATCCGCAAGACACATTCAGGTCAACATGTAACTTGGAGTTAACATGATTGTACTATGGGTCAACAGGTCAACACCTTACATGGACGTATCAATAAGGTCCTACAGATCAACACGTTACCTGAAGAAATCATTATGGTCCTAAAAGCGTACAGGTCAACACGTTACATGGACGTACCATTCAGGTGCTACAGGTCAACACGTTACATGGACGCATCACTTTAAAGTCCTACAGTTAACACGTAACAGGATCTATTTTTAAGCTCCCACAGGCCAAATCGTTTCATGGACGTATTATTAAGGTGCCATATGTTAACACGTAACCTGGGTGCATCATTAAAGTCCTACAGGTCAACACGTTACCTGAATGTATCATTAAGGTGCCATATGTCAACACGTTACCTGGGTGTATCATTAAAGTCCTACAGGTTAACACGTTACCTGGATGTATAATTAAGGTGCTACAGGTCAACACGTTACCTAGACAGATCCTTGAGGTACTACAGGTCAACTCGTTACCTAGGTGTATCATTAAGCTCGTAGTGGTCAAAGGGTAACCTAGGCATACCATTAAAATCATACAGGTCAACACGTTACCTGGACTTATTATCAATAAGGTCAACACGTTACATAGGCGTATCATTGAGGTGCTACGGGTCTACACGTTACCTGGACATATCAATAAGGTCCTACATGTCAACACGTTACACTCACGTAACATTCAGGCGTTACATGTTCACACGTTACCTGAACGTATCATTAAGGTACTATAGGTTCACACGTTACCTGGGCGTGTCATTAAGGTGCTATAGGTTCACACGTTACCTGGGCGTGTCATTAAGACCCTACAGGTCATCACGTTACTCAGATGTTGTAGGTTAACACGTTTCCATGACGTATTATTCAGGTGCAATAGGTCAACATATTACCTGGACGTATCATTAAATTTCTACTGGTATATCCCAATCGATAGTTTTCACCAATAAAATTGACACAATTTTAAACCGAAAAAAAACAAAAAATGACAGAATAAATGTTCTGTGGTTACTGGGAACAGTATCATATTCCGATATATATATATATATATATATATATATATATATATATATATATATATATATCACCAGCTGTGTTAAGATCTTTTTAAATTACCCCACAATTTAGTTCTTAAAGATTGTGTATACATGTACACTGTATTCACCAAGGAATGGGTTGTCAAATTTTAGAGGTGTGAAAAAACTTATCCTGAATGTAGGTATTTTAAAGGAAGTTGATTATGAATGTATTTACAATAAGAGCTCAATTCTGTTACAATTTGGCATTATTAAGTGATTTGGCGATAAATTGAGACATTTATAACATGAATTTTATGGGTCCAAAATAATGCGACAATAAGCGAGTTGGCAAAGTTATCGAGGGTCATTATAATGAGGATTTACTGTATGTAGTTGTATGTTTTTCCAGATATTTCTCACATATTTGTTTGTATAAATTTACTCAGGTCTCTAGATGGTAGTTTACTGTTTGTTAGTTCCACTGACTGCTATTGTGCAAAAATAGTATCATATGATGATAAAGAAATTGGTATATCATACCTACCAAAAAATGATATACTAGTACTTAACTCTTTAATGACAATCAACTCTAACATTATTGAAAATCATCAAAAACAAGCATCATACGGATTCCTAACAAAAATATACTTAAGATACTATCAACAAAATGTTAAAGTTTTTGATAGATAGCAGGTTTGTTGTGTTTGCTAATATAGTTTTTCAGCAAACCATCGGTATACAAATGGGTACAAAGTATGCAGCATTGCTTGCTGATTCGTTTCTATATTCTTATGAAGCAGAATTTATGCAGAACCTTGTTAAATCTGGAGAGAACACTGTCACCAAATCATTCAACTCAACATACAGATATATAGATGACGTTCTGTCTCTTAACAATCCTAAATTTGGAGACTATGTACATGACATCTATCCTTGTGAGCTTGAAATAAAAGACACGACTGATTCCTCAAGTTCTGCTTCATATTTAGACTTGTACTTAAATTATGACGCACACGAAAGGCTACATTTGAAACTTTATGACAAACGTGATGACTTTAATTTTTCTATTGTCAACTCTTCTTTTTTATGCAGCAATAAACCTGTTTCTCCTGCTTATGGTGTATTTATTTCCCAATTAATACGATATGGTACAGCTTGTTCCCACTACGGGTACTTAGTACAACCAAGTTGCTTGCAAATAAATTGTTGAGTCAGGGGCATTGCACGCCTAGGCTTATCAAGGCCCTCCAAAAGTATTATGGCCGTCATCACAGTATTGTTGATAAGTTTGATGCCTCTGTGTCTAGGATTGCCCTGGAAATGCTTACCCTTCCGGAGCACCCGGCCTTACTTCTATAGTCGAAGTTCACGTGTCTAACCTAACTTGTCAGTTCCAAAGTTTTTGCTTTGCTTCTGGATTTTCCTTCGAACATGGATTAGTATGTTTATTTTTGATACTAATCCATGTCTGAATCAATACAATCCAGAAGCAAAGTAAAAACTTTGGAACTGACAAGTTAGGTTAAAGACGTGAACTTCCATCAGGGAAGTGAGACCGGGTGCCGGAAGGGTAAGCATCTCCTGTTTAGCTAGCTATACCCGTCACGTTTGTAATCAAAATTGTGTGAAAGGAACATGAAACTATGGGACGCAAAACATTTTAGGGCAATCCTGGTTACAGAGACATCAAACATATCAACATACTGTGATGACGGCCATAAAACTTTTTGAGGGCCTTGATAGGCCTAGGCTTGCAATATCCCTGAGTCAAAATAAATACACCATAAGCAGGAGAAGCAGGTATATTGCTGCACAGAAAAGGAAAGTTGACACTAGAAAAATTGGAGTCATCACATTTGTCATAAAGTTTCAAATGTAGCCTTTCGTGGGCTTCATAATTCAGGTATAAGTCTAAAAATCAAAGGCCTCTACTGGTTGATAAAACCTTGTGAGCAAAGTGTTCTAAAGTTCCGACTTTTGCATCACAGTGCCTCTTCAAACATTAGTTTGAATCCCACAAGAAACAATTCCCAGTGTGAGAAAGTTTGTCAGTTTGCTTGCCAAAGTTAGTTGGTTTTCTCCAGGCACTCTGGTTTCGTTTAACTAACATGAACTGACAACAAATCATGACTGAGTATAAAACTCCATTACGCCATTTTAGGCCACTTGTTGGTTTGGTACTAGTATATTGGAATGAATGGTCTGTAATATTTATCTACACCATTGTGGGCAAGCGTACTAGCACTAGAAAGATCACATCAGTGTACAAATAAAATCAAACCACATGAACAAACTTGTGCACGACATTAACTTCTGTATAGATTTATCATTGAGTTTAAGAAGAAAAATTTGCCTTGTCATGAATAGCTGAAAAATTACTAAAGATAACTTTTAACCAAGAAACTAAAGTATAATTTTAAGGGCACAATGCTTCAGATTTCATTTCGTTTACAAGGACATATTTTCCCTGCTGAACGATTATCTACATCAGTCTTTAAAACTAAATAAAGTTTTTCAAGCTTGGTTTTTCTAGCCTGTTTGAAGCACGTTGGATTTTAAGAATGATTCCTACCATGTGATCGTTTTAAATGTTTTCTCCTTACTTTCAGGAGGTGGGGACTCGATAGTCGATTGGTCTAGTTTGTTTTATTAATCAGTTAAATTTTATTTTGTGATGTTTTTGAAAACAAACAAGAAGCAGCTGTAATAGATCGTGATGCATAAAACGATTCAAGTCCTGATTGAAGCCTATGTTGACTGTATTGGTGAAAGTCCTCAAACAGACTTGACCAATAGAAATGATTGAAATCATCACTTAAATGATTTTTTGACTGTTTTCTTTTCAGAGTGAGGAACCAGTTACCATGGATACAGACACTTGCAGTAGTGATATCAAACTTGTGCTTAAAACATCAAATGATGAAAAAAAAACTGTAACGGAAACTATCAATCATTGACCATAAATGTTGAAAAATAAATTAAGTCAGGAAACAGGGAGTAGACTCGAAATTGATACTTGCAGTATAGGACCTCATACTGAACTTCCATATAACATTTCAAGTGGTTATGTTTAGTAGTTGCTGAGAATTAATACATGTACAAACAGCTTTGTTTCAAACGGATGGACAGAAGTAAAACAGTATACACCCTCTTCTTCGATGTTGATGTATAACTATAAATTGTTAGATATAATAAATTCTTTTTCATTTCAAATTTGGGATTAATAACAAAAAAACTGCATGATGCTGACATGTTTTTCGTTTGTTTCAATATTAATGAAACATTTGAGAAATTCTACAATGTAAAACACGTACGTAGCAAACGTCAATGCATTAATAAGACAAAACAATACAAACTCATTACAGAAACACAATTTCAATATTTCACACAATACTTTATAACATCTTCCAATTTAAATTTTAAAGTTCGTAACTCTAATGAACTTATAAAAACAAAATGACATAAATCATACTGGAACAGTATATTAAAATAATTCTTTAAATAAACATTTGAAATGGGTGAAAAATTTAAAACCTTTAAATATTAAAATTACATTCGGCGTATTTTCATCTCAGTTGTCTTTAGAGAGTACTTTGTCCATGCCATTGGTCCAATTCATTCCTTTCCCGAATTCAGTGTTACCATACAGTCCATTCAGGTTGGAATGGTGACAATTCCTATACCACCAAGCTCCACTATAACGCACTGAACATCTGTTATGGTCATGGTCGTATGTTGAAACTATATCCTTTGCTATGCTTATTAGTGCATCGCCTAAAAATAAAACATGTACGTAGCTTGTTTAAAAGACGAAAGAAAATTTAAACTTCCGTAGTTAAAGTTCGCGTGTTAACCATATTTGTTGTCTTCAGTTTTTACTTTGATTTTGGATTGCGATTTAACATGGACTGGTAAGTTTGTTTTAAACTGAATGTCTTAATTAACAACCGAAGCAAATAATTCAATTAATTAAATAAATGGTATTTTCTTTGGCCTGGCATATATCCCATATCTTCCAGTTTGAAACTTTTGGCATTCATAGGACTATGTCAAACGACCGCACCACTGCGCTTGAATATTAATATCGGCGATAGACATTCCCGAGGAACTATAACCTGGTAAACAAAATGGCTGGCCCCGTGTCCGTGTGTAAATCGAAAATTTTCACCACCTAATGAGATAGTTTATCTAATGCATGTTGCGATTTTTTTTAGGATCATCGGGCATGCCTTTGCATCCGTTTAGTGGATGTGCACTGAATCAAAGACAATATTGGTGACGTAATACACAACTACGTCACGTAGGATACGTATTATGACGTAAAGATTCATGTGACGTAAAGATTCATGTGATTCTTGCACGTGCAATTTCGTGATCGAAGTGTTTGAAAACATAATCCCAGAATTGAACGCAAATTAACAATAAAAAAATGAATTCTAAATTAATTTTTTTTAACGAAAATATAACAATTGAACTGTTTTAAAATGACGTTCAATATGATAAATAAACAAGATATTATAAAATTGTTATATAGAACTTAGTAATAATTATTTGTTATTTTATAATTACCCAAAAAATGTTTATTTAGCCTATTTCGCAGGAACAAGATCGCAAAATATTTTATAAATTTCAATATGACAGGTACAAATCAATAATTCTTTTACTTACATAAGCCGAGTCGTTACTAAAAATTACTGTTTATGTTTCATCCTTGCTTCATATATCATTTTATGCGACAGAATACAACCTGGGTGGGTGTTTACAATGGTAATTTGTTTTACGAAATGGCGGGGATCTTTATGTTACGTAGTCATGACGAAAGAGTTGACTATTTACGTAGGTTATGCAGCTCAAGAACGGATTGATGTTTGCGTAACTGGTATGACCAAAATTGATTTAATAAAGAAATAAAGTCAACTACCTTTCTGCATTTTCAAACTTTTAACAAAATTGACGTAAAATCAAACTTTTAAACTCAACGCAGCCTTTGGGCTACCCTTTTGTAACCCTTGCGAATCTATGTAAATAATAAATTCTTCCGTCATCATTACGTCACACAAAACACACCGTCATTTTGTCAAATTTTTACAATTGTAAGCACCCATCCAAAATACTTTTGGTGTATTAAAGGAGTTATAATGTATGGATTAGATCGACATTAGGATTGCTAGCAACGACTCGGCTTATGTAAGTAAATGATTAATTGATTTTTACTGTGTCATTCAAATCTTTTCGCCGTTCTTTTCTCTGCAACAGAGTAAACATATACAGTAAAACCTCGTTATAATGCCCCTCGATAACTTTGCCTGCTCGCTTATTGCCACACTATTTTGAAGTCCCAAAATCCATTTTGTTTATGTTTTTCTTGATGGGCCTCCCTCAATATATTGCTAAACCCCTTTATAACGCCAAATTTTGACTGAACAAATGACGATGAATCGAGATTTTACTGTATAAGCAAGCCAACTTAAACTCGATATGAGTGAAATATTCTTGACATGGACGTTAAACACCATTACTCAGCTCACATCTCAAAGGACTGAAAGAGACCTTTGTTGACAGGTATCCTTTGTTAATATTTCTTGCACAAACTACATGTTTAACATTTGAGTAAGTTAATACGTTGATATAAAAAATCCAATAAAAATAAGAATTTCAGAAAAATAATCTCAGCAAACATGCTACAAAAATGACTAAGCCCTAAATATTTTCCGGGTTTAATAGAGATGTCATTTAGTCAATGATGGTTAAGTCTACAATATGATCTGATGTTTCTTTCGACGTAAGTGACAATTCGCGTGTTTTATTTAATTTAACAAATTAAAAATTTATATACTGCTTTTCGAATTGTGATTTGAACATGATTAGTCAGGTAGAGGCGAAAAATATAGGACACAAAGTTTTATATTAGAATGTAGAAGATTACCTGCTGTTCCTGTGTAGGTATCATAATTCAAATTGTAATTTGCCGATGCGTCACCAGTCTAAAGTTACTGTACACTGCGAATTTCCAAACCCAGAATGATCTTCCATATCAAATCGTAATGAATAGGTGGCAGAGGATGTAAGTTCATATAGTTTGTCAAGACCTACAAAATTAATGAAAACATTATTAGAGAGCGCTTCTGCTTAATGCCTATAAAAGACATTTTAGCGAAAATTTTAAATAAACATAGACCGTGAGAGAATGGGTGGAATAGAAGAAAGTGTGTGTGTGTGTGTGTGTGTTGTGTGTGTGTGTGTGAGAGAGAGAGAGAGAGAGAGAGAGAGAGAGGGGATTCGATCACGTTTAAAATAAATGCATTATCATGTATACAAAACATCATTTACTTAATGTATTTCAAAAAGCAAACACTGTCATATATTTGGTTGTGCATATACTGGTATTGTTGTTATTATACAATATTCGGATACTCGACGTATTTTTTCTACAATGACAGTTTTGACTGACGTGCTAGAAAATACGAGAAAAAAATCAATAACACCGATAATAAATGGACAAGTTAAATGTAAAGGATTAACTCATCCCTTATAGTTTGTAACTGGACACTGGTTTGTCAACTATAAATAATTTTACATTTTGATTGATTCTTATATTTTTTACATGAATCAAAATAATAGACCTAGCGGATGCAATTAATGGTGCGAAAATGCCAAAGACACAGTTATTTTGAAAAATATATATTAATTTCTTTGCGTTCTAATTTGTGTTTCATTCTAACATATATGTAATTCGGAATGTTTCGGGTTTTTAGGTACCTATAAATTGCGTATCATATGATTGGTAAATCGTAATACACGATGTTAAAATTCGTGCGTGTATAAAAACGCGCGTGTTCTCAGTAAAATTCGAGATAGTTGCAAGAGAGAAACAAGTTGTTTAAGTATTTTAATGTAAAATGTCGGCTGTAGAGCATTCAGATAGAGACAGTAGAGACAGAAGTAGAGACAGAAGAGATTCTCATTCTAAAAAGTCACGACGAGATCGCGGAGAAAGGCGTGATACGGAATATTTCAACTTATGAGGCAGTAGCCATATTTAATCAGATTTTGGACAACGCCCTGGATACACAAAGGGAAAGAATTTTAGAAAAATTAAACAGCGTTACAAAAAGAAAGGAAAGTATTTAAAAGTGGGGGAAATAAAATCAAATTTAATTTTAATAAGGAACGCTCCTAATGAAATTGAACTGAACTGTAAAACAGGCAATATGTCAGAAGTATCTTGTATAATTGACAAAGAAATTGAAATAATAAACAACATAAATAAAGTTTTGAGATTAGCTTACAATTATGGGTGGGATACGGCAAAAGAGTATTCTGATGATCCCTTTGCTGATGGCGGAGAAGATGCAGCTAAACTCCGTAATGCAATTAACATTTCTAATGCTAAGCGTAACAGGTTTCAACCTTATGCGAAAGGTTTACGAAAAACGCCAATTAATTATTTTGATAACATGTCTGATAATCAGCTTTTTCGTAGCTTTGAAACAGCTAGGAACTCCCGATATCCAAAACAGAAATACAACAGGAACAGGAACTTCATCCAGAGGCCATAATTCAGCAGGCCGTTCTTTTATCAGCAATTACAGAAACAACAACAACAGCAGTTGCCAACTTGTTTCTATTGAAAATTTCCAGGCCACATGGAGAGATGTCCATACACAGGTCAAACATAAACAAAAAATTGGAAACGTCTCAGCTACAGTTTCAGGACCAACAAACAGAGACAATCAGCAATAAAGATGAGTATAACTTTATAATACTGAGCAATGTCCTTAAAATAGCACAATATGTTAAAAATAGTGACTCTGAGATAAAATCTGTAAGTGTTAAGGGAAATATAGGTACATGTCACAGGTTTTAGAAAAATGAATATACAATGTAGTAACAAATGGATATATGTTACATTTTTATTTGTTTACCATCCAGTGTTTTCCTTAAAAACAATACTCATTTGAAGAAACATGCTTTATAAGTTGAACAGGCCATTACTGATTTGTTGAAAAATGGTTGTGTTGTAGAAGTTAAAAATCCCCCTTTTTGCGTTAATCCATTAACAATTCCGTCCGAGCTAATGGTAAAGAAAGACTGGTTTTAGATTTAAGGCATGTCATCACGTGTTTGTCAAAAATGAGAATTAAATTTGAAGGTGTCCCAGAAGGTTTATTAGTTGCCGAAAAAGACAATTTTATGATAAAATTTATCTTAAATCTGGTTATCATCACATAGATATTCATCCTGATCATCAAAAATATTTAGGATTTGCTTGGAAATTTGGTGACAAATATAAAGACTTTGTTTTCACTGTCTTACCATTTGGTTTATCCCAGTCGGGTTATATTTTCACTAAAGTATTAAGGACTTTGGTTTTGCGATGGCGTGGAATAAATTTCAAAATTATTGTGTATCTTGATGACGAATGGGCTATAGATACAAAAGCAAACTGTATTACTAAGGCGACACAAAGTGATTTTGAAAACGCAGGGTTTGTTACAAATGAGAAAAAAATTATCCTTCAAAAATAATGGAATAGTTGGGTTTTATATGTAATCTTGAAATTCTGTTTTAGAAGTTCCTTCGAATAGGATTAAAACAATTATTCAATTTGTTGTGACAATGTTATCAAATAAACATGCTACTGCCAGACAAATTGCATGTTTAATAGGTAAACTAATTTCTTTAAAACCAGCCTTAGGTCCAATTTGTCAATTATTTACCAGAAAACAATAAGGTTGATTTTATCCCGGTAATATTGAGATTTAGATATTGATATTGATCATTTTGTACAATCCGAATTAAAATTGTGGCAAAGTAATTTGGAGATTTTGCCATTTAGGGTTATATCACCAATTGTTAGACATGTAGAACGAATTGTGTTTACTGACGCCAGTGACGCTGCAGGTGCAGCAGTGTTGTTGCAAGAATATAATTCACATGCACATTTTATGTGGGACGACAATGATGCTTTAAAGAGCTCTCCTTACAGAGAGCTAAAAGCAGTTAAGCTATCAGTTCTTGCTTTTAAAGATAAGTTGAGAGGTAAATATGCACTTTCTAAAATATGCCTGTGTTTTTATTCTTAGTTAGAAAAGAAAATATTTACTTTCGGAGGCACGAAGAAAATAATTCAAGTTATCTTTATACAATTGTAGGGTAAAAAATTCCTGGTAAAGAAGAAGGTTATTTTTAGACAACAATGATATGATTTAAATAAATTAAATCGTTTTTTCTTATAAAATGAAATTTTAAGACAACTCTTCGTGGTTGTAGTAGGGAATGCACATTATAGTACTAAAAAAATAAATTCTTAGAATATGGTTACGAAAATATCAATTTTTGTTTCATTTCTTACTGTAATATAAATTGAGTCCAAAAAACGTTTTATTTAATAAAATGGGATATTATTTAAATTTTTCTTACAATTTAATCTTGTAACATGTATAATATGTAAATTACTATTAAATTCAAACATTACATATAAACTAAACTCATTTTGGTACATCAAAGGGAAATGATATCTTCCTGTAAGACTGGTGTCTATTCCATGACTTATCTCACAGAAGTATTTCACCGGCACACAAATTTCTGAGTATTTTCTTTATTCTCAATGTCTGATAAATATTGTTGCATAATAAAACTCTTTTTGCGTTTAAAATATAAAAAGATAATTTACCAAGCCAGAATTCGCCAGCTGTGTCCCCAAATCCAGTGACATAGGAAGTCCAATTCCGATAGAAATCTGTGGAACCATCAAATCTTCGCTGGAAAACCTGAAATAAACAATGAGTTACCTCTTGAATTTTTATATAACCTTCCGTTTATTATTAGTTTTCTTAAATATTCAATTGCAAGACCTACATAATAGTTTGATTTCGAATTCTGCTGATTTTAAATAGATATTAAGAACCCTTTTTATTGGCTCTTTATGTAATTATAAAATATAATATATCAGTCACATCAAAACAGGCTTTTAAAACAAAACATGATCATATATATACATATATAAACATATTTTGAAACTTTTATTTAGGCATAATGTCTATTTGTTTTGGTTTTGAGGTAGTCACTACAGATCATATATGCACTGTGCTAAAAATGTTAAAAAAATATGAAAATTATGTAATATTTTGTAAAAAATTGCAAGAAGAGACTATTGTGACTTATGTCCTTCTTTTAACAAAAACAAAACCTGCTTTAGGATAACTAGGTTTCTCTGTAAAATATTTTTGGATGTTTTAAAGCTAATATTACATGTTTGTGTTATCTAAATAGTTTGAACTGTGAATATAGTATTTACCTAGTAAAACACAAACAGTTCAATTGGTTTTAAGAATATTATCTTCACACTTAAAATTGTCAATGTATCATATGCCTAAAGAATTCCACTAGTTTCTGAATTTATTCCAGAAAACATTGATACATGCACAATAAAAGAACTTTTGTTGTTATGTTTCTTCAACATTTTGACACTTGGAACAAAAAAGTAGAGGATTAAATTTCATTTTGAATAACGTAACAATGCGGTGTTTAATAGTTTTATTTATAATGCTGCAATAAGACTTTACATTTTGATTTACTTCATTCAAAATACGTTTAATACAGCCTAATTTTATTTAGATTTCTTGATTTTCAAAGTATGGAATTTTTAAACCTCAATTCTCAATTTTGTAAATTTCAACATTGTGTTAAATTTTTGAATTTTCATTATTCCAGATAAATTAATTTATTTCCCTTTGACAGTGTTTTATAAAATCTTTGGAAACATATGTAATAGAGATTGGATAAACTCGTTTTAATAGATAAAGTGTTTAAAGTATCAATACTTTTGCAATAAGACTTAAATTTCGCACTTTCCAAAGGTTAAATGTTGATTTAAGGTCACCAATTTAGAACCTAGAATCCTGACTGTTACATTCTGTTCATTTTCTGTACTAAACCATATACCTGGTGTGAAAAATTCTAAGAAGGTCCATTTTACAGGTAATATCCCAGCTTTGCAATGTCTTTGTGAACCAAAGTTAATTTAGTCAGTCTTATCCAAGTTGATTTTTAGACCAGAACATTGTTTGAAGATTTTAAATGTGTTCAACACTTCAAAACCAGACATTTGATCATGTAAAAAAGAGGTTGTGTCATTAGCTAAAAGACTAAGTTTGAATTCAACAAATTAATAACACTATTATTATTTCGAATAGATATAGCGAAAATGTATTATTTTTATATTTTATATTATTATAATAATTTTTATCGTTCAGAACGTGCTGATTCAAATATTTATACATACAATATTTATTAATTAACAACACGTGTTTTTGATACAATACGTAAAAATCTGCCTTGCCATTAAATTCACAAAGCTGGCCAAATATGAAATAAACTGGGTCAATATGAAAAAAACTGGGCCAATATGAAAAAACTGAGCCAATATGGGCGCGTGCAAATATTCAGAAGTTATTTCATTAAAAAAAACAAATTGGCAGACAAAATAGCGCTTCTGACAATCCAATAGAGATAGGTGCAAATTGAAAAAAAATTCCGATTACAAATATGCTTATTTTATGTGGAAAAGTTGGTTTTGTTTGATAAAAAATAGTATCAATAAAAGTATCTCACAAAATATACAGTTTCATTCGCTCGTCTTGCTACAGTTCGACTGTAGTTGTACAAATCATGACGATTGGATAGCCAAGATGGCGGCCGTTACTAAAAATAGAAAAAAAACTTTAAAAAATTCTAAGGTCTAGGTCACGCTTTCAAATACTGAAATGGTTTATTATCTTGAAAACTATTAACTTTTTGTATAGACATATATATGAGAATGTTGTAGGTATTGATACAGTCATCACTTTGATGAAAAGAAAATGGTCATGGGTCCAAAAGTAAAGGTCACAAGAGCAAAACAATACAAAAATGGTCAATTATCTCAAAAAATATAAACGTTTATTATGGGTAGTTTTGTATAGTTGAATATTGTTGGTATTGATGCAGCAATTATTTTGATATATAGATTACGGTCATGGGTTCAAACGTCAAGGTCACACTTCCAAAGGAATACTGAAATGGTTAATTCTCTTGCAAACTATTAACTTTGTATATAAGCATATATATGAGAATGTTGTAGGTATTGATACAATGATCATTTTGATGAAAAGAAAATGGTAATGGGTCCAAAGGTCAAGGTCACAGTTGCAAAACAATACCAAAATGGTTAATTATCACGAAAACTATAAACTTTTTGTATAGGCATGTATATTGGAATGTTGTTGGTATTGATGCAACGATCATTTTGATATATAGATTAAGGTCAGAAGTTCAAAGGTTAAAGTCGAAATAATACTGAAATGGTTTATTAACTTAAAAACTATTAACATTTTTATAGGCATGTATATTAGAATGTTGTAGATATTAATACAACTACTATTGTGATATATAGAAAAAGGTCGTGAGTTCAAAGGTCAAGGTCATGGATGCAAAATAATATCAAAATTGTTACAACTTGACTATTTGTTTAGATAATGACATGGGGTTTTTAGTTTTGAAATATTCTTGTAATTGCCTTCAAAATTAGGTCAAGGTCAATTGTGAAGGTTATGACCTATCATTTTACCTTTCCTTAAAAAAGGATTTGTTGACCTCATTTTTATGGAGTGTATAAATAAGGTGTTTGTTTCAACCAAATCATTGAAAATTGTTTCCTCTGAATTGGTCAATTCTAACCCAATACAGCATGAAAAGTCTTTTAGCAACAGTTATACGAAAGTTGTGTCAAAGGTGGCTCCTGTTCCTATTAATAGCAAATATACGAAAGACCATTGCAGATTTATTTTCCAACCACTTTGGTTCCAGTTGCAACTGCAAAAAGGAGGTGGAATGCCATTTTACAAGATTTGTATGTTATTTATCAAAAATGTAAACTACGAGGGGAAGTCAGAAAGTTCATAGAACAGCGTATTCAGCCAAGCGTAACACACATTTTCTTTATTTATTTAAACAACACAACATTCTGTCATTTTAAACATATCAAGTTTATTTGTTACAATCAAAAACAAACATACTTATCCATTTTCCGAATCACAATCCAGAAGCAAAGTAAAAACTTTGGAACTGACAAGTTAGTTAGACACGTGAACTTCCACCAGGGAAGTGAGGCCGGGTGCTCCGGAAGGGTAAGCACCTCTGTTTAGCTAGCTACACCCGTCACGTGTGTAATCAAAATTGTGTGGAAGGAACATGGAACTATGAGACGTCAAATATATCCAAGGCAATCCTGGACACAGAGACATCAAACTTATCAACAATACTGTGATGACGGTCATAAAACTTTTTGAGGGCCTTGATAAGCCTAGGCTTGCAATATCCCCGAGTCAACAATTTATTTGCAAGCAGCCTACTTTGTTGTTGTGTAATTCTCAAAAGCATTCAAAGTTGCAGACCACCAGGCAATAATTGAAAATCAAAATGTTAAGTTTTTGGCAGTAATAAAGTTTCTCACAGTAGAGGGATCAAATGCCAAAAAAATCACCGGCGAATGGCCGAGGTGTACGAGGTGTGACAGTGGTCCTGCCTATTTCACAGTGGCAAAATGGTCAGCAGAATTTAAACGTGGGCGCAATTCGCTGAAGGATGAGCCACGGTCAGGTCGGCCAGCTGATGCCATCACAAAGGAAATTGTCACGTCTGTGGAGACCCTCACCATGAATAATCGTCGAATTAGGATTGATGACATAGCTAGGGAGTGTGACATTTCACATGGAAGTGTATACACGGTTATCCACGAGCATCTTGGGATGTCAAAATTATCTGCAAGATTGGTCCACAGAAACCTTAATGTGCAGGATCGCTTCCAAAGACTCCAGTCAAGTCGATCAAATGAAGCAGCTGAAAGCTGCTATTAAATTAAAAAGGAAGGGAAAGTTAAGCCGAGGGGTATTGCTTCTTCACGACAATGCTCATGTGCACAGGTCAAAGATTGCACAAGCAGCGATTCGTGAATGCAAGTTCGAACAACATCACCCACCCTACAGTCCCGATTTGGCACCCAGTGATTAATTCCTTTTTAGGTGCATTGAGGTAAATGGAGACTATATAGAAAAATAATAAAATGTGTGGTTTGTTGCGGCAATATATAGCCCGTTCTATGAACTTTTGACCTCCCCTCGTACCTGCCAGTTGAGCACCACAGGCCCTATTGGGCCTCTTGTTTTATTTTGATTCTTATGGAAACTATCAATTTCAGCTTGTTGTCAAGTCTGTTTGTTTTTTAAATAGGACACGTTTGTAAACTACACTAAAGTCTGAATACTTTGACGAACTCTTAAAAGTGTATCATAGAGATATTACAGAAAAATGCATTTTGTTTCAAAATAATATTACATGTATTATACGATACTTACCGTCCATCCATGTCTTTTCATATCGCAATAAACCTCATACTGACTGTTATCTCTGTATATTGTATACACTTTATCTTTTGTATTTCCCAACCTGAAAACATCTTCACAATCTCTCGGCTTAAGTGCTAGAAATAAAAACATGTTCATACATCAAAATTGTATATCCATTAAATACTGGTTGTACATTCAGAGGCTAAGGATAATAAAAGACTTATCACTTTGTGTATGTTTTCATTACAATAGCACTTAAAGTAACCTGACATTTTAGAGATGTTTGTTACCTTGATTTGGAGTCAGTATGTATAAGTATACATGGGTATATTGATAAGTTCATCTTAACCAATTAGTATTTTATCGCTTTATATGAGGACAAATTTAAATAATTAGTGACGATTTTTTTATCAAAATCTGTGAGACTTTAACAGTTTAAATTGTGATTTAAAGTTTGGTACCCGCCGAAAACTAAAGTTGATTGAGGAAACTGGGAAAAATCACTGCCCATTACCAAGAGAACTAGCAAAATTTCTGACATAGTGACATTGTTTAAACCTATATGGTATGTATATCACACTTCAGACCTGGGTGCACAAGGAATCATTTCATGTGGTGATGAAAACAACAGTAACAAGCACTTTCTGGCACAGTAAGATTTTTTTTAAATACTATATGGTCTGTATGACACACTTCAGAACTGGTGCATGAGAACTCATTGCAAATGGTGATGAAATAGGTGTTTACCATCAAGGGGAACATGTCTAAACAACAACGATAACCATTTTCATTGTTCATTCTAGATAGGATTTTTCAGATAAGGTCATTCAAAACAAAATCCTCTATTATGGCCGCATCTAATGTTAAAAAAGACCCACTAGAGCCTTAAAAATGAGCTCAATTGGCAAAATAAAGAATTAATGACCCCTTTCTAGAATGAACACTGCCATATGTATACAGGGATGAAGTTTGACTATTTTGAGCACACTGTAAAAAATTGCCAATAATAATAAATACCTAAAATTTGTAAAATTTAAGGAGACGCGGGCTTATGTTTAGGAACTATTGGGTACTTGCCCCCTGGTAATGCTAATTTGAAACCCTGTATAAATGTAGTTTTAATTAATTTGTAAATGCTATAATGCCTATTTATCAAAATCATACCAACCGAAAAGTACATTTATTAGTACCCATTCCGACATTAAAGCCAACTGTTTGTTTTAGTTTCGAAATTATTTGATACTTAAGTCATCATATATGTTTTTGTGGTGTACTGGTCATTCATTTAACATAAAGCAGTATGACAAAATTTCTAACTGTCTGGTAACTGTCTAGTGTTTTACTTTTAGTCATTCAATATATTTTATGGTATATGGTATGGAAGACTGTGTCTCCAGGAAAAAAATAGCATTTTATAAACAAAAAATATTTTTTCAATATTTGTTTTACACCTTGCCAGGGAGTTTAATATTCCTCGGCGCAAACACGTCTCCGAGTGACATATTAACATTTTGTTTTTTAACTGTTTTATCATTATTTTTTGTATTGCCGTGTGTTCACGAGTCTTGGTTGCGTTAATTGTTACAAATTTTAATATTTTACCAGTTGCATATGATTACTTTGTACCATGATGGAATTATAAACTTGATAAATAAAATACTAACCATTTTGGCTTTGGATTCGATGGTTTAATTCTGACATAAGCACATTATCAGCAGATGTAAGATTATGGCCAAGTTGTTGTATTTTCGCTTCAACGTCCTGCTCTTTTTGTTGTATCCTCAATTCAACTTCATGTCCAAGTTCACGCATGTCATCAGATACATTTTGTATTTTCTCATTGTGTTTTCTAACCATTTGATTTAATTCAGTAATTTCTTCTTGGATGCCCCCTACAGTTTGCCGTTTTTCCGTATTCTCCGTTTCCATGTATTGTATTTTCTCCTGCAATGTCATAACTATTTTCATCATTTCTGCTGTTACTTGTAGAGCATTGTTATTTTCCAATGCATTTGTATATATTTCCAATTTTGTTTCCAACGCCGTTATACGCTGTATGTAGTTTTTTTCAAATTCTGATATTCGTTCTGTTAACCTTGTTCCCCGTAAAGCCAGTTTGTCTGATAACTCTGAAATTAACAGTAGGCATTTACAATGCATTACTTAAATTGACATCAAAAACACGACAAAACATATAAACAGTTAGACGATAAAATGCAACTAGTGTTTACTTTATTCAATCTTCTGAAGTTACATTGGTTGACAAGTGTTATACCCTGATATAATTTTCTTAGTATACCTAGTCATTGAACACTCCGTTTTTCATATGGAACCAAATCTAGTTTACAGAATGCAATATATATTAAACTACATTTCGCTAGCATTTACCTTAGTAACGTTATTATGATGTTACAATTCCTAAAGAGAGATAATTACGTCAATTGTTCATTAAAGAGTCTTAATCATGCGTTTTGTGTCCGTTTAGCTGAGGTTTATATAATTTGCAGAATTTATGCAGAACCTTGTAAAATCTGAAGAGAAGACTGGTGCCAAATCATTCAACTCAACATACAGATATATAGATGATGTTCTGTCTCTTAACAATTCTAAATTTGGAGACTATGTTAATGTCATCTATCCTAGTGAGCTTAAATAAAATACACGGCCGATTCCTTAAGTTTTGCTTCATATTTATTTTTATACCTGAATTATGACGCACACGAAAAGCTACATTTGAAACTTTATGACAAACGTGATGACTTCAATTTTTCTATTGTCAACTTTCTTTTATATGCAGCAATATACCTGCTTTTCCTGCTTATGGTGTATCTGTTTCCCAATTAATACGCTATAATAAAGCTTGTTCCCACTACGAGGACTTTGTACAACGAAGTAGGCTGCTTCCAAATAAATTGTTGACTCTGGGATATTACAAGCCTAGGCTTATCAAGGCCCACAAAAAGTTGTATGGCCGTCATCACAGTATTGTTGATAAGTTTAAAGTCTCTGTGTCAAGGATTCTCCTGGATATATTTGACGTCTCATAGTTCCTTTCACACAATTTTAACTACACACGTGGCGGATGTAGCTAGCTAAACAGGAGGTTCTTACCCTTCGGAGCACCCGGCCTCACTTCCCTGGTGGAAGTTCACGTGTCTAACCTAACTTGTCAGTTCCAAAGTTTTTACTTTGCTTCTTGATTGCGATTCGGACATGGATTAGTATGTTTGTTTTTTATATAAAGCAAGAAAGAGAGAACAACATTCCATTTGTGTCAACATATAATCCGCGGACTGTAGACATATTGATTGTAATAAGAACAAATTTACCAATTCTAAATCACAGCCCATCAATTAAAAAAACATTGTACAAACACAGTATATTGGCGTACAGTCCACTTAAGCGGATGTTGTGAACTCCACCGCGAGAGAAATAATTATTGCAGGACGTGTCATCCTCAGCCGAGCGAGTAAATGCATCTGTTGTGTTTAAACCAGTGATAGCGAGATTTCAACACTATTCGGATATGATGCTATGTAAATATCACGTCTGTTCAGACCTAACTGATTTCAGTTTGATGTTGGAGACGAAATTCATCACAGTCATCACAGATTCCTACATGATTTACACATGGATTGACGTCGTATATAAATGATTTTTTACCGTTTTAAACAAGAACAGAATGAAAAATATTTACAAACGTGTTTAAAAATTTATTTTCCTACCCAATTTAGGTCCCGTTTTTCTCCTAGCTAGCTACACCTGCCACATGAGTAATCTCTGTGGCCGAAATATGGATAGCTAGTGTCTGATAGCTAACGAAGAGATGTCGATTTGGAACTATTTTGTTAGCTAACATAGAGCTGTCCATTTGGAACTATTCTGTTAGCTAACGAATATCTGTCCATTTGGAACTATTCTGTTACTAACGAAGATCTGTCCATTTGGAACTATTCTGTTAGCTAACAAAGATCTGTCGATTTGGAACTATTCTGCTAGCCAACAAAGATCTGTCGATTTTGAACTATTCTGTTAGCTAACAAAGATCTGTCGATTTGGAACTATTCTGCTAGCCAACAAAGATCTGTCGATTTTGGAACAATTATGTAAGCTAACGAAGAGCTGTCGATTTGGAACTATTCTGTTAGCTATGTGTTAAACTTTCGACAGGTGAGTTCTGTATCTTGAATTATGTCTTAAGATCTTAGGATTATGTTATCTAAATAATCTGATAGATTATACTTGTCTCATCATACTATATTTCGACGTATGTTTGAATTTCGTTGTCGTTGATGAAAATAAACGCCTGTTATTTTGATTTGTTTAGACTATCAAATTACCTAGAACTGTCCTAAAATGGTCTTTGGACACCTATATACGTCTTTAATTAACAATTATATTTAGGACTTGTCTCAAAATGTGACATCATCGTCAAACTGACTTACGACGAAAACATTTCTTAAGACTAGGCTAGAAATATTTTAGTCGTAGGATAGATAGCTTCGAAAAACGGGCTCCTGATTATCAATAAGAATTACTTCCCTTTAACTAAAACCCAAACATTTATTAATTGTTTGTAACTATTTTAGTAACATGCAATTTATTTTTAAAATTATTTAAAGTATCTCTATTTTGTATAATAACCGTAATATGTTTACGAGAATACATTTCTTATAATCACAACCATGGCAATAACAATATTTTACAATAACAAAGTAACAAGTGAAAGGCTTCTGTTATAACCCCGTAATTTTCGTTGTTGTGGATGGTGTTTAGGTGAAGATTAAGGGAATCTGAATGGTAAGAAGTGGTCTTAAAACATGCAAAAATGTTTTCTACATGCACATATGAATTGTTTTAGAGGTAAATAATTTTAAATCTTAACAACGACTGATTAGTCGTTTTTATTAGAGTACGGAACCGATTTAAATAAAATATATTGACATTGATGCACCAGCTAATTACGCGCATAGTAATGGGACCCCAATTTTGGATGTAATCAAACTACTGTTACGAAGACGAAAACAATTATGTAGTGTTCTTATAATTTCATTTGTTTCACAACCGTCATTTTAAGTAAAAACATTCCAATTTAAAAGTGTTTCGTGATAATTGAAATTTTCTCTGAACACAAGTGTAAAATAATATATATAACATACCCATTGCTCTTAAGTCACTTCCGATTATGTCTACATTTTGTCTTTGTTGATCCTGGTCTGTAGGGCTAGCATTAAAGGAACATAAGGTCATCAGAAATGATGTTATAACTATACATATGACACGCATTTTCTCCTGTGTTTTAGAGACTTCTTACTAATGAATTGGTTTACGTACATCTAACTATTGCCAATGCTGTTTTGATTCAAATAGAGAATCAGAATGTTGGTTAGTAATTTATATACATAGGCAATTTACGTCTTAATCTTAAATAATGATTTAAATCAACATAACTGAGTTACTTTTGGTGTCAGAATTTATTTGAACCTTTAGGTTTTGAAATGAATATCAATGTCTGTCGAATACAAATTCGCCGTGTATGTGTGTGGGCTGTGGTGGGGAGGTGAAACATTAGAATATGGCATAACTCTTATCTTTCTGGTGCAGTTACGTTCTGTAAACTCAACAAACAAAATTAATCATAAATGTCAAAGAAAAAAATTTAAATAAAAACATCTGTGGTAAAAAGAAAGCGAGCATGGTTTAAAGTAACATAAGGGTTACTTTGTTCTGATATGATGATATCGTGTGAAATCTTTATCAGCCCTTCTTGTCGGTATTTGTATCGTTTTCCCACGAACATACTTGTTCTTAAAGATTACGTTTTAGATGTATAGCCCTATTTAACCGGATGTATCATATTATCCATTGAGGAATTCCGTTACCACAATAACCATTCAGCTGTTATTTTCGGAGCACAAAAGAACTGGAGGATTCTTCGACATTTAATTCAGTGTCGTATCCGCGGGGAGTGTAGTTTATCATAACTGTGTCTATATATTTGGAGGTGTTCTTGGGGACAAGGGATGTGTTTTTACATCAGAATGTTACTCCCGAAAACTGGAAAGGTCAAGGTCGTAGGACATCTTCCTGTTGAGTGCTGTTGTTCTAAAGTTGTATCGAATAACTATATTATATATCGTTTCAGCACAAGGACATTTCATCCGATTTAATAAAAAAAACCAGAACGTCTCATCTCCTTTCTTCACATCCATTATATATTTACTATTTTGAGCAAAGGCGGAGACATATTTACAGTGGCTGCTATGGTAACTACACATGCATTAAGGACATATATAGATACAATAGAGAGAACACGTAGGACAAGCTGAACTATTTTCTATCAAACGTGATGGTAGTTTACGGCCATTGTACAATCAAAATGCATCTGAATTGTTAACTAGTGCATTTAATTGAAATGAGAAGATGAATTCTTCTGCAGACTTTCATTTTCAAAGCAGACAGTTTTTCTTATTAATTACATCTCAAAATATTCACTTCAATACGTAATAAATAAATTATTAAATAATGAAATCTCCAGATATTATTTATTTATTTATTTATTTATTTTATTATTCTAACATCGGTTTGTCATGGCATCTGCATGTTCCCAGTGTCAAAATGATTTTACGACGTTGTCATCCATTCATTTGAAATGTTTGATTGATCAAACCCCTAGCAGTTACCAAAACATTCACACTTCTGCCAACACTTGACCATTTATTTGTTAATGTAATAGCGTATTCCTTCACAAATTTCTTGTGCCTTGTGCGCATTTGAGCTCCGAAACATATATCCAAGACAGAGAAATCGAAAGTTTTTGTAAATAATATTCATCAGTAGTTCCAAAAAGATATTACTTAAATTTCCTAAATTTAAGAGAAAGTAAATCTAGCTTAGGAATGATTGTGAAACCGATGCCAGTCAAGAAAATATCACTTATATCAAGAGGTCGCCAGCTATAGCAAAACATGTGCGTTAGGCTAATGGCATTATACAGAATGGTTCTTTATAGCGCCAAGCTTACCTTGACACGGGACCTCGTTTATTTTCAGTTCACACCTTCAAGATGACTGACTTTTATTCCGTAATGCCGAGTGCTTGGCGAAAAAACAGTCACTACCCACTTTCAAATCGGGTCAGACCCGGCCGGGGATTGAGCCCACAATTTCCAATTTACGATGCGAGCACTCTACCAACTGAGCTACTACAGTGGTTTTTACATAAAAAGAGGTATCAAAGATATACAGTATGGAGAGTGGATATGTCATGTGCCCAATTGAGGTCGTCAAGATCACGGGACCATAAAATTTTTAAGCAATTGAGTGGGAGAGTAAACCCAATTCAATCAATCTATAATAAATGAAGCAGGGGCATATGTGTTATATTGACACTTTACTCTTGTTTTAAAGATATTTTTATTGAATACAAATATATTCTTATGAATACAATTATATCATTAACATGAAAAATGCAAATAATATATTTGGCGAATGTAATTGTAGCTGAACGTCCAATTGTAAACTGTTACAAATAATAAAAAATGTATAGGCAAACAAAATTGACCTGCATTATAAACATGCATAGGGATTACGTATGTATATTTCGTCTATATGATGTGAACACTAATCATGGACAATGACAAATGTATTACCGTCGGAATCCTACACAACCTATGTATTGAGTGGGTCTTCCTATATTTCCAATGAAAGGTCAAGCGGACAGGTCATTGTTGTTTACCTATACTTGTTTTAAACCTCAATGGTTTTGATTTCTCTTTCATCTCTATAGCTGCATCCTGCATCTTTATATACTTGATGCAGTGGTTCAGGCGGTTATTGTCAACATAATATAAAATATTTAAAGTACAAACCGATTTTACAATGTTATTGTTAATGCAACATCAAAACGTTTATCTTTGGTAAGATTATATGGTGTATATCACACACACACACACACACAGAAAGAAAGAGAGAGATAATTTATTCAACGAGAGAAAAAGAAAGTTTTTATTTTGACGAATTCGTCATTAAAGTTAAAACATTTCATTACTTGAACCTTAATTATATAAATAATCGGTATGAAAACTGGCGGAGAAACCCAAACCGGACCTCGTTCATGTCAATGTTTTGACTGAATGGATTTTATTGTAGCTCGCTAAACAACAAAAAACCCGGGGAAATACCGTTTACATATAACGGAATATTCATACATGTGTTTGAGTAAGTGAGCAAGCATATAATTTTCCATAGATCTGTCATGAATGCATCATACTCTGCGCCGTGGTTGGAAATTTTCCTCATCTGTACTATACCTCACCCGACTGACACTAATGAAATTATAAAAATCGTAAAGTCTTTTTAATTAAACCCTGAACAAGTTTGTTCCTATGGTCTAAAAATTATTTTTTAGTTTTTTCAATTTTTGTTTTAAAATTTGTAAGGTTTGACTGACTGGCCGGCTGAATGAATGAATCTTTGTTATCAAAGATCCGATTTTGAGACATCAATAGCATGGTAGTATGATAAAAAAGATCAAAACAGTGCTGATAGTTATCCGGTTCGTTAAATATATTGATGACCTCTGAAAATAAAAACGGTTGAAATACGGAAGACGATATATGGTATATGTATTTTTTATTTGTAAACACAATACGGGAGAAAAGGGGGAGCTTACTCGTAAGACTTATTTCGAGGAATGTCTCTGGAGATTTTGGTATTTTATAAAGATTCGAAAATATCACATGACAGATCTATAATTATTTTTCATAGGGTATGTTTGCATATTCATAGCCCATACTAAAGTGAGATTGGTGTTATACATACATATTCCTGATTTGAAAAATACTGTTAAAGCAGCGCGGTTCTATTCGACTAAAATTCCCATATTTACAAATATTGATATTCAACAGGGGAAATAAAATTGTTCCATATCAGCTACAATGTGACGTATTTATAAATCAAGGACACAATATTAAATTGTTAGTTCCCTTTGACTTCTTTTTTACACATATACGTAGACAGGTTGAAAGATCCGACAGTCGCTCCTTTTGGTCACACTTTTCTCAAATATAGATTACTAGTGTATCAAAAATAAATGGGATTTGTTCTTTGCTTCAAAAGTCAAAATGAAAAAAAATACAAAGTGAACAATTTGTAAAAAATGATTCCCATATATACAAAGCCGCCGACATGTAAAGATCTTACGATGCATTTTGACACACAAGTAAATTAGACTTTGCAAGCCCCTAGTTTGAGAAATAGGGTCTGAGTCTGTCACTGGTCGGTGTTTTGAAACTGTCCAAGGAGTCCAATTGCAATCGGTACTATTATCACACATCATAACACATAGTGTACGTTGCTGTTGTCAGTTCATTGATTCCTTACTTTAAATGAGACGAGAATGATTTTCATCAAATTTGACATTACATTAAACTCGTACAAACATCCTGGCCTGGAGCAAAATTATTTGAATGACGAAACAATTTGCATAAAATACAAAATTTAAAAATACAACACTCTTTCAACCTCGATATGGTATTTGCAATTTTATTTTCATAATTTATTTGACAATTCAAAATTTACTAAACACTGCTTGACAGGGTTTTTTTTCGAAAAAAGGTGTTTTAGTACTGTTTGATTTCGGCATATTTGACCTCATATTTACCTTATTTGAAAATAGTTCCTCTTTATGTTACAGGTTTACCAAGAAAAACTAACCTGTATGTTTATAAAAAACTCGTTTCGTGTCATAACGTTACCTAAAATACGAAACGGTATATTCCTAAATGATTTTTGATGTGATCCAAATTGATATATATATTTATTTATCTTCTTGCATAACTTTTAAGATTTATTCAACAAACATATTTTAAATCGCGTGACATTGCACATTTATATCAATTTTTCAAATTTGTTGGTTTTATGTATGCACTTGTAAAATACAAAACATAAAACAAACAAGTTTGAATTGGCTATGTCATGCATTTCAGGATGCATACAAATACACTACCCGTGGAGCTAAAGGTTCTACACACTATTTTCTATATCGTCGCAAAAGCCAAACTGTAAGATCAAATTAATGCAAATAAACAAAATTGATCAGGTTATAATAAAAAACATACTAATCCATTTCCGAATCACAATCCAGAAGCAAAGTAAAAACGTTAGAACTGACAAGTTAGGTTAGACACGTGAACTTCCACCAGGGAAGTGAGGCCGGGTGCTCCTGAAGGGTAAGCACCTTCTGTTTAGCTAGCTACACCCGCCACGTGTGTACTCAAAATTGTGTGAAAGGAACATGGAACTATGAGACTATACAGACCACTTTCTTGTGAAATAAATTGAGCGCCATCAATACATTTAATGTAAGGTATAATGCCAGTCACTAACACAATCCGTTTCGTTTTATAAACCGTAAAATTGTATAAAACTGCATTATATTATTTTGTGATAACGCATTGTCGCGAGTAGCATGGCAAATTGATAGTGATACATGTATTTTATATAGCGTTATCATATGTCGGTAGACAAAAAATTAACTGTCTTGTATCTTGTTTACAAACAATTTCTCGTTTTATGTAAATACATCAGGGATTTCCACACTTTAAAATAAAGTACAACTGTGCTTTTATTCATAGAACTTTGAAATAATTACTGGAAATACATTACCGAAAAAAAGATCTCCTATGAATTTTCAAATTTAGATCAAACGCAACATGTAAATGTCTTAAGTCTTAAGAAATAAAGAATGCTTCTGAATAGGATATATATATATATAATGGACTGTGTTGTTTGGTAGAAAAACATTTTATTAAGGAAATGTATGTCGACGTGTTTTAAGCACTGGCTTCATCAACGTTATTTATGTAGATCGCAGTCACACAATCATTTCGAATAGACTTAACACTACCAGTCATTCAACCCGTCTTTGCAAGACACAATCAGGTCAACATTTTACTAACATGATTGTAAAACAGATAAACATATTACCTGGACGTACCATTCAGATGCTACAGGTCAACACGTTACCTGGACGTATCGTCGAGGATCCACAGGTGAACTCGTGGGTGTATCATTCAGCCCTTAATGGTCAAAGGGTAACCAGGGCGTATAATTAAAATCATATAGGTCAAAACGTTAACTGGACTTAATATCAATAAAGTCAACACGTTACATCAGGTCAACATTTTACTAACATGATTGTAAAACAGATAAACATATTACCTGGACGTACCATTCAGATGCTACAGGTCAACACGTTACCTTGACGTATCGTTGAGGATCCACAGGTGAACTCGTGGGTGTATCATTCAGCTCTTAATGGTCAAAGGGTAACCAGGGCGTATAATTAAAATCATATATGTCAAAACGTTAACTGGATTTATTATCAATAAGGTCAACACGTTACATAGGCGTATCATTAAGGTGCTACAGGTAAACACGTTGCCTGGACGTATCTTAAAGGTAATACATGTCAACATATTTTATGGACGTATCAATAAGGTTCTACAGGTCAACACGTTACCCGAAGAAATCATTATGGTCCTAAACGTCAACATGTTACGTGGGTGCATCATTCAGGTGCTTCAGGTCAACACGTTACATGGACGTATCAATGAAGTCCTACAGTTTAACACGTTACTTGGACGTATCATTAAGGTTATACATGTCAACATGTTACCTGGACATACCATTAAGGTGCCATATGTCAACACGTTACATGGACGTATCATTAAAGTCCGACAGGTTAATAACTTTCATGGACGTATCATTAAGATACTACAGGTGAGCACATTGCCTGGACGTTCAATAAAGATTCTAAGATCAACACGTTACCAGTACGTATCATTAGGGTGCTACAAGTCAACGTATTTCACTGACGTAACATTCAGACGCTACATGTTCTTACGTTACCTGGACGTATCATTAGGGTGCTACAGGTCAACACGTTACCTGAAGGAACCATTATGGTCCTAAAGGTCAACATGTTACAAGGACATATCATTAAGCTGCTATGAGTCAACAATTCATTGACATATCATTAAGATGCCACGGGTCAACACGTTACCTGGACATATCAATAAAGTCCTACATGCCAACACGTTACACTCACGTAACATTCAGGCGTTACATGCTCACACGTTACATGAACGTATCATTAGGTGCTACAGGTTCACACGTTACCTGGACGCGTCATTAAGACCCCACAGGTCATCACGTTACTCAGATGTTGTAGGTTAACACGTTTCCTTGACGTATGATTCAGATGCAAAAGGTCAACATATTACCTGGACGTATCATATTTTTATCTTATTGGGTCTTCCATGTGAAATTTCATTTCATTGATTTACATAATTTTGAAATATGATAATAAAGGTATTAAAGAAGTGGATAAAAAAAACTATATTCAATAAATAATCAAAGCATCACAAATATAATACTAAAATAATATACTTAGGCGATCAAATGCATAGATATATAAATAAATAAATAAATAAATAAATAAATAAATAAATAAATAAATAAATAAATAAATAAATAAATAAATCACACTTATATAGTATCGTGATACGTATCAAAATATATCATTTTAAAATAAAGACCTTTAATGTTATAAGTACAATGTATGTATTCAATCGCTGTCATACATCTTGCTTAATACCACGTTGTCATGGATGCCATTCCTGTCGCTAGATAGCTGTGACGTAATGCATTTTTCGTGTATTATATTTTGGTCGTGACTTAATGCGTTTATATATTAATTATTGAATAATGTTTTACATTGGTTGTGAAAGCCACAATTTAGTTCTTTAAGATTGTGTATACATGTACACTGTATTCACTAAGGAATGGGTTGTCAAATTTTAGAGGTGTGAAAAAACTTATCCTACATGTAGGTATTTCAAAGGAAGTTAATTATGAATGTATTTACAATAAGAGCTCAATTCTGTTACAATTTGGCATTATTAAGTGATTTGGCGATAAATTGAGACATTTATAACATGAATTTTATGGGTCCAAAATAATGCGACAATAAGCGAGTTATCGAGGGACATTATAATGAGGTTTTACTGTAAGTAGTTGTATGTTTTTCCAGATATTTCCTTACATATTTATGTTTGTATAAATTTACTCAGGTCTGTAGATGGTAGTTTACTGTTTGTTAGTTCCACTGACTGCTATTGTGCAAAAATAGTATCATTTGATGATGAAGAAATTGGTATACCATATCTAGCAAAAGATTATATACTAGTACTTAACTCTTTAATGACAATCAACTCTAAGATTATAGAAAATCATCAAAAACAAGCATCATACGGATTCCAAACAAAAATATATTAAAAATACCATCAACAAAATGTTAGAGTTTGTGATAGATACATATTTGTTGTGTTTCGTAATATAGTTTTTCAACAAACAATCGGTATACCAATGGGTACAAACTATGCACTATTGCTTGCTGATACGTTTCTTTATTCTTATAAAGCAGAATTTATGCAGAACCTTGTTAAATCTAGAGAGAAGACTGTCATCAAATCATTCAACGTTCTGTCTCTTAACAATCCTAAAATTTGGAGACTATGTACATGGCTTCTATCCTAGTGAGCTTGAAATAAAAGACACGACTGATTCTAAGTTCTGCTTCATATTTATACTTGTACCTGAATTATGACGCGCACGACAGGCTACATTTGAAACTTTATGACAAACGTGATGATTCAATTTTTTCTATGTCAACTTTCTTTTTATGCAGCAATATACCTGTTTTCCTGCTTATGGTGTATTTATTTAACATTAATAAGCTATAGTAGAGCTTGTTCCCACTACGGGGACTTTGTGCAATTGTACAAGTTGCTTGCAAATAAATTGTTGAGTCAGGGATATTGCACGCCTAGGCTTATCAAGGCCCTCTAAAAGTTTTATGGCCGTCATCACAGTATTGTTGATAAGATTGATGTCTCTGTGTCCAGGATTGCCCTGGATATGCTTACCCTTTCGGAGCACCCGGCCTTACTTCCCTAGTCGAAGATTACGTGTCTAACCTAACTTGTCAGTTCCAAAGTTTTTGCTTTGCTTCTAGATTTTCCTTCGAACATGGATTAGTATGTTTGTTTTTGATACTAATCCATGTCTGAATCAATCACAATCCAGAAGCAAAGTAAAAACTTTGGAACTGACAAGTTAGGTTAGAGACGTGAACTTCTATCAGGGAAGTGAGGCCGGGTGCTTCGGAAGGGTAAGCACCTCCTGTTTAGCTAGCTATACCCGTCACGTTTGTAATCAAAATTGTGAGAAAGGAACATGAAACTATGGGACGCCAAACATTTTAGGGCAATCCTGGACACAGAGACATCAAACATATCAACAATACTGTGATGACGGCCATAAAACTTTTTGAGGGCCTTGATAGGCCTAGGCTTGCAATATCCCTGAGTCAAAATAAATACACCATAAGCAGGAGAAGCTGGAATATTGCTGTACAGAAAAGGAAAGTTGACAATAGAAAAATTGAAGTCATCACATTTGTCATAAAGTTTCAAATGTAGCCTTTCGTGGGCGTCATAATTCAGGTATAAGTCTAAAAATCAAAGGCCTCTACTGGTTGATAAAACCTTGTGAGCAAAGTATTCTAAAGTTCCGACTTTTGCATCACAGTGCCTCTCCAAACATTAGTTTGAATCCCACAAGAAACAATTCCCAGTCTGAGAAAGTTTGTCAGTTTGCTTGCCAAAGTTAGTTGGTTTTCTCCAGTCACTCTGGTTTCGTTTAACTAACATGAACTGACAACAAACCATGACTGAGTGTAAAACTCCATTACGCCATTCTAGTCCACTTGTTGGTTTGGTACTAGTATATTGGAATGAATGGTCTGTAATATTTATATACACCATTGTGGGCAAGCGAACTAGCACTTTAAAGATCACATCAGTGTACAAATAAAATCAAACCACATAAACAAACTTGTGCACCACATTAACTTTTGTATAGATTTATCATTGAGTTTAAGAAGAAAAATTTGCCTTGTCATGAATAGCTGAAAAATTACTAATGATAACTTTTGACCAAGAAACTAAAGTATAATTTTAAGGGCACAATGCTTCAGATTTCATTTCGTTTACAAGGGCATATTTTCCATGCTGAACGATTATCTACATCAGTCTTTAAAACTAAATAAAGTTTTTCAAAATTGGTTTTTCGAGCCTGTTTGAAGCACGTTGGATTTTAAGAATGATTCCTACCATGTGATCGTTTTAAATGTTTTCTCCTTACTTTCAGGAGGTGGGGACTCGATAGTCGATTGGTCTAGTTTGTTTTATTAATCAGTTAAATTTTATTTTGTGATGTTTTTGAAAACAAACAAGAAGCAGCTGCAATAGACCGTGATGCATAAAACGATTCAAGTCCTGATTGAAGCCTATGTTGACTGTATTCGTGAAAGTCCTCAAACAGACTTGACCAATAGAAATGATTGAAATCATCAGTTAAATGAATTTTTGACTGTTTTCTTTTCAGAGTGAGGAACCAGTTACCATGGATACAGACACTTGCAGTAGTGATATCAAACTTGTGCTTAAAACATCAAATGATGAAAAAAACTGTAACGGAAACTATCAATCATTGACCATAAATGTTGAAAAATAAATTAAGTCAGGAAACAGGGAGTAGACTCGAAATTGATACTTGCAGTATAGGACCTCATACTGAACTTCCATATAACATTTCAAGTGGTTATGTTTAGTAGTTGCTGAGAATAAATACATGTACAAACAGCTTTGTTTCAAACGGATGGACAGAAGTAAAACAGTATACACCCTCTTCTTCGATGCTGAGGTATAACTATTAATAGTTAGATATAATATATTCTTTTTCATTTAAAATTTGTGATTAATAACAAAAAAACCTCATGATGCTGACATGTTTTTCGTTTGTTTTAATAGTAATGAAACATTTGAGAAATTCTACAATGTAAAACACGTTCGTAGCAAACGTCAATGCATTAATAAGACAAAACAATACAAACTCATTACAGAAACAAAATTTCAATATTTCACACAATACTTTATAACTCTTCTAATTTAAATTTAAAAGTTCGTAACTCTAATGAACTTATAAAAACAAAATGACATAAATCATACTGGAACAGTATATTCAAAATAATTCTTTAAATAAAAATTTGAAAATGGGTGAAAAATTTAAAACCTTTAAATATTAAAATTACATTCGACGTATTTTCATCTCAGTTGTCTTTAGAGAGTAGTAGTGTCCATGCCATTGTTTCCAATTCATTCCTTTCCCGAATACAGTGCTACCATACAGTCCATTCAGGTTGGAATTGTGACAATTATTATACCACCAAGCTCCACTATAAAGCACTGAACATCTGTTATGGTCATGGTCGTATGTTGAGAAACTATATCCTTTGCTATGGCTTATTAGTGCATCGCCTAAAACATAAAACATGGTACGTAGCTTGTTTAAAAGACGAATGGAAATTTAAACTTCCGTAGTTAAAGTTCGCGTGATTTACCATATTTGTTGTCTTCAGTTTTTACTTTGATTTTGGATTGCATATATCCCATATCTTCCAGTTTGAAACTTTTGGCATTCATAGGACTATGTCAAACGACCGCACCACTGCGTTTGAATATTAATATCGGCGATAGACATTCCCGAGGAACTATAACCTGGTAAACAAAATGGCTGGCCCCGTGTCCGTGTGTAAATCGAAAATTTTCACCACCTAATGAGATAGTTTATCTAATGCATGTTGCGATTTTTTTTCAGGATCATCGGGCATGCCTTTGCATCCGTTTAGTGGATGTGCACTGAATCAAAGACAATATTGGTGACGTAATACACAACTACGTCACGTAGGATACGTGATATTTCTTTTACTTACATAAGCCGAGTCGTTACTAAAAATTACTGTTTATGTTTCATCCTTGTTTCATATATCATTTTATGCGACAGAATACAACCTGGATGGGTGTTTACAATGGTGATTTGTTTTACGAAATGGCGGGGATCTTTATGTTACGTAGTCATGACGAAAGAGTCGACTATTTACGTAGGTTAGTGCAGCTGAAGAACGGATTGATGTTTGCGTAACTGGTATGACCAAAATTGATTTAATAAAGTAATAAAGTCAACGACCTTTCTGCATTTTCAAACTTTTAACAAAATTGACGTAAAATCAAACTTTTAAACTCAACGCAGCCTTTGGGCTACCCTTCATTGTAACCCTTGAAAACCTATGTAAATAATAAATTCTTCCGTCATCATTACGTCACACAAAACACACCGTCATTTTGTCAAAATTTTTACAATTGTAAGCACCCATCCAAAATACCTTTTGGTGTATTAAAGGAGTTATAATGTATGGATTAGATCGACATTAGGATTGCTAGCAACGACTCTGCTTATGTAAGTAAATGATTAATTGATTTTTACTGTGTCATCCAAATCTTTTCGCCGCTCTTTTCTCTGCAACAGAGTAAACATATACAGTAAAACCTCGTTATAATGCCCCTCGATAACTTTGCCTGCTCGCTTATTGCCACACTATTTTGAAGTCCCAAAATCCATTTTGTTTATGTTTTTCTTGATGGGCCTCCCTCAATATATTGCTAAACCCCTTTATAACGCCAAATTTTGACTGAACAAATGGCGATGAATCGAGATTTTACTGTATTAGCAAGCCAACTTAAACTCGATATGAGTGAAATATTCTTGACAGGGACGTTAAACACCATTACTCAGCTCACACCTCAAAGGACTGAAAGAGACCTTTGTTGACAGGTATCCTTTGTTAATATTTCTTGCACAAACTACATGTTTAATATATGAGTAAGTTAATACATTGATATAAAAAAAATCCAATAAAAATAAGGATTTCATAAAAATAATCTCAGCAGAACATGCTACAAAAAATGACTAAGCCCTAAATATTTTCCGGGTTTAATAGAGATGTCATTTAGTCAATGATGGTTAATTCTACAATATGATCTGATGTTTCTTTCGACGTAAGTGACAATTCGCGTGTTTTATTTAATTTAACGAATTAAAAATTTATATACTGCTTTTCGAATTGTGATTTGAACATGGATTAGTCAGGTAGAGGCGAAAAATGTAGGACACAAAGTTTTTATATTTAGAATGTAGAAGATTACCTGCTGTTCCTGTGTAGGTATCATAATTCAACTTGTAATTTGCCGATGCGTCACCTAGTCTAAAGTTACTGTACACTGCGAATTTCCAAACCCCAGAATGATCTTCCATATCAAATCGTAATGAATAGGTGGCAGAGGATGTAAGTTCATATAGTTTGGCAAGACCTACAAAATTAATGAAAACATTATAAAGAGCGCTTCTGCTCAATGCCTATAAAAGACATATTTTGCGAAAATTATTAAATAAACATATATCGTGAGAGAATGGGTGGAGATAGAAGAAAGTGTGTGTGTGTGTGTGTGTGTGTGTGTGTATGTGTGTGTGTGTGTGTGTGTGAGAGAGAGAGAGAAAGAGAGAGAGAGAAGAGGAGAGAGGGGGTTCGATCACGTTTAAAATAAAAAAGCATTATCATGTATACAAAAAATCATTTACTTAATGTATTTCAAAAAGCAAACACTGTCATATATTTGGTTGTGCATATACTGATATTGTTGTTTTTATACAATATTCGGATACTCGACGTATTTTTTCTACAATGACAGTTTTGACTGACGTGCACGAAAATACGAGAAAAAAATCAATAACACCGATAATAAATGGACAAGTTAAATGTAAAGGATTAACTCATCCCTTATAGTTTGTAACTGGACACTGGTTTGTCAACTATAAATAATTTTACATTTTGATTGATTCTTATATTTTTTACATGAATCAAACTAATAGACCTAGCGGATGCAATTAATGGTGCCAAAATGCCATAGACACAGTTATTTTGAAAAATATATATTAATTTTATATGTAATTCGGAATGTTTCGGATTTTTAAGTACCTATAAATTGCGTATCATATGATTGGTTAATTGTAATACACGATGTTGAAATCCGTGCGTGTATAAAAACACGCGTGTTCTCAGTAAAATTCGAGATAGTTGCAAGAGAGAAACAAGTTGTTTAAGTATTTTAATGTAAAATGTCGACTGTAGAGCATTCAGGTACAGACAGTTGAGACAGAAGTAGAGACAGAAGAAATTCTCATTCCAAAAAATCACGACGAGATCGCGGAGAAAGGCATGTGACGGAATATTTCACTACTAATGAGACAGTAGCCATATCTAATCAGACTTTGGACAACGCCCTGGATACACAGAGGGAAAGAATTTTAGAAAAAATAAACAGCGTTACAAAGAGAAATGAAAGAATTTAAAAGTTGGGGAAATAAAATCAAATTTAATTTTAATAAGGAACGCTCCTGATGAAATTGAACTGAACTGTAAAACAGGCAATATGTCAGAAGTATCTTGTATATTTGACAAAGAATAAAATAATAATAAACAACAGAAATAAAGTTTTGAGATAAGCTGACAAGTATAGGTGGGATACAGCAAAAGAGTATTCTGATGATCCCTTTGCTGATGGCGGAGAAGATGCAGCTAAACTCCGTAATGCAATTAACATTTATAATGCTAAGCGTAACAGGTTTCATCCTTATGCGAAAGGTTTATTAAAAACGCCAATTAATTATTTTGATAACATGTCTGATAATCAGCTTTTTCGTAGCTTTGAAACAGCTAGGAACTCCCGATATCCAAAGCAGAAATACAACAGGAACAGGAACTTCATCCAGAGGCTATAATTCAGCAGGCCGTTCTTTTATCAGCAAGTACAGAAACAACAACAACAGCAGTTGCCAACTTGTTTCTACTGAAAATTTCCAGGCCACATGGAAAGATGTCCATACACAGGTCAAACATAAACAAAAAATTGGAAACGTCTCAGATACAGTTTCAGGACCAACAAACAGAGACAATCAGCAATAAAGATGAGTATAACTTTATAACACTGAGCAATGTCCTTAAAAATGCAGAATATGTTAAAAATAGTGACTTTGAGATAAAATCTGTAAGTGTTAAGGGAAATATAGCTAGATGTCACAGGTTTTAGAAAAATGAATTGAAAGCAAATGATTATATATACAATGTAGTAACATATGGATATATGTTACATTTTTATTTGTTTACCATCCAGTGTTTTCCTTAAAAACAATACTCATTTGAAGAAACATGCTTCATAAGTTGAACAGACCATTACTGATTTGTTGAAAAATGGTTGTGTTAATCCATTAACAATTTCCGTCCGAGCTAATGGTAAAGAAAACTGGTTTTAGATTTAAGGCATGTCAACACGTGTTTGTCAAAAATGAGAATTAAATTTGAAGGTGTCCCAGAAGGTTTATTAGTTGCCGAAAACGAGAATTTTATGATAAAATTTTATCTTAAATCTGGTTATCCTCACATAGATATTCATCTTGATCATCAAAAATATTTAGGATTTGCTTGGAAATTTGGTGACAAATATAAATACTTTGTTTTCACTGTCTTACCATTTGGTTTATCCCAGTCGGGTTATATTTTCACTAAAGAATTAAGGACTTTGGTTTTGCGATGGCGTGGAATAAATTTCAAAATTATTGTGTATCTTGATGACGAATGGGCTATAGATACAAAAAACACTGTATTACTAAGGCGACAAAGTGAATTTGCAAACGCAGGGTTTGTTATAAATAGAAAAAAATATCCTTCAAAAATAATGGAATGGTTGAGTTTTATATGTAATCTTGAAATTTCTGTTTTAGAAGTTCCTTCGAATAAGATTAAAACAATTATTCAATTTGTTGTGACAATGTTATCAAATAAACATGCTACTGCCAGACAAATTGCATGTTTAGTAGGTAAACTAATTTCTTTAAAACCAGCCTTAGGTCCAATTTGTCAATTATTTACCAGAAAACAATAAGGTTGATTATCCCGGTAATACTGAGATTTAGATATTGATATTGATCATTTTGTACAATCTGAATTAAAATTGTGGCAAAGTAATTTGGAGATTTTGCCATTTAGAGTTATATCACCAATTGTTAGACAAGTAAAGCGAATTGTGTTTACTGACGCCAGTGACGCTGCAGGTGCAGCAGTGTTGTTGCAAGAATATAATTCACATGCACATTTTATGTGGGACACAATGATGCTTTAAAGAGCCTCCTTACAGAGAGCTAAAAGCAGTTAAGCTATCAGTTCTTGCTTTTAAAGATAAGTTGAGAGGTAAATATGCACTTTCTAAAATATGCCTGTGTTTTTATTCTTAGTTAGAAAAGAAAATATTTACTTTCGGAGGCACGATGAAAATAATTCAAGTTATCTTTATACAATTGCAGGGTAAAAAATTCCTGGTAAAAAAGAAGGTTATTTCTAGACAACAATGACATGATTTAAATAAATTAAATCTTATCTTTTCATAAAATGAAATTTTAAGACAACTCTTCGTGTTTGTAGTAGAGAATGCACATTATAGTACTAAAAAAATAAATAAAGAATATGGTTACGAAAATATCAATTTTTGTTTCATTTCTGAATGTTATATAAATTGAGTCCAAAAAACGTTTTATTTAATAAAATGGGATATTATTTAAATTTTTCTTACAATTTAATCTTGTAACATGTATAATATCAAAAGGAAATAATATCTTCCTGTAAGACTGGTGTCTATTCCATGGCTTATCTCAAAGAAGTATTTCACTGGCACACAAATTTTATTCTCAATGTCTGATAAATATTGTTGCATAATAAGAACTCTTTTTGCGTTTAAAATATACAAAGATAATTCACCAAGCCAGAATTCGCCAGCTGTGTCCCCAAATCCAGTGACATAGGAAGTCCAATTCCGATAGAAATCTGTGGAACCATCAAATCTTCGCTGGAAAACCTGAAATAAACAATGAGTTACCTCTTGAATTTTTATATAACCTTCCGTTTATTATTAGTTTTCTTATAGATTCAATTGCAAGACCTACATTGGTTTGATTTAAAATTCTGCTGATTTTAAATAGATATTAAGAACCCTTTTTTATTGGCTCTTTATGTAATTATAAAAATATAATATAAAGTCACATCAAAACAGGCTTTTAAAACAAAATATGATCATAGATATGCATATATAAACATATTTTGAAACTTTTATTTAGGCATAATGTCTATTTGTTTTGGTTCTGAGGTAGTCACTACAGATCATATATGCACTGTGCTAAAAATGTTAAAAAAATATGAAAATTATGTAATATTTTGTAAAAAATTGCAAGAAGAGACTATTGTGACTTTTGTCCTTCTTTTAACAGAAACAAAACCTGCTTCAGGATAACTAGGTTTCTCTGTAAAATATTTTTGGATGTTTTAAAGCTAATATTACATGTTTGTGTTATCTAAATAGTTTGAACTGTGAATATAGTATTTACCTAGTAAAACACAAACAGTTCAATTGTTTTAAGAATATTATCTTCACACTTAAAATTGTCAATGTATCATATGCCTAAAGAATTCCACTAGTTTCTGAATTTATTCCAGAAAACATTGATACATGCACAATAAAAGAACTTTTGTTGTAATGTTTCTTCAACATTTTGACACTTGGAACAAAAAGTAGAGGATTAAATTTCATTTTGAATAACGTAACAATGCGGTGTTTAATGGTTTTATTTATAATGCTGCAATAAGACTTTACATTTTGATTTACTTCATTCAAAATACGTTTAATACAGCCTAATTTCATTTAGATTTTTTGATTTTCAAAGTCTGGAATTTTAAAACCTCCATTCTCAATTTTTGTAAATTTCAACATTGTGTTAAATTTTTAAATTTTCATTATTCCAGATAAATTAATTTATTTCCCTTTGACAGTGTTTTATAAAATCTTTGGAAACATATGTAATAGAGATTGGATAAACTCGTTTTAATAGATAAAGTGTTTAAAGTATCAATACTTTTGCAATAAGACTTAAATTTCGCACTTTCCAAAGGTTTAATGTTGATTTAAAGTCCTCAAATTTAGAGCCTAGAATCCTGACTGTTACATTCTGTTCATTTTCTGTACTAAACCATATACCTGGTGTGAAAAATTCTAAGAAGGTCCATTTTACAGGTAATATCCCAGCTTTTCAATATCTTTGTGAACCAAAGTTAATTTAGTCAGTCTTATCCAAGTTGAATTTTAGACCAGAACATTGTTTGAAAATTTTAAATGTGTTCAACACTTCAAAACCAGACATTTGATCATGTAAAAAAGAGGTTGTGTCATCAGCTAAAAGACTAAGTTTGAATTCAAAAATTAATAACACTATTATTATTTCGAATAGATATAGCGAAAATGTATTATTTTTATATTTTATATTATAATAATTTCTTTATCGTTCAGAACATGCTGATTCAAATATTTATATATATACAATATTTATTAATAAACAACACGTGTTTTTGATACAATACGTAAAAATCTGCCTTGCAATTAAATTCACAAAGCTGGCCAAATATGAAATAAACTGGGTCAATATGAAAAAAACTGGGCCAATATAAAAAAACTGAGCCAATATGGGCGCGTGCAAATATTCAGAAGTTATTTCATCATAAAAAACAAAATGGCAGACTACATAGCGCTTCTGACAATCCAATAGAGGTAGGTGCAAATTGAAAAAAAAATCCGATTACAAATATGCTTATTTTATGTGGAAAAGTTGGTTTTGTTTGACAAAAAATAGTATCAATAAAAGTATCTCACAAAATATACAGTTCATTCGCTCGTCTCGCTACAGTTCGACTGTAGTTGTACAAATCATGACGATTGGATAGCCAAGATGGCGGCCGTTACTAAAAATAGAAAAAACCTTAAAAAATTTCAAAGGTCTAGGTCACACTTTCAAATACTGAAATGGTTTATTATCTTGAAAACTATTAACTTTTTGTATAGGCATATATATGAGAATGTTGTAGGTATTGATACAGTCATCATTTTGATTAAAAGAAAATGGTCATGGGTCCAAAAATAGATAGGTCACAAGAGCAAAACAATACCAAAATGGTCAATTATCTCGAAAACTATAAACGTTTATTATGGGTAGTTTTGTATAGTTGAATATTGTTGGTATTGATGCAACAATCATTTTGATATATAGATTAAGGTCATGGGTTCAAACGTCAAGGTCACACTTCCAAAAGAATACTGAAATGGTTCATTCTCTTGCAAACTATTAACTTTGTATATAAGCATATATATGAGAATGTTGTAGGTATTGATACAATAATCATTTCGATGAAAAGAAAATGGTAATGGGTCCAAAGGTCAAGGTCACAGTTGCAAAACAATACAAAAATGGTTAATTATCACGAAAACTATAAACTTTTTGTATAGGCATGTATATTGGGATATTGTTGGTATTGATGCAACGATCATTTTGATATATAGATTAAGGTCAGAAGTTCAAAGGTTAAAGTCACAGATTCGAATTAATACTAAAATGGTTTATTAACTTAAAAACTATTAACATTTTTATAGGCATGTATATTAGAATGTTGTAGATATTAATACAACTACTATTGTGATATATAGAAAAAGGTCGTGAGTTCAAAGGTCAAGGTCATGGATGCAAAATAATATCAAAATTGTTACAACTTGACTATTTGTTTAGATAATGACATGGGGTTTTTAGTTTTGAAATATTCTTGTAATTGCCTTCAAAATTAGGTCAAGGTCAATTGTGAAGGTTATGACCTATCATTTTACCTTTCCTTAAAAAAGGATTTGTTGACCTTATTTTTATGGAGTGTATACATCAGATGTTTGTTTCAACCAAATCATTGAAAATATTTTCCTCTGAATTGGTCAATTCTAACCCAATACAGCATGAAAAGTCTTTTAGCAACAGTTATCCGAAAGTAGTGTCAAAGGTGGCTCCTGTTCCTATAAATAGCAAATATACGAAAGACCATTGCAGATTTATTTTCCAACCACTTTTTTCCAGTTGCAACTGCAAAAAGGAGGTGGAATGCCATTTCAAAAGATTTGTATGTTATTTATCAAAAAAGTAAACTACGAGGGGAAGTCAGAAAGTTCATAGAACAGCGTATTCAGCCAAGCGTAACACACATTTTCTTTATTTATTTAAACAACACAACATTCTGTCATTTTAAACATATCAAGTTTATTTGTTACAACATATTTGTGTAATTCTCAAAAGCATTCAAAGTTGCAGACCACCAGGCAATAATTAAAAAATTAAAATGTTGAGTTTTTGGCAGTAATAAAGTTCCTCACAGTAGAGGGATCAAATGCCAAAAAAAATCACCGGCGAATGGCCGAGGCGTACGAGGTGTGACAGTGGTCCTGCCTATTTCACAGTGGCAAAATGGTCAGCAGAATTTAAACGTGGGCGCACCTCGCTGAAGGATGACCCACGGTCAGGTCGGCCAGCTGATGCCATCACAAAGGAAATTGTCACGTCTGTGGAGACCCTCATCATGAATGATCGTCGAATTAGGATTGATGACATAGCTAGGGAGTGTGACATTTACATGGAAGTGTATACACGGTTATCCACGAGCATCTTGGGATGTCAAAAGTATCTACAAGATTGGTCCAAGTCGATCAAATGAAGCAGCTGAAAGCTGCTATTAAATTAAAAAGGAAGAGAAAGTTAAGCCGAGGGGTTTTGCTTCTTCACGACAATGCCCCTGTGCACAGGTCAAGGATTGCACAAGCAGCGATTCGTGAATGCAAGTTCGAACAACTTAATCACCCACCCTACAGTCCCTTTTTGGCACCCAGTGATTTTTTCCTATTTAGGTGCATTGAGGTAAATGGAGACTATATAGAAAAATAATAATATGTATGGTTTGTTGCGACAATATATACCCCGTTCTATGAACTTTTGACCTCCCCTCGTACCTGCCAGTTGAGCACCACAGGCCCTATTGGGCCTCTTGTTTTATTTTGATTCTTATGGAAATATCAATTTCAGCTTGTTGTCAAGTCTGTTTGTTTTTTAAATAGTACTTTGACGAACTTCTAAAAATGTATCATAGAGATATTACAGAAAAATGCAATTTGTTTCAAAAAAATATTACATGTATTATACGATACTTACCGTCCATCCATGTCTTTTCATATCGCAATAAACCTCATACTGACTGTTATCTCTGTATATTGTATACACTCCATCTATTGTATTTCCCAACCTGAAAACATCTTCACAATCTCTCGGCTTCAGTGCTAGAAATAAAAACATGTTCATACATCAAAATTGTATATCCATTAAATACTGGTTGTACATTCAGAAGCTAAGGATAATAAAGACTTATCACTTTGTGTATGTTTTCATTACAATAGCACTTATAGTAACCTGACATTTTAGAGATGTTTGTTACCTTGATTTCGAGTCAGTATGTATAAGTATACATGGGTATATTGATAAGTTCATCTTAACCAATTAGTATTTTATCGCTTTATATGAGGACAAATTTAAATAATTAGTGACGATTTTTTAACAAAATCTGTGAGACTTTAACAGTTTAAATTGTGATTTAAAGTTTGGTACCCGCCGAAAACTAAAGTTGATTGAGGAAACTCGGGAAAATCACTGCCCATTACCAAGAGAACTAGCAAAATTTCTGACATAGTGACATTGTTTAAACCTATATGGTATGTATATCACATTCAGACCTGGGTGCACGAGGAATAATTTCATGTGGTGATGAAAACAACAGTAACAAGCACTTTTGGCACAGTAAGATCTTTTTAAATGCTATATGGTCTGTATGACACACTTCAGAACTGGTGCATGAGAAATCATTGCAAATGGTGATGAAATAGGTGTTCACCATCAAGGGGAACATGTCTAAACAACAACGATAACCATTTTCATTGTTCATTCTAGATAGGATTTTTCAGATAAGGTCATTCAAAACAAAATCCTCTATTGTGGCCGCATCTAATGTTAAATATGACCCACTAGAGCCTTAAAAATGAGCTCAATTGGCAAAATAAAGAATCAATGACCCCTTTCTAGAATGAACACTGCCATATGTATACAGGGATGAAGTTTGGCTATTTTGAGCACACTGTAGAAAATTGCCAATAATAATAAATACCTAAAATTTGTAAAATTTAAGGAGACGCGGGCTTATATTTAGGAACTATGGGGTACTGGCCCCCTGGTAATGCTAATATACAACCCTGTATAAATGTAGTTTTAATCAATTTGTAAATGCTAAAATGCCTATTTATCAAAATCATACCAACCGAAAAGTACATTTATTAGAACCCATCTCGACATTAAATCCAACTGTTTGTTTTAGTCTCGAAATTATTTGATACTTAAGTCACCATATATGTTTTTGTGGTGCACTGGTCATTCATTTAACATAAAGCAGTATGACAAAATTTCTAACTGTCTGGTAACTGTCTAGTGTTTCACTTTTTAGTCATTCAATATATTTTATGGTATATTGTATGGAAGACTGTGTCTCCAGGAAACAAGATAACATTTTATAAACAAAAAAGGATTTTTTCAATACTTGTTTTACACTTTGCCAGGGAGTTTAATATTTATCAGTGCAAACACGTCTCCGAGTGACATATTAACATTTTGTTTGTCTTTTTTAACTGTTTTATCATTATTTTTCTATTGCCGTGCGTTCACGAGTCTTGGTTGCGTTGACTGTTACAAATTTCAATGTTTTACCAGTTGCATATAATTACTTTGTACCATGATGGAATTATAAAATTTATAATTAAAATACTAACCATTTTGCCTTCCTTTGATAAGGTCTGTAATATTTTCTAGAGCATTTATTCGATGGTTTAATTCTGACATAAGCACATTATCAGCAGATGTAAGATTATGGCCAAGTTGTTGTATTTTCGCTTCAACGTCATGCTCTTTTTGTTGTATCCTCATTTCAACTTCATGTCCAAGTTCACGCATATCATCAGATACATTTTGGCCAAGTTGTTGTATGTTCGCTTCAACGTCATGCCCTTTTTGTTGTATCCTCATTTCAAATTCATGTCCAAGTTCACGCATATCATCAGACACATTTTGTATTTTCTCATCGTGTTTTCTAACCATTTGATTTAATTCAGTAAGTTCTCCTTGGATGCCCCTTACATTTTGCCGTTTTTCCGTATTCTCCGTTTCCATATATTGTATTTTCTCCTGCAATGTTATAACTATTTTCATCATTTCTGCTGTTACTTCTAGAGCATTGTTATTTTCCAATGCATTTGTATATATTTCCAATTTTGTTTCTAACGCGCTTATACGCTGTATGTAGTTCTTTTCGAATTCTGCTATTCGTTCTGTTAACCTTGTTCCCTGTAAAGCCAATTTGTCTGATAACTCTGAAATTAACAGTAGGTATTTACAATGCGTTACTTAAATTGACAACATCAAAAACACGACAAAACATATAAACAGTTAGACGATAAAATGCAACACGTGTTTACTTTATTCAATCTTCTGAAGTTACATTGGTTGACAAGTGTTATACCCTAATATAATTTTCTTAGTATACCTAGTCATTGAACACTCCGTTTTCATATGGAACCGAATCTAGTTTACAGAATGCAATATATATTAAACTACATTTCGCTAGCATTTACCTTAGTAACGTTATTATGATGTTACAATTACTAAAGAAAGATAATTACGTCAATTGTTCATTAAAGAGTCTTAATCATGCGTTTTGTGTCCGTTTAGCTGAGGTTTATATAATTTGCAGAATTTATGCAGAACCTTGTAAAATCTGAAGAGAAGACTGGTGCCAAATCATTCAACTCAACATACAGATATATAGATGACGTTCTGTCTCTTAACAATTCTAAATTTGGAGACTATGTTAATGTCATCTATCCTAGTGAGCTTAAATAAAATACACGACCGATTCCTTAAGTTTTGCTTCATATTTATTTTATACCTGAATTATGACGCACACGAAAAGCTACATTTGAAACTTTATGACAAACGTGATGACTTCAATTTTTCTATTGTCAACTTTCTTTTATATGCAGCAATATACCTGCTTTTCCTGCTTATGGTGTATTTGTTTCCCAATTAATACGCTATAATAAAGCTTGTTTCCACTACGAGGACTTTGTACAACGAAGTAGGCTGCTTCCAAATAAATTGTTGACTCTGGGATATTACAAGCCTAGGCTTATCAAGGCCCACAAAAAGTTGTATGGCCGTCATCACAGTATTGTTGATAAGTTTGAAGTCTCTGTGTCAAGGATTCTCCTGGATATATTTGACGTCTCATAGTTCCTTTCACACAATTTTAACTACACACGTGGCGGATGTAGCTAGCTAAACAGGAGGTTCTTACCCTTCGGAGCACCCGGCCTCACTTCCCTGGTGGAAGTTCACGTGTCTAACCTAACTTGTCAGTTCCAAAGTTTTTACTTTGCTTCTTGATTGTGATTCGGACATGGATTAGTATGTTTGTTTTTATATAAAGCAAGAAAGAGAGAACAACATTCCATTTGTGTCAACATATAATCCGCGGACTGTAGACATATTGATTTTAATAAGAACAAATTTACCAATTCTAAATCACAGCCCATCAATTTAAAAAACATTGTACAAACACAGTATATTGGCGTACAGTCCACTTAAGCGGATGTTGTGAACTCCACAGCGAGAGAAATAATTATTGCAGGACGTGTCATCCTCAGCCGAGCGAGTAAATGCATCTGTTGTGTTTAAACCAGTGATAGCGAGATTTCAACACTATTCGGATATGATGCTATGTAAATATCACGTCTGTTGAGACCTAACTGATTTCAGTTTGATGTTGGAGACGAAATTCATCGCAGTAATCACAGATTCCTACATGATTTACACGTGGATTGACGTCGTACATAAATGATTTTTCACCGTTTTAAACAAGAACAGAAAAATATTTACAAACGTGTTTAAAAATTTTATTTTCTTACCCAATTTAGGTCCCGTTTTTCTCCTAGCTAGCTACACCTGCCACATGAGTAATCTCTGTGGCCGAAATATGGATAGCTAGTGTCTGACATTTTAGAACAGCTGGTTGCCATAAAGCTGTCGAGTTATAGTTAACGAAGATCTGTCGATTTGGAACTATTCTGTTAGCTAACGAAGATCTGTCGATTTGGAACTATTCTGTTACTAACGAAGATCTGTCGATTTGGAACTATTCTGTTACTAACGAAGATCTGTCGATTTGGAACTATTCTGTTAGCTAACGAAGATCTGTCGATTTGGAACTATTCTGTTACTAACGAAGATCTGTCGATTTGGAACTATTCTGTTACTAACGAAGATCTGTCGATTTGGAACTATTCTGTTAGCTAACGAAGATCTGTCGATTTGGAACTATTCTGTTACTAACGAAGATCTGTCGATTTGGAACTATTCTGTTACTAACGAAGATCTGTCGATTTGGAACTATTCTGTTACTAACGAAGATCTGTCGATTTGGAACTATTCTGTTACTAACGAAGATCTGTCGATTTTGAACTATTCTGTTAGCTAACGAAGATCTGTCGATTTGGAACTATTCTGTTAGCTAACAAAGATCTGTCGATTTGGAACTATTCTGTTACTAACGAAGATCTGTCGATTTGGAACTATTCTATAAGCTAACGAAGATCTGTCGATTTGGAACTATTCTGTTACTAACGAAGATCTGTCGATTTGGAACTATTCTGTTACTAACGAAGATCTGTCCATTTGGAACTATTCTGTAAGCTAACGAAGATCTGTCGATTTTGGAACAATTATGTTAGCTAACGAAGGGCTGTCGATTTGGAACTATTCTGTTACTAACGAAGATCTGTCCATTTGGAACTATTCTGTAAGCTAACGAAGATCTGTCGATTTTGGAACAATTATGTTAGCTAACGAAGAGCTGTCGATTTGGAACTATTCTGTTAGCTAACAAAGATCTGTCGATTTTGGAACAATTATGTTAGCTAACGAAGGGCTGTCGATTTGGAACTATTCTGTTAGCTAACGAAGAACTGTCGATTTGGAACTATTCTGTTAGCCAACAAAGATCTGTCGATTTTGGAACAATTATGTTAGCTAACGAAGAGCTGTTGATTTGGAACTATTCTGTTACTAACGAAGAGCTGTCCATTTGGAACTATTCTGTTAGCTAACGAAGATCTGTCGATTTTGGAACTATTCTGTTACTAACGAAGATCTGTCGATTTGGAACTATTCTGTTACTAACGAAGAGCTGTCCATTTGGAACTATTCTGTTAGCTAACGAAGAGCTGTCCATTTGGAACTATTCTGTTAGCTAACGAAGATCTGTCGATTTTGGAACAATTATGTTAGCTAACGAATATCTGTCGATTTGGAACTATTCTGTTACTAACGAAGATCTGTCGATTTGGAACTATTCTGTTAGCTAACGAAGAGCTGTCGATTTGGAACTATTCTGTTAGCTAACAAAGATCTGTCGATTTTGGAACAATTATGTTAGCTAACGAAGAGCTGTCGATTTGGAACTATTCTGTTAGCTAACGAAGATCTGTCGATTTTGGAACTATTCTGTTACTAACGAAGATCTGTCGATTTGGAACTATTCTGTTACTAACGAAGAGCTGTCCATTTGGAACTTTTCTGTTAGCTAACGAAGATCTGTCCATTTGGAACTATTCTGTTAGCTAACGAAGATCTGTCGATTTTGGAACAATTATGTTAGCTAACGAAGAGCTGTCGATTTGGAACTATTCTGTTAGCCAACAAAGATCTGTCGATTTGGAACTATTCTGTTACTAACGAAGATCTGTCCATTTGGAACTATTCTGTTACTAACGAAGATCTGTCCATTTGGAACTATTCTGTAAGCTAACGAAGATCTGTCGATTTTGGAACAATTATGTTAGCTAACGAAGAGCTGTCGATTTGGAACTATTCTGTTACTAACGAAGATCTGTCGATTTGGAACTATTCTGTTACTAACGAAGAGCTGTCCATTTGGAACTATTCTGTTACTAACGAAGAGCTGTCCATTTGGAACTATTCTGTTAGCCAACAAAGATCTGTCGATTTGGAACTATTCTGTTACTAACGAAGATCTGTCGATTTGGAACTATTCTGTTACTAACGAAGAGCTGTCCATTTGGAACTATTCTGTTAGCTAACGAAGAGCTGTCCATTTGGAACTATTCTGTTAGCTAACGAAGATCTGTCGATTTTGGAACAATTATGTTAGCTAACGAAGAGCTGTCGATTTGGAACTATTCTGTTAGCCAACAAAGATCTGTCGATTTGGAACTATTCTGTTAGCTAACGAAGATCTGTCGATTTGGAACTATTCTGTTACTAACGAAGATCTGTCCATTTGGAACTATTCTGTAAGCTAACGAAGATCTGTCGATTTTGGAACTATTCTGTTACCTAACAAAGATCTGTCGATTTTGGAACAATTATGTTAGCTAACGAAGAGCTGTCGATTTGGAACTATTCTGTTACTAACGAAGATCTGTCGATTTTGGAACAATTATGTTAGCTAACGAAGGGCTGTCGATTTGGAACTATTCTGTTACTAACGAAGATCTGTCGATTTGGAACTATTCTGTTACTAACGAAGATCTGTCGATTTGGAACTATTCTGTTACTAACGAAGATCTGTCGATTTGGAACTATTCTGTTACTAACGAAGATCTGTCGATTTGGAACTATTCTGTTACTAACGAAGATCTGTCCATTTGGAACTATTCTGTAAGCTAACGAAGATCTGTCGATTTTGGAACAATTATGTTAGCTAACGAAGGGCTGTCGATTTGGAACTATTCTGTTATCTAACATAGAGCTGTCGATTTGGAACTATTCTGTTAGCCAACAAAGATCTGTCGATTTGGAACATTATGTTAGCTAACGAAGGGCTGTCGATTTGGAACTATTCTGTTATCTAACATAGAGCTGTCGATTTGGAACTATTCTGTTAGCCAACAAAGATCTGTCGATTTTGGAACAATTATGTTAGCTAACGAAGGGCTGTCGATTTGGAACTATTCTGTTAGCTAACGAAGATCTGTCGATTTGGAACTATTCTGTTAGCCAACAAAGATCTGTCGATTTGGAACTATTCTGTAAGCTAACGAAGGGCTGTCGATTTTGGAACAATTATGTTAGCTTACGAAGAGCTGTCGATTTGGAACTATTCTGTTAGCTAACAAAGATCTGTCGATTTGGAACTATTCTGTTAGCCAACAAAGATCTGTCGATTTGGAACTATGCTGCTAGCCAACAAAGATCTGTCGATTTTGGAACAATTATGTTAGCTAACGAAGGGCTGTCGATTTGGAACTATTCTGTTAGCTATGTGTTAAACTTTCGACAGGCGAGTTCTGTATCTTGAATTATGTCTTAAGATCTTAGGATTATGTTATCTAAATAATCTGATAGATTATACTTGTCTCATCATACTATATTTCGACGTATGTTTGAATTTCGTTGTCGTTGATGAAAATAAACGCCTGTTATTTTGATTTGTTTAGACTATCAAATTACCTAGAACTGTCCTAAAATGGTCTTTGGACACCTATATACGTCTTTAATTAACAATTATATTTAGGACTTGTCTCAAAATGTGACATCATCGTCAAACTGACTTACGACGAAAACATTTCTTATGACTAGGATAGAAATATGTTAGTCTTAGAATAGATAGCTTCGAAAAACGGGCTCTTGATTATCAATAAGAACTACTTCCCTTTAACTAAAACCCAAACATTTATTCATTCTTTGTAACTATTTTAGTAACATGCAATTTATTTTTAAAATTATTTAAAGTATCTCTATTTTGTATAATACCCGTAATATGTTTACAAGAATACATTTCTTATAATCACAACCATGGCAATAACAATATTTTACAATAACAAAGTAACAAGTGAAAGGCTTCTGTTATAACCCCCGTAATTTTCGTTGTTGTGGATGGTGTTTAGGTGAAGATTAAGGGAATCTGAATGGTAAGAAGTGGTCTTAAAACATGCAAAAATGTTTTCTACATGCACATATGAATTGTTTTAGAGGTAAATAATTTTAAATCTTAACAACGACTGATTAGTCGTTTTTATTAGAGTACGGAACCGATTTAAATAAAATATATTGACATTGATGCACCAGCTAATTACGCGCATAGTAATGGGACCCCAATTTTGGATGTAATCAAACTACTGTTACGAAGTCGAAAACAATTATGTAGTGTTCTTATAATTTCATTTGTTTCACAACCGTCATTTTAAGTAAAAACATTCCAATTTAAAAGTGTTTCGTGATAATTGAAATTTTCTCTGAAGACAAGTGTAAAATAATATATATAACATACCCATTGCTCTTAAGTCACTTCCGATTATGTCTACATTTTGTCTTTGTTGATCCTGGTCTGTAGGGCTAGCATTAAAGGAACATAAGGTCATCAGAAATGATGTTATAACTATACATATGACACGCATTTTCCCCTGTGTTTTAGAGACTTCTTACTAATGAATTGGTTTACGTACATCTAACTGTTGCCAATGCTGTTTTGATTCAAATAGAGAATCAGAATGTTAGTCAGTAATTTATATACATAGGCAATTTACGTCTTAATCTTAAATAATGATTTAAATCAACATAACTGAGTTACTTTTGGTGTCAGAATTTATTTGGAACTTTAGGTTTTGAAATGAGTCTCAATGTCTGTCGAATACAAATTCGCCGTGTATGTGTGTGGGCTGGGGTGGGGAGGTGAAACATCAAAATATGGCATAACTCTTATCTTTCTGTTGCAGTTACGTTCTGCAAACTCTACAAACAAAATTAATCATAAATGTCAAAGAAACAAAATTAAATAAAAACATCTGTGGTTAAAAGAAAGCGAGCATGGTTTAAAGAAACATAAAGGTTTCTTTGTTCTGATATGATGATATCGTGTGAAATCTTCATCAGCCCTTCTTGTCGGTATTTGTATCGTTTTCCCACGAACATACTTGGTCGTAAAGATTACGTTTTAGATGTATAGCCCTATTTAACCGAAAGTAGCATATTATCCATTGAAGAATTCGGTTTCCACAATAACCATTCAGCTGTTATTTTCGAAGCACAAAAAGACTGGAGGATTTTTGGACATTTAATTTAGTGTCGTATCTGCGGGGTGTGTAGTTTATTATAACCGTGTCTATATATTTGGAAGTGTTCTTGGGGACAAGGGATGTGTTTTTACATCCGGATGTTACTCCCGAAAACTGCAGAGGTCAAGGTCGTAGGACATCTTCCTGTTGAGTGCTGTTGTTCTAAAGTTGTATCGAATAACTATATTATATATCGTTTCAGCACAAGGACATTTCATCCGATTTAATCCAAAAAACCAGAACGTCTCATCTCCTTTCTTCACATCCAGTAAAAATAATATATTTACTATTTTGAGCAAAGGCGAAGACATATTTACAGTTGCTGCTATGGTAACTACACATGCATTAAGGAAATATATAGATACAATAGAGAGGACACGTGGGACATGCTGAACTATTTTCTACCAAACGTGATGGTAGTTTACGGCCATTGTACAATCAAAATGCATTTGGATTGTAAACTAGTGCATTTAATTGAAATGAGAAGATGAATTATTCTGCAGACTTTATTTTCAAACCAGACAGATTTTCTTATTAATTACATCTCAAAATATTCACTTCAATACGCAATAAATAAATTATTAAATAATGAAATCTCCAGATATTATTTTTATTTATTATTTATTTATTTATTTATTATTTATTATTTTTTAATTTAATATCGGTTTGTCATGGCATCTGCATGTTCCCAGTGTCAAAATGATTTTACGACGTTGTCATCCATTCATTTGAAATGTTTGATTGATCAAACCCCTAGCAGTTACCAAAACATTCACACTTCTGCCAACACTTGACCATTCATTTGTTAATGTAATAGCGTATTCCTTTACAAATTCTTTGTGCCTTGTGCGCAGTTGAGCTCCGAAACATATATCCGAGATAGACAAATCGAAAGTTTTTGTAAATAATATTCATCAGTAGTTCCAAAAAGATATTACTTAAATTTCCTAAATTTAAGAGAAAGTAAATCTAGCTTAGGAATGATTGTGAAACCGATGCCAGTCAAGAAAATATAACTTATGTCAAGAGGTCGCCAGCTATAGGCAAAACATGTGCGTTGGGATAATGGCATTATACAGAATGGTTCTTTATAGCGCCAAGCTTACCTTGACACGGGATCTCGTTTATTTTCAGTTCACACCTTCAAGATGCCTGATTTTTATTCCGTAATGCCGAGTGCTTGAAAGAATAGTTATTACCCACTTAAAAGTCTTGGGTCAGACCCGGCCGGGGATTGAGCCCACAATTTCCAATTCACGATGCGAGCACTCTACCAACTGAGTTACTACAGTGTTTTTTACATAAAAAGAGGTATCAGAGATATACAGTATGGAAAGAAAATGTGCCATGTGCCAAATTGAGGTCGTCAAGATCAGGGGACCATAAAAGTTTTAAGCAATTGAGTGGGAGAGTAAACCCAATTCAATCAATCTCTAATAATTTATTTGGACCTTTAGGTTTTGAAATGAGTATCAATGTCTGTCGAATACAAATTCGCCGTGTATGTGTGTAGGCTGAGATGGGAAGGTGGAACATCAGATTACAGGACCTGTTGCCTGTTACGTTCTGCAAGCTAAATAAACATTACCGGTACTGTCAAAAACTTTATCATAAATGTAAAAGAAAAAAAATACATCTGTGATAAAAACTTTAATCGAGCATCGTTGAAATGAACATAAAGGTTTCTTTGTAATTTTATATGTCCATCAATCTTTCTTATCTGTATTTGTATCGTTTTCTCATGAGGATACTGGGGCGTTAACCGTATAACGAGTATTTATTTCTTCATATCAATCATATCCTACGTGATAATATTCTGTGAAGACATTTTATATATATGCATTATGGAATTGGCCTGGCCCCCGTTTCACAACCATTTCTTAACTAAAATTTATCTTAACTTAAATCTGGCAAAATTTAAAATCCATAATTTTGTCAATTTTCAAGATATTTGGGAATTGATGGTCTCATGTTAAAGATCACTTCTAGATTAAAATATTGCCATTTAGTTGTGACAAAATGATTGATTAGTAGTTCCTAAAACAAATTTCCAAAATTAGCTAAATTTAAGTTAAGAGAAATCTTAGCTAAGAATGAGTGTGAAACCAGGGTCTGTATAGCTATATAAAACAAAAAAATTATTATGTGCTGGATAAATGCAATTAAGATATAGCACATGGAAACACAAACAAATAACACACGAGATAAGTTATAAACTCAGATTGAGACCAATAATAATAAAACTCGACGGTCGCAGAAAACAATTGTAAAACAAGGTGTTCAGAGAACACTATCTCCCCCCGCCCCGCAGTGGTGAACGTTACCGAATTCCATACAGAGAGATTAAAAAACAGAAACCTGTAAAATATGTTTAATAACCTGAGTTTTTTTTATGTTCAAGTTTTCAACAGAAATTGCTACATAAACAAGGCTGTAGTGGCCATTTATAGGTTTTTGATACACTACATTTCGGAAACTACATGTTTTACATAAACACGTGTTAAATGTGTTTAATAGCATGTGTTCTATTTTCTATGTCTAACATTTAAAAAAATCTGTACATAAATAAGGCTTAAATGGCCATTTATAGTAAAAACAGCCAATTTAAAGACACTGTATTTCCAGAAAAACTGTTTACAGAAAAACTTGTTAAATGTTTTTAATAATCTGAGTTGTATTATCTATGTTAACAATTTCAACAAAATCGGTACATAAATAAGGCCATAATGTCCATTTATGGGTTTTTGCTATTTATGGTAACAGCGGCCATCTTGGATATGCTAGACCGCTGTTGAGGACTTCACTTACCACTCACTACCAAAATAAATCAACTGACCAAGTTTCAGCTCAATCGAATGTACCGTGTATTCTTTCAAATGCACGGAAACCAAATTATCAACACACAAATACACATGTACAGTGGTATTACTAAATCCCCCTCACCCCTGAGGGCAGGGGGATATATAATAACACGACCTGAAGTTCAGATACTATTATAGTCCAATCACTCATTCAGTAAGGAATACCGATATGACCTTAAAAAGGTCATGGATTACTTACCTCAAATTTCATTAATGCTATATGTAGATCTGTTATAACATGTGTATTAAATTATTTGGTTAAATTTCTTATAATTAGTCTAAAAACAAGAGGCCCATGGGCCTGATACGCTCACCTGATAACTAATGGCTAGCTGATAGATTTAAAGAACACATAAATACTAAACCCCAAGCCTTTTTTCTTTACATCATGATAACCAGTGTATCAATACCTACAACATTCTAATATACATGCCTATACAAAAATTTTATAGTATTCGAGATAATTAACCATTTTGGTATTGTTTTGCATGTGACTTTGACCTTTGAACCCATGACCTTTTTTCTATACATCAAAATGATTCTTGTATTGATACCTACAACATTCTAATATACATTCCTATACAAAAAGTTTATAGTTTTTGAGATAATTAACCATTTCGGTATTGTTTCACATCAGTGACCTTGACCTTTGAACTCATGACCTTTTTCTATACATCAAAATGATCGTTGTATCGATACCTACAACATTCTAATATACATGCCTAAACAAAAAGTTTATAGTTTTCGAGATAATTAAACATTTCCGTATTGTTTCGCATATGTGACCTTGACCTTAGAACTCATAACCTTTTTCTATATATCAAAATGATTGTTGTATCAATACCTACAACATTCTAATATAAATGCCTATACAAAAAGTTTATAGTTTTCGAGATAATTAACCATTTCGATATTGTTTTGCATCTGTGACCTTGACCTTTGAACTCATGACCTTTTTCTATACATCAAAATGATCGTTGTATCAATACCTACAACATTCTAATATATATGCCTATACAAAAAGTTTATAGTTTTTGAGATAATTAACCATTTTGGTATTGTTTTGCATCTGTGACCTTGACCTTTGAACCCATGACCTTTTTCTATACATCAAAATGATCGTTGTATCAATACCTACAACATTCTAATATACATGCCTATACAAAAAGTTTATAGTTTTTTAGATAATTAACCATTTCAGTATTGTTTCACATCTGTGACCTTGACCTTTGAACCCATGACCTTTTTCTATACATCGAAATGATTGCTGTGTCAATACATACAACATTCTAATATACATGCCTATACAAAATGTTTATAGTTTTCGAGATAATTAACCATTTCGGTATTGTTTCACATCAGTGACCTTGACCTTTGAACCCATGTCCTTTTTCTATACATCAAAATGATCCTTGTATCGATACCTACAACATTCTAATATACATGCCTAAACAAAAAGTTTATAGTTTTCGAGATAATTAAACATTTTCCTATTGTTTCGCATATGTGACCTTGACCTTAGAACTCATAACCTTTTTCTATATATCAAAAAGCCTATACAAAAAGTTTATAGTTTTCGAGATAATTAACCATTTCGATATTGTTTTGCATCTGTGACCTTGACCTTTGAACTCATGACCTTTTTCTATACATCAAAATGATCGTTGTATCAATACCTACAACATTCTAATATACATGCCTATACAAAAAGTTTATAGTTATTTAGATAATTAACCATTTCAGTATTGTTTCACATCTGTGACCTTGACCTTTGAACCCATGACCTTTTTCTATACATCGAAATGATTGCTGTGTCAATACCTACAACATTCTAATATACATGCCTATACAAAATGTTTATAGTTTTCGAGATAATTAACCATTTCGGTATTGTTTCGCATCTGTGACCTTGACCTTTGAACCCATGACCTTTTTCTAGACATCAAAATGATCGTTGTATCGATACCTACAACATTCTAATATACATGCCTATACAAAATGTTTATAGTTTTCGAGATAATTAACCATTTCGGTATTGTTTTGCATATGTGACCTTGACCTTTGAACCCATGACCTTTTTCAATACATCAAAATGATCGTTGTATCAATACCTACAACATTCTAATATACATTCCTATACAAAAAGTTTATAGTTTTTGAGATAATTAACCATTTCGGTATTGTTTCACATCAGTGACCTTGACCTTTGAACTCATGACCTTTTTCTATACATCAAAATGATCGTTGTATCGATACCTACAACATTCTAATATACATGCCTAAACAAAAAGTTTATAGTTTTCGAGATAATTAAACATTTCCGTATTGTTACGCATATGTGACCTTGACCTTAGAACTCATAACCTTTTTCTATATATCAAAATGATTGTTGTATCAATACCTACAACATTCTAATATAAATGCCTATACAAAAAGTTTATAGTTTTCGAGATAATTAACCATTTCGATATTGTTTTGCATCTGTGACCTTGACCTTTGAACTCATGACCTTTTTCTATACATCAAAATGATCGTTGTATCAATACCTACAACATTCTAATATATATGCCTATACAAAAGTTTATAGTTTTTGAGATAATTAACCATTTTGGTATTGTTTTGCATCTGTGACCTTGACCTTTGAACCCATGACCTTTTTCTATACATCAAAATGATCGTTGTATCAATACCTACAACATTCTAATATACATGCCTATACAAAAAGTTTATAGTTTTTTAGATAATTAACCATTTCAGTATTGTTTCACATCTGTGACCTTGACCTTTGAACCCATGACCTTTTTCTATACATCGAAATGATTGCTGTGTCAATACATACAACATTCTAATATACATGCCTATACAAAATGTTTATAGTTTTCGAGATAATTAACCATTTCGGTATTGTTTCACATCAGTGACCTTGACCTTTGAACCCATGTCCTTTTTCTATACATCAAAATGATCCTTGTATCGATACCTACAACATTCTAATATACATGCCTAAACAAAAAGTTTATAGTTTTCGAGATAATTAAACATTTTCCTATTGTTTCGCATATGTGACCTTGACCTTAGAACTCATAACCTTTTTCTATATATCAAAAAGCCTATACAAAAAGTTTATAGTTTTCGAGATAATTAACCATTTCGATATTGTTTTGCATCTGTGACCTTGACCTTTGAACTCATGACCTTTTTCTATACATCAAAAACCTACAACATTCTAATATACATGCCTATACAAAAAGTTTATAGTTATTTAGATAATTAACCATTTCAGTATTGTTTCACATCTGTGACCTTGACCTTTGAACCCATGACCTTTTTCTATACATCGAAATGATTGCTGTGTCAATACCTACAACATTCTAATATACATGCCTATACAAAATGTTTATAGTTTTCGAGATAATTTACCATTTCGGTATTGTTTCGCATCTGTGACCTTGACCTTTGAACCCATGACCTTTTTCTATACATCAAATGATCGTTGTATCGATACCTACAACATTCTAATATACATGCCTATACAAAATGTTTATAGTTTTCGAGATAATTAACCATTTCGGTATTGTTTTGCATATGTGACCTTGACCTTTGAACCCATGACCTTTTTCTATACATCAAATGATCGTTGTATCAATACCTACAACATTCTAATGTACATGCCTATACAAAAAGATTATAGTTTTCGAGAAATTTAACCATTTCAGTATTGTTTCACATCCGTGACCTAGACCTTTGAACCCATGACCTTTTTCTATACATCAAAATGATCATTGTATCAATACCTACAACATTCTAATATACATGCCTATACAAAATGTTTATAGTTTTCGAGATAATTAACCATTTCGGTATTGTTTCACATCTGTGACCTTGACCTTTGAACACATGACCTTTTTCTATACATCAAAATGATCGTTGTATCAATACCTACAACATTCTAATATACATGCCTATACAAAATGTTTATAGTTTTCGAGATAATTAACCATTTCGGTATTGTTTCGCATCTGAAACCTTGACCTTTGAACCCATGACCTTTTTCTATACATCAAAATGATCGTTGTATCGATACCTACAACATTCTAATATACATGCCTAAACAAAAAGTTTATAGTTTTCGAGATAATTAAACATTTCCGTATTGTTTCGCATATGTGACCTTGACCTTAGAACTCATAACCTTTTTCTATATATCAAAATGATTGTTGTATCAATACCTACAACATTCTAATATAATGCCTATACAAAAAGTTTATAGTTTTCGAGATAATTAACCATTTCGATATTGTTTTGCATCTGTGACCTTGACCTTTGAACTCATGACCTTTTTCTATACATCAAAATGATCGTTGTATCAATACCTACAACATTCTAATATATATGCCTATACAAAATGTTTATAGTTTTCGAGATAATTAACCATTTCGGTATTGTTTCGCATCTGTAACCTTGACCTTTGAACCCATGACCTTTTTCTATACATCAAAATGATCGTTGTATAGATACCTACAACATTCTAATATACATGCCTATACAAAAAGTTTATAGTTTTCGAGATAATAATTATAATTAGAGGTAAAAAAAATTAGGTCACGACCTTCACAATCGACCTTGACCTCATTTTGAAGATACTAACAAGAAGATGTCAAAACTGAAAACCCCATGTCATTATCTGGTCAAATAGTCAAGTTATAACAATTTGAGGCTATTTTACGATTTTTTCAAAATTAAACGCAAAAACGCGTAACCTATTTTTTATCCGAATTTCACAAAATGAACAAACTATAGGCTTAAGACCCTAGAGAAGCCAAATATCACATCAGATTTTTTCTCCAATCAGTACTTTCGGAGAAGAAGATTTTTTAAGATTTTTGCACCCCTAGGTCACCTTGACCTAGTTATGGTAGCCATAGCAACTCCACGAACAAATCTGAATTGCACCGGCCCATATATACTTCTGACAAAGTTTCATCAAAAACTGTCCAGTAGTTTCAGAGGAGAAGTCGAAAATAGGTGTTAACGACGCACACACGCACACACGCACACACGCACACACGCACATACACACGCTGCGCTATGCCATAAGCTCACATGACCTTCGGTCAGGTGAGCTAATAACAAAATATAAAAAACCCGGTTTTTATCAAACGAGCTTCTGTATTTAGATGATGCGCGCGCATCACGTAGTAATATGCATTATCGCCAATATTTTTTCCTGCGAAACTGATCATATGACTTGAAATCCCCAATTAACCGAATGATTTAACCTAAATATACAAAACCGAAAGTACAAAGTTCGATAACTTCAAAAACTGAGGACACCAACTCGGTTTAAGATAACAAATCGCTGGTGTGACAGCACATTTCCCTCTTGATATACTACTGGTATATCACTAATGTCCATAAAATATCAATTCATTACATGAAAACACTATTCTTTTAAAACTAGTTCAGTTCTTTGATAAAATTATACAGGAGTTCTTTCAGTACTTTGATTTAAAGTCTATGAGCAAAAACACACAGATAATTAATACTAGTAAAAAGGATACAAATCTGTTTACACTGTAGACTTTAAAAATATCAGTTCTGTGATTGGTTTGATATACACCAATGACTTGTCACCTTTAAAAACTTTCACTTTAACCTTTCTAACAAGTCGATCATCTGAAGGTAACACACGTGTTACGAGTCCCATGGGCCATTCCATACGTGAAACACTAACGTCCTTTAACATCACTAAAACACCCGTTTTCAGATTAGGTTGTCATTCGTGCCACTTCCTGCGCTGATGAAGACTCATCACATACTCCTTCTTCCACTTAAACCACAATTCCTCAGCTAAAACTTGAACACACTTCCACTGATTGCGATACATATCTTTAATGTCCAGATTAGAAAAATCAGTTATAAAGTCTGATGCAGGTTTTTGAGTCAGTAGAGTAGAGGCAGAAAGTATTCCTGCTTCTTGAGGATCAGTCGAAACATTGACCAGTAGTCGTGAGTCCATGATTGCAGAAACTTCAGCCATCAGAGTAACGAGTAGTCATGCGTCAGAAGCTTACTCTTCATATCAAGAAACATTGAGTCCAGAATTCTTCCCGCAGTTCCTATCTGGCGTTCCCATACTCCTCCTATGTAAGAAGCATAATGTGGGTTGAATACCCAGATTATCTGTGTGTGTCACGGAGGAAGTTAGTCATTTGAGAATTCTCAATATTTTCCTCGTATAGAGTAAAATCGGCGTAGAGAATTGATAAAGGTAGATGTGCTCATTTCACCAATCAATTCTAGGTGGACTGCCCTGGGTACTAAACACGAAAATAACACAGCCCATGGTTTTGAATGAGATAACCGTCCTCTAGTGTGTCTGGACACTGCATTTCAAGGCCCAAAGACATCTATCCCTACGTAGGTGAATGGCGGGCACGTGTTAATCGATCTCGTGGAAAATCATTCATCTGCTGGAAACTAACTTTTCCACGAAACTTGCGACCATGTATGCATTGCTGAATAACACTTGATACGAGACGTTTAGATTCAACGATAAAGAATCCTGCAGAACTGAGAGCACCCTCGGTAAAATGACGTCCCTGGTGACAAACTTGAGCATGATAGTGGCGCACTAACAGTATGGAAACTTGGTGTTTCTTCGGCATGATAGGATTTTTCTCGGACATTTGTAACCAGATAGGTTCAGTTGTCCACCTACACGAAAAAAGACCATCGCTGTCTAAATACGGTGCTAAACTTATTATAGTGATGTTCCATGGTAGTGGTTTTGATTCTTCCAAGCATTTGATCTCTTTTTGGAATGCTTCTTGTTGTGTCTGTCTAAGAATCAAGAGAATCAATCCAACGACGGATGTTGGAATAATCTTACCTTTTCATTGATCATGGATGTAAGCTTGACAACACCACTAACTAACGAGTTCCAAAAAAAAGTTCTTGAAGTGTCTAGAACTTAAAGCAATACAGCTCGTTGTGGTTTTCATGGTCTTAACAACAGGTCTAAGCCAATTGTCGTTATCTGGCTCAATAAAAGGATAGCAATCTGAATGTTCGTAATCTGACTGAATTTCATTCCTTAGAAGTTTGGTTCTTGTAGCCATGTGCTATTTTAAAGATCAGATGCTTGAATACATCGTATGAAATCGTCTCCCGGGTTCTGATCAGTAAAAACATGAGACCACTTAGTAGGCTTAGACAAACGAAGAATTCTGTCAACCCGATTTCCAACATATATGTAAAATCTTCTTATACGATTCCACAAATAACCCAGAACTATCCTGCTGTCAGTGTAGAAGCGAATGCTATTGGGTGTTATATCCAACTGCTCAATGATTGTACGATCAGTTGTACTGCCGTTGCCAACACTGCTGCACACAATTCTAGACGTGGAATAGTATGACCATGCTTGGTTGCAACTTTTTCTTTTCCGAGTAAAAAACTAACGTGATATTGATCTTCAGTAGTCCTGTTTCATAGATATGCAACGGCTGATATGGCATCTTTAGATGCATCTGAAAAGATGTGAACTTCATTGTCCTCAGGACTACAGATGGTGCATGGATGATACTGTCGTTGAATGTGGCAAGAGCTTAGATGGCTAAAAGATTCGCACCAAGACTCCCATTGAACACGGCGTTCTTCTGGTCATGTTTCATCCCAGTCAGCGGTAGATGTGATTAAATAGCGAAACAGTTGCCTCCCCTTAAGTACAACAGGAGCAGCAAATTAAATGGGATCAAACAGACTGTTGGTTGTTGATAGAAGTCCACGTTTAGTATACGGTCTTTCGACAGCATCTGAGGAAAATGTGAAGAAATCACCTGTCAGGTTCCAGTAAAGTCCAAGACTTCTTTGAAGAGGTGGGTTTTCAGAGTGGAGATCAAGGTCCTTGACATCAACTGCAAGGTCTTTCTGGTCCAAAGATTTCAGAACATCTGGCGAGAGTTTGATGCCACTTTGTGTAATTTTATGTTGCCATTGGCCATCAAGGTCTGCTCTGTCCGAGTAACAAGAGAAACGGCAATTTCTGCAGTTGTTGATGAGATTAACCCATCATCCAAATGAAAATTGAAAGTGATAAAACCACGGACATCCGGAGCTGCATCTTAAACTGCTCTACGGAGACTGAAGGTTGCCACGGCTGGGGATGGTGAATTTCCAAATACATGAGATGTCATCCTGTACTCTATAAGTGGGTTCTGCAGGCAATTGTCTTGATACCAAAGAAATCTCAGGAAGTTTCTATGACGTTTGGCTACCTTAAAGCAGTGGAACATCTGTTCGATATCAGCTGTTATGGCAACCTGGTCTTTGCGAAATCTTAAAAGTACACCTAATAGACTGTTGTTTGTGTCTGGTAAAGAAAGAAAAACACTGTTCAATGATACCCCGTTGTGTTTGGCTGATGAGTCAAAGACGCCACGTATTTTGTTCGGCTTCTTGGGGTGATAGACTCAAAAAAAATGGGCGGTGCCAACACTCTTTTCCATCCTGCAACTTCGGTGGAACTTCAGCATGGCCATTGGTTAAAATCTTTCCTATAAATTCTACCGTGAGAGCGCATTCTCTGGGATCCTTCGTAAACTTGCATCAAGGGACAGAGTTCATCGAACTGCTTGAGTCCTGTTGTTTGGCAATACCGGACGATCCAGCTTAAAAGGCACAGGAGCTTCCCAGTTACCATCAGGGTCTTTAGCAAAGTTTGATTCCATGATATGTAAAAACCGCTCGTCTTCGATCGAGAGACCGGGTTTATCACCTTGCGTGGTCCTTTTAAATATATTAAAACCTGGCTCATCTGGCTTAACCTCAAAGCAGTTTGGACAAGGTAGCAAATTATTTGGGCTTCCATTAGCCAAGATGTAAGTCTCGTTAGTTAAAACATGGGGTTGGGTTGGTGAGCATTACCAAGACATACCTCTCCAATGATTACCCATCCTAATTTCAAATGTTGACCGATAGGTCTATCCATAAGTCCAATCTTCTAATCTAAAACATGATGAGCTGCAGGTAGGTAACGACCAATAAGAAGAAGAATGTGTGCACTAGGATCTAAAGCTGGAATATAGTTGACCAACTAACGCAAATAAGGATGATATAGAGCCACTTCCGGAACTGGTATCTCATGCCGAGCATTCAGGATACGGTCACATTTAAACAGAGTTGGCAGTTGAAGACTGGCACTTCCATCTTTGGCCTCTACAGTAAAATCATCAGCTTTCCTGTCAGCAGTAGATACAACTCCAGAGCATGACGACATTAAATACTCTACATAGTTGCCGTGAGTGTCAAAGTGATCAAAAAGTGTGGATCTGGCAAGTGATTGATTACTTTGGTCTTCGATTATGGCATAGAGTCGAAGAGCTCTCTCGGGTTGATGTGCCCTCACTGATTTGCTATATCCGGATTCATCTCTGCATACCTGACTGCATAATGACTTTACACTACTTGGCTTTACTGTTGCCTGCTCCCCTCCTTGATCGGGTAAATGTTCCTCGGGTTGACTGTCGACGTGAAGTGCTGTGAAATGATGGGCGCTTTTGCATTCTTTGTATTTTACTCTAGCATCACAGTTCTTAAATCAATGCTTATCCTGTCGACAACATTTAAAGCAAATTGATTTCTTCCTTAGGAACTTTTTCCTGTCTACTATTGCCAATTTTCGGAATTCCCGACATTTGTTGAGTTTGTGATTAGTGCGATGGAATGGACAGAACGGTTGATTAGAATCAGCGTCTGATACATCTGTCTTCTGTGTGTTAACTTTCGACCTGTTCTGTGTTTGGTTTCCATGTGACATTGGTTGAGTCCTAGAACGAACACTGGGGACACTCTGTTCATACTGGAGCCCTGTGTCATTCTTCATGCGGGTTTTGTCACTGATAAAGTCTCTGAAGTATGGAAATGGCGGATAGGGTACTTGGTAATCCTGTTTATACTTGTGAGCACGTGTAGTCCACTTCTCCTGGATTCCTTGTGGCAACTTGCTGACTATTGGTATAATTCCAGATGATGAGTTGTAATATGATAGCAAGTCCTTATAATTCAAGTTCGGCATGTTGGCATCAATTTCTGACAGGATGTCATGAAGGTCATAAAACTTGGAGGTGTCAAACTTGGTCAATTTGGTGAAAGAATTAAGTTTACGTTTCAAAGTATCCTCAATGACCTCTGGACTACCATACCTTTGATCCAGTCTTTCCCATATGAGGCATACTTCTCTAGACGGATTTAATGGATTGGATGACCGGAGACTGGCGGCTGCCTGACGAGAAGAGTTTGGTCCAAACCACTTAACCAAGAGGTACATTTCTTCCATTAGAGTGACAACAAGGTCCTTTAATATGCTCTGAAAACTGGACTTCCACATAATGTATGTTTCTGGTATATCCTGGAATTTACTTAGCCTGGAGAAAAGCGGTTCTTTCTGAAGAAGGAAACTTGTAAACTCTTGAGCCTCTCTAGTATTTGATGAAGCTAGTGTGTAAACAGATGCTTGTGGATTCAGTGTAACTCCAACCCCTGTCCTTAAAATCCCATCTGATGTGTCTTGGAATAGCATTTCTTTCATCTTAGATGACAGTTGTTTTTCAATTGAATGTTTACTCAGTGGTGAAGTAACAATTCCAGATAAGCTATTTGGTGATATTCCGAGATTGTCTATGGACATATGAGTACGCAAAATACCTGCTTGACTAGTATTTACTATAGGCGTAGGAACAACTGTCACCGGAAGTGATTCATCTGAGAGCTGAGGACAGTAGAAGGGTCTAGAAGAATGTTCACAGTTGACTTTTGGATGTGAGCGTGTGACACGACAGGTTGGTGGAGCGGTGAACTTCAAACCGAATGAGATGCAAGTCCTGGTCTAGTACGAGGTGCTTGTAGAGGGGTGCCTATGTGTGATGATGTCGCAGTAACCTTTTCTGGGATCACCGATGTGACTGCATTAGATACAGGATTCACGCTATAGGGCAGCTGTAGATAATATTTTGTGTTAGATGTAACTGACTGAAGATGAGGCACTGAAGTGGTATTTGAAGACACAGTTTGAACTACGTCGTGGGAGAAGTAGACGTGGGCAAGGACTCAGAAACAGTAGAAGCAAGCCTTTGATTTTGATCCTCAACATACTTGTTAGTTCCAGCAAACGTTTCACTATTAAGGTCATTTGAATTGACATGTCGCTGACGCTGTCATTATCTGTCAGTTTTTCCATAAACACCCTATGCTTAACTTCAGCTTTGTCTAACTCTTGTTCGGCTGTAGGAATAGCCAGATCTGCCTGTAAGGCTGCTTGTTTTTGAATAATTTCTGCTTCCTTCATTGCATCTTTAAGCTTAACTTTTTAGCCTCCATTTCTACTGTTTGTTTCAGATACATGACAGACACTTTCGATGAGCTAAAGGAAGCCCTAGAGTTAAGGGATGACCTTGAAGCTTTGTGTGATGATGACCTTGAACTTTTGACTTAATGTTGGGGTTCTCCTGAGCATCTGACACTGAACTTGTGTGAGGTTCATCCGATTTGAGGGTTTCTTGAGGTTCTGAGATTTCATCGGGATGCGTTTCATTAACCAGGGTGTCAATTTCAATGATAGTCCTGTCAAACCGTCCCTTATCACTAGTATAAATCAAATTGACTGATGAACGTTCCAAATTACTATTTTCGTTACGGTTTCTGTTGAGAAAGTTCATAAATGATGACGCCGAGTCTTCGTAGTCTGGATAAAACAAGGCTATCTTTATATCCTGAGAGTTCGCTTAGAGGCATGGAGAGATAGTTCATATCTAAATACCTGTCCATTACAAGCTTCTTCTTCTGGCTTCTTCTTCTGTACTATGAGACGATGACCATCAAACAAGGATTCATATAAACCAACGCCCTTTTCTGTCAGAGTTCTGGAGCGTGTACCAGCCATGTTGAATCGCAGATCATTGTGTCTTTACTATGCTGTGTAGCACTTTTATTTTAAATCAAATAATACCATAAACCTCCAGAGAAGGTAAAGAACTACAATGTACAATGCAGCAAACAATAAACATGATGGTCAAATAACATGTACATAATAAATACAAAACATGACTCATACAACTCCATAATGTCTCTAAAATACTACCCATTTACATAAATATAATCTTTCATTAATGTCGCTTGATAATTTAAATAATATCACAAAATTACGTATAAGGCAATGTTAATGATAAAGCAGGGTGCATTCCGATATAAAAATGAAAATACAATATAATACGCGATAAAATACAAATAAAGATGAAAAAATAATAATTCGAATAATTATTAAAGAACTTACACAATGGTGGCATCAATTCAAAGAAGATTGATTACTGTATAGCGCCGCCAACTTTTCCCGCGAAACTGATCATGTGACTTGAAATCCCTAATTAACCGAATGATTTAACCTAAATATACAAAACCGAAAGTACAAAATTCGATAACTCCAAAAATGAAGGATTTAGACCGACACCAACTCGGGTTAAGAAAACACATCGCTGACGTGAGATAAACAACGTTAAGTATCACAGGTAACTGGGGAATGAATTTTAAGCATTTAATAATGAAATAAAAATAGCGTATCACATATCTTTTTTTTTATCCATAACCTGTGTTAAGTATGACTGTTTTGAAAATACTAATACAATGGCGTACTGGCTTTCTCCAATATGTAGAAATAAGTAATTCAATCACGTGAACCTATCAGATCAAGCACTTAATGCACAAATTTATTTATAAATGTTTAGTATATTGCAGCAATTAAAGAAATTGCATGCATGCATGACAGTATGCTGTTTTAGTTTTTTGCTGGTTCAAGTTACGAACTGTGTATGCTTCTGGTTTCTTTCAAACATTCAGAATCCTACCCTGCAATGCTTTCTGAAACACTTCTGAAACAACTACAAAAATTTAGTCGAGAAAGATATTCTATCTAAAGTTGTAATGAAGATTGAGCTCTGTTTATTGCGAATCATATTAAACGGAAAGCGTAACATATCTTCACGGAAAGCATAACACAGAGCTCTGGTCGGGAAGCGTAACATTTATACCACTCCGCCTAAACAAAACATAGAATTTCACTTAAAAGCCGAGTAAAGCTTCTGTTTTCGCGAGTTTATAAAAGTAAAGACATTTCTTGAGAAGTTTGAGTAGAAACGTCATTTGAATCTAAAACCGTTTTATTAAAATCAGCTGCTAAACAAAAGCACCTGCCAAAAACGGAAATGTTAAAGGTACGTGAAAAATATGAGTATTTCTTTCAAGTTTTTAAATGAGGTAGTGAAATGCCATCAAATATAATGTGACTAACTTCTGTTAAAGATTCGTTTTATAAAGTTATAATGAAAATAGTCATCTCTTCTCTTAAACGTAAAGCGTAACGACCATAAATGTATGATTTTACTCGGACGTAAATTAAAACCGACGGAATACTCCGACGTAAATGAAAAACGGTGTATCAGGATTATCCCCGTGTATTATGTTTTATATAAATAAATAAATAAATAAATAAATAAATACCTAAATAAATAAATAAATAAATAAATAAATAAATAAATAAATAAATAAATAAATAAATAAATATGATTGATCGATTTCAAAGTTTGATATTTTCAATATTCGTAATAAATTATAAAATATTCCCCGATGTACACCTGATATTTGATATACCCTTATTTGATTTTAAATAAACAACTTGCGAGATGCACTCGAGCATTAATCTTGATGTGGTATTTATTACAGTTTATAATTTATTATATTCAATTTTGTTTGTTTGTCGTGATATTTTATCATAACATAAACAATTTATATACTTATAGAACTTCTAATTTGTATTTCAGTCAGAACGTGAATGAACAAATCGAAAATAAAATTTGGATGTAAATATTTATCAGTTATAAACCGATTATTTCCCTTTGTAAATAACTAGAAGTGATTACCTCCCTTTGGATATATATTAATCTGTACATTCTGTGTATTGGCCTTCCTATCTCCGTTGGTTGATAATATTGCTGAATATTGCTGACTATCACTTTACATTGCAGAATTCCACTGCTTATTGGTAGTGTCGCATTTTGATTACACACGCTGCGGATGAAGCTAGCTAAACGGAAGGCGCTTACCCTTCCGTATTACCCGGCCTCACTTCCGTAATGTAAGTTCACGTGTTTTAACGTATTTTGCAATCTCCAAAGTTATTACTTTGCTTTGGGATTTTGGTTTGATATGGATTGTGGCCCCATTAGTTTCACAATCATTCCTTAACCGATTAGGGTTTACCTTTGGTTTAAATATAGCAAATTATTGCGATCCTTTATGGAATTACAAATGGATACCTTTGACAAAACTAACTTGATTTCAATGTTTTAAGCTAAAAATGACCTTCAAAATGCCACCTCAAATTCCCGAATATCTTAAACAATAAAAAAGATTATAAATATTTATAATAAGTTTGCCAGATGTAAGTTAAGGAAAATCTTAGTGCAAGAATGATTGTAAAACTTGTGTCTATATGACGAAGTTTTCTCACAAGAATTCCAAGAGTGTATATTGGCGGTCTTAAATTAGCTTTGCCGTTTGTTTCATGATCTGTACTCGCACTATTTGGTATTATAGACGTTGTATAGATGAGGAGACAAGACGCCGAGTAATATTTTACCATTTTGATTCGAACCAATCAATATTTGTGTTTGAATACTGATGGATATTATTTAAGTCTGGTAGGGAATTTCGAATTTCATTTCAATGCACAGGTTTTGTCCACCATCGAACCATGCAGATAAATCCGACATTTGACAGGAATACACGAATGGGTACTAACCAAACCTATCTGACGCTTATATTTATCAACTTCGTCCAATTTTTTTTTTTTTTTTTTTTTTTTTTTGTATTTTTAAACCATTTATACAATAACAAGTCCGCCCGGTATTAACCTTTATAATCCAATACACAATGACAGGTCAAGTACTTGATAATCCTAAAAAGTAAATAAAGCTTAATAAACATCTATAATCGTATAAAACTCACTTAAGTGTAACCCGTCTGTATGCGAAACTACTAACATATACAGTTATGTACGGGTATGTGTACCGTTATAGGCATGCGCGAAATAGAAAGCGTGCCTATCAACGAGAAATCCGATTATAGAGATATATACAGTATAGTGAAATTAGTTGATTTATATATAACAATGTGACAATATGACTACCTGAAATCAGCAGATATACTTTCACTTATTGATGTTTTACATTTTATGTTGCCTCCATTTTTTCTGATTGTCATTAGACCACACGTGACATGGAGTGATCTATTCTGGATATTTAACTGTGTTTTTTGATATATTAGAAGATAATCGAACGTCAAGGTGCGAAATGATCGATAAGAACTTTTATCAGTGTTATAATTGATTTTTGAATTATCAATATTAACGTAATCATAGACGTCCTCGTCGGTCGGATCACACAGGTTGCTGTAATTACCAACTTTAATGATTATTTAGTGCTTCATGTTATATCTAACTGGATATATTATAAGTAAGTTAGTGTATTAGTACTGTAGTGCATTAGTGGTCCTTTAACATGGAGGTTATAAATGTGACTAATAATGGCACTAAAGTTGACCTTCAGTTTTTACAGAAAGGGAAACAAGCTTTTGAAAAAAGACCAATACAAGCCATAACTGTTAACAAAAAAGACGGGAGTTTATCATGGATGCCACATCCGACAACAGTCTCACCGTCACCAACTTCCAAAATCGAAATACGGAGAGGATTTAAAGGACCGTCACCTCTTAAAAACATAACTACCAGTGACACACCGACAACAGAAGCCACTTCCAGGGGTACTGAGATGACCATGAGGGGTAGAAGTATTTCTCCATCTAAAGCTTTGCTGGGAGAAAGCCCGATTATAAACCCCAGTGAGTCGGTGTCTTCTACAAAGTCACATAGAAATTTGGCATTAGAGTTTGACCTTCCGTCTCTGTCAGATTACGTACCCTCTAAAGGACCGAGTCGCCGGAGTATAACCAACCCAAAGGTAAGTTGAATCCTATTGTATGTTGTTCGCACTGTTGTTTATGTTCTTCATATATCGTCTTGAGATCCGAAAACAGCGTCCACCTTCTAGCTCCATATGCCGAATACGAATGTTGGCCGAAGTTCGGAGCTTGGTACCGTCTTTGCTCAGTGTGAATTTGCAATTTCCTACTAGAGGAACCCCGTCAAATGGCACCACTCACTTCCAATCATGTTTTGCCGGAACCGGTAGCAAAGCTAGTTCTCTGGCGCTTATTGCTAGGGCATTTCATATCCGGTATCAAAGATTTTTACGATACTTATACAGACCCCTGTACTTATGAATTTTTTCACTGTCTGAATAATCTCAAAATATTTAATAGTTGTTGACATCAATTTTCTATTTCACATTATTACCGCCTGATTTAAGCTTTTTATGTGAATATTGAACTTCAGCTGTTAATCGGAATCGTTCACCCATGTATCACTTTTTAAATAATGTAACCTTTTTGTAACATTCAACTATATCCTATAGAGTACATGGGTATTTAATGACTTTTCACATTCAATCTTGTGTGTGCATATTAAAGGAAATATAAAGTTTTATCTAACATTAGACTAGTTTTTCTACGAAATACAAGTTTTATCAAACACGCATGATACAAAATCTTGTATCACCACAGTGTCACCACACTGTGGTGATACAACATTGGCGGTAAAGTGCACGTGCACGTTCTCATTGTGACCTCATTAGGGAGAATGTAGAACAAATGTCACAAAATAGTTCAGTGGTTTTCTGCGGTAAAATGTAATTTTTTCACATTAAGTATGGTTTTGTAATTATTTTAAATAACCTAATTGGAAATGTTAGATAAAAATATTATATACACAGTGTGTAGGTACAACCCTCAGTATCGGGTCGAGTCCTTTTTTCGTAGCCGTATCACTACGAGTCGCGCTTGCGCGACGAGTAGTGATACAGCTACGAAAAAAGGACGAGACCTGATACGAAGGGTTGTACCTACACACTGTGTATATAATATGTATTTATTAGGAGTTATTACGGTTTATTTTCTTTTCATATTTGCGTTATGCGTGCCTCTTGTTTTCACTTTTGCCAAATGTTTGTTTTTTAACTACAAATTGTGTCCTATTTTATCTATAAAGCATGTAACTGGTTAAGTTATACTTAGCTGTAGTCAGATCCACAAAGAACACACTACAACCAATCACAAAAAGCCTGAAGACATACAACAAACACGATAAATGAAGCACAATTATACAACTTTCGACTTTGGCTTCCTCGTGAATACTGAGAAAACCGAGTCTGGTAGCGTGATTCAATTGCATTAAATAACCGCAAAGACATTAGCGAATACATTTTGGTATATATTATAATTTCGATAGTAAAATGCAAAGTATACGTTTTATTTTTTAATACTTTATTTCATAAAACAATCAATAAATTTAAACATAAGAACAAGGTAGATGTATAATCTTTACATAAAGTTATTTGCATCATATTCTGTTTTAAGAATAAAGAAAGAAGACATGTTACAATTGAAGTACCGAGTGCTTTGTTTGCAAAACTGGTTGTATTGGAACAGCCGAAACATCAAAGCTTTCCTAATTAAACATGTATAAATGCACTGATGTCCTCTGATTTTGGCTATTGTCACAGAATATATTCAAAACACGCCTACAACATAAAAAATACACTATTAAACTTTTTAAACATTTTCCAAAACGAAACGCTAAAAATATCATCCACTAAGCTTTAAGTACCAATTTATTACATACATGGAAGTGAAGACTGTATTAGCTTACCGGAGTGAGGGATAGAAAGTAAAGTCCTCTCGTGTGACAAATATATGTAAAACAAAAACTAGGGTTTATAACTAATTACATTGAACAAGGCACGTTTAATGTTTTATAATGATAAAAAAAAATGAAGGAAAAAATCTGTTCTGAGACAAGCTAGAATTCTTCTAAACTAGAATGGAATTATATAGTATGTAATACAACAATCTTCAAATACTGTGCAGCATTCATACTGAAGCGGCTATAAACAATAACTCGCACTGTCCCCAGGTTTACAATCATTTCGTAACTGAAATTTTGTAAAATTTCAACTCTATATGATTTTGTTAGTTTTCTAGATATTCATAAATATAAGGTTTCATTTTGAAGGTCACTCTGAGCGAATTACATCTACATTCTAATTTGTTATTGAAAATTTTTATTCGTAGTACTGTCATATACCACTTTTTAAATTCAATAATAAAATGTTTTCAAAAAGCGGTTTTGTCATATATCACTTTTTGAATGTGGTTAATGATTAAATACAAAAAATGGTATATGCCATTACCAATATTGTCAAAATTGTCAGATTTAAGTTAAGGAAAATCTTAGTTAAGGAACGATTTAAAACTGGGGCCTGTGTTCACAAATTTACTGTTTATGCAAATGTTCCGCGTTTGAACATATCCAAACACCCTTATGAAACTTTTCTGTTTTCTGAATGTTGTTTTAAGATATATTTTTTTATTAAAATACATGTATTTCCTTCATAAAGGTCTCACAATTATTTTTATTTAAATGAATCCGATCAGGTTTCAGGGATATTTAAAACGTTCTTTGGTCTTTGGTAACATTTAAATTTCAAATTATTAAGTAATAACTAACTTGATACTTTAATTGCAGCATGTACCATTTATAGAATAATTATGACTATGGATCTTTAAAAAAAATCACAGACCGCGTATTTAAAATGGTTAAATTTGTAATCGAAAGTTTCAGTAAAATATATCCATGATATCATAACTAGCGTTAGTTTTCTGATAAAAATTTAGTTACAACACAAGAATTAATATAGACAACTATAAAACAAAAGCTGTATATAGAATGTGTATTATAAAGTCTTAATATTCACGATCAGAATGTTTTGAAACTAAGCACTTATAATCTATCGTTACCAAAATAGATAAATAGTGATATTTATAAAATATTGATCTTGTTCTGAAACATTTAAAATCAAATACTCACCTGTAAAAATATAATTCCTCTCAAACCTGAACATTGTCGTTAAAATACAGCCAGACATGTTTGTAAAGGCCACCCAAGGAAACCTGTAAAAGCGGCCTTTATGGGCAAGGTGGCCTTTATATCAGTACAGGTTCAAATAATATGAATATAGACAATTGGGATATAATTCTACTGGACTTTATAAGCAGGTGGCCCTTATATAGAGGTGACCTTTAAGACAGGTTGGACTGTATAAGCAGGTGGCCCTTATATAGAGGTGACCTTTAAGACAGGTTGGACTGTATAAGCAGGTGGCCCTTATATAGATGTGACCTTTAAGACAGGTTGGACTGTATAAGCAGGTGGCCCTTATATAGAGGTGACCTTTAAGACAGGTTGGACTGTATAAGCAGGTGGCCCTTATATAGAGGTGACCTTTAAGACAGGTTGGACTGTATAAGCAGGTGGCCCTTATATAGAGGTGACCTTTAAGACAGGTTGGACTGTATAGGAAAACACCTACACTGAAATAAAATAGAACACCTGATTATTTGGAGAAACAAAAAAGGAACGGTTATTGGGGAAAAAGGGACAATAGAATACCTTGTTATTGGGGAAACAAAAACGGGACGACAAAAACACTAAAGATTGAATGCCATAGTTATATGAAGCATACTTGAATGTAACCTGAATCACAAAGAATAATATATGATGGAACAAGGTACATGTAAAAACAAATAATGCATGTATGCAATATATGAATCTACCCCGATTTCATATAGTAACTTAGCATGTCCACTTAAAGATGACTATCTCTGTCTTTGGCTAAAACTGGGCATGACAAGCCAAAGGCCAGTGGTGTACCCAACTTTGCACAGGACCTAAAAATGCGAAGCCAAAGTTCGACCAGACGAGTCTCTGACATTGGACAGAAACTGAACACGCCAAACCAAAGGTGACCAGGCGTGTCCCCGACTTCGTACAAACACTGAACATTATATAGGCGACCAATGGTGTAATTTAATTTCGTTTATAGGGTTAAAAAAAATTGCACACCTTGGTGGTCCCTAATTTGGCTACATTTGAGTACGACTTGTCACGATGTATACAAAATATGAATAGAGTGTATTAAATAACGGTTCTCTTTTGTATCAGTTCAGTCGTTAACATATGATAGTTTTGTACTAACATGTATTTCCACGATAAAAATTATTGTTTTACGAGTTCAAAATGTCAAGGAAACATGAATATTTAATTTGGCGTACCGGAAAAATTAGTGACCTTAAAAACCATAAAAATGTTGATATTAATTTGTGAAGAATTGGATTTATTTCTCTACCACGAGGTTGACTTCTGGGTGAATTATCGATTGGGTAATAATATTACCTGGAGATAACGGCGACATTTTGTCCTTATCGACGGTGTTATGCAGATGTATTCTGTTTTCTGTTGTCGAGTTTACGGATATAAAACCTAAAATTAGTAAAGAAATAGAGAGATAATATATATAAATAAGATCATAAAAGTCTAATCGATATAAATAACGGTACCAAACGGGGCCACTTGAGCCCTTAAATCAATCTAGGTATAATAAAATAAGGAACATGGCGCATTAAGCTTAGAACACAGCACATTAATTCTAGAACTCTAAAATTTTCGGCATAATTTTCGACTGATTCCTCAAGTTCTGCTTCATATTTAGACTTATACCTCAATTATGACGCCCACGAAATGATAAATATGAACCTGTTTGAAAAACGTGATGACTTCCTATGCCGCAATATAGCTGCTTCACGTCCATGCTTATTGTGTTTTTGTTTCACAATTAATACACTACGACAGAGTGTGTTTTACTACTGGAACAAAGCAAGTTGCTTACAAATGAATTGTTGACTAAGGGATATTGCAAGCCTAGGCTTATCAAGGCCCTCAAAATCATCACAGTATTGTTGATAAGCAGTAGGATAGCCAAGTCCAAATTGTGCGTTGGTTTTAAAATTTGAGACCTTCCGCGGTAAATAAAAAGGGATTACTTTTTGGCAAGTGTCTGAACCCGAAAAAAATTCGCCATTTTCAGAATCGTTTTTATACCATAAAATTAACATTTCTAGCTACGAATATGATGCAAGCGTGTGAAGAATTAACTAAACTTTCTACATGTATCAAAAAGTCTGAGATAAAACGCCACATTTACTTAAAATTACTGATATCCCGACGATAACCGATTTCTCTTGAAAATCAACAGAAATTTCTTCTCCATTTTTGAAACTGGTACGTTTTTTGTGTAAAGAATACTTTTCCTAGAAATTTTAATACAATGTCAGAAAATTATTATAGTATACGCCAGTAAATTATCGTACCTGGTGCATGAGGGTTAAATATGCGAAAATCGCCAAAATCCAACAGCATGATTTCAGTACGTCTTGTTGTCAATGAAAACAAATATGGCCGCGACCTTGATAAACATTGTTCTAACGTAATGACGTAAACAACGTTCCCCGTGTCAAATATATAGGTCAACTGTCTACTGTATACACAGTACACGCAATGTACCAAACAAGGAACCAATATGGGCTGTCGGCACTAATTCGTTAGCTGGATGCTAAACTTTTTACAGGTCTGTACTGTATTTATCCATTTTTTTTTTTGCAACAGGCATCCTCATCTGGCACACATCATTTGACATGTGTTTGTTGATGGAGATACTTTAGGACCCCAACAGGAATAAATAAATAGGGCCTACATTAAAAAAAAAATAAATAAATAAATAAGAAATTCTACAGAGAAATAAGTTAGAGCTGGGACACAGTATGTTGAGCAGTGATGATAAATGTCTAGCAGGTTAGAGATGATAATAAATAAATAAATAAATAAATAAATAAATAAATAAATAAATAGTAAATAAATAAATAAATAAATAAATAAATCAGAAATTGTTCAGAGAAATAAGTTAGAACTGGGACACAATATGTCAGCAGCTAATAAATAAATAAATAAATAAGAAATTCTACAGAGAAATAAGTTAGAGCTGGGACACTATATGCCAGCAGTTAATAACTAAACAAATAAATAAATAAATAAATAAATCAGAAATTCTACAGAGAAATAAGTTAGAGCTGGGACACAGTATGTTGAGCAGGTGACAAAATGTCTAGCAGGTTAGAGATGATAATAAATAAAAATAAATAAATAAATAAATCAGACATTCTACAGAGAAAAAAGTTAGAGCTGGGACACAGTATGTTGAGCAGGTTAGTGATGATAAATACAATAAATAAATAAAAAGAGATCAAAATTAGTTGCATTTTGTCTTTCCTCAAGGTACTAACATGAAATGTGGCATGGGTACCATGGAATGTAACCTCAGATATTTTTTGGAAAAATAAAACAAATATTTTTATATGAACAAAATTAACATTTAAAAAATAAAAGATATTGAATTACTAAAAAGTTAAAAAAAAAATTATGAACAGGCAGATAGTTAGAAATTTTGTCATATTGTTGTTTGTTAAATGAATGACAAGTGGGCCATAATAGCATTTAAAAGGACTAAAATTGTCTAAATTATCAAATTTAATTTAGAAACTACACAAACAGGTGATTTTATAGGGGACAGGTACTTTCTAGTTATTCTGGCTGTGATAAATAGATAAATGATTTACAAATAAATCAAAAACTATGGGATCATATGGCAGTGTTCATTCTAGAAAGGGGCTGTTGATCCTTTGTTTTGCCAAATGGCACCATTGTAAAGGCCATAGTCAGATAGTGGGCCACATTTGAAATTAGATTTCAAATGCAAGTTCAAAATATTTGATATCATTGTCATATATAAAAGCTACATTATATGAAACTTTTAAATACTTCATTACAAAAGCTTTTACATCAGCCTAAAAGACTACAAGTCACATCAAACATTAGATGTATGCAAAATTATTGATGTTATTCAACTTGTTATTAGAGGAATTTTATTAGAAATGAACCCATCTGAAAAAATCCTAGAATGAAAACTCATGGTTATTACTGTTTACACATAATGGAACATTTCACAAAGAAAAATGCATTATGTGTGACTAAACCAACTTTGTAAATTGTAATAATGTTGAATGTCTCATTTCATGTAAAATTAAAAAATAACAATATCTTTAATACACTAGGAATTAGATATCATCAGACATTTATGAATGTTTCATTTTATATAGAATTAAAAACTCAACACATATCAATATCCTTAACATACTGGGAATTATATACCATTACACATTTGCTTCTCTTGATACTGAATACCCCTTTTTTCACCACATGAAATGCTTTTCATGCACCCTTGTCTGAAGTGTAGCATACAGGTAACAGCATAGGTTCAAATCTTACTATGTCAGAAAGTTTGCCAGTTCTCTTGTTGAGGGGTGTGTTTTACCTCAGGGATGAAGCCTAACTATTTTGAGTTTGGGGCCAGCTCACTTCATAAAAGAATTTGTAACAGTTATAAATGGCTTAAATGTGTAAACATTAAGTGACCCACACTCTATTTTAGAAGCCATTGGCTACTGGGCCCCTGCAAATCTTCATCCCTGTACCTAGTTTCCTCCTTAATCTCATTTACCTGATTATAATTGAAATAATCTTGAATGGAGTGTGTATACCAACCAATCAATTCTAAATTTAACTGATAAATCTGGAATAGGCCTGTGTGTTACAATTATTTTGAATTCTTTTAAACTAATAATGCCCATTTGGATACACTGTGTCATGAATTTCACTGCATTTGCATCAACTTATTTCTTAATGCTATTATCAAACCAGTTCCCATGAATTTTCCTGAAAGAAGGTGATATTTATTTATCAGAATTTTACAATGTTACAGAAATTACTGAAATTCCTAAATATTTTACAGATCTGTATTTAATCATTATAATATGGAGTTAAATTTTTAACCAAGTCAAATGAAATCCACATGATTGTTATTCATTTTTCCTATTTTCTACTTCCACATAGTCTATTTTAAATGTTATGTGTGCTATGTCAAGTTGACTTAAAACTTTTAATGAAGCAAAATAATCAACTTTTCATGTCTAAATTGTACTAAAATAATAATGCCGGGGTTATTGGCATCAGAACAGAAACCAAAATTTAAATAATAAAGCCCAATGTTGTGTTGACTGTGGCTAAACTAACATGGGAGATGTTTCCTCATTTTGGGAAATATTTCATCAAGAAAAGTCCAGTCTAACCCTCTTTAATGATGTTAGCTTATTTATCCAATGATATGGACTGATATGACAGACAGGTCCTGTTTATATTTTGCCAACAAAGCAAAATCAGTTGGTAATTTTCAGTAATTCTGAGTCCCTAACTAGCCCTACATGAGCAGGTTGTACTGTACACTGTATTGGTACAGATCCCAAGTCCATATGGGTAAAATTAGAACACATGCGTATCTAATGTGTTCGATAGCCATGCAGATCGATCATACATGACAAATAAGGCAAAAAAGCTTGACTATTTTGTCCAAAATACACGATGACATTTTCTGCATGCTAAAATTGTGATCGAAGCGGGACGAATGCTAATCAAATATGTCCGACTGGAAGTAGTTCCAAAAAATCGGCAGATTAGACGAGAAATGGAGAGAAAATACAATATTTTTAAGGAAAAACTTACTTTATTTCAACAAAAATATCTCCACAGCGTCTCTCGATTATCAAATTTATACATTACATACAATAAGGAAGCTGTCTTAGCATTTTTTCTGTGTCAAATTAGCCGGAAAGGGGGCGGCCCATGATCGAGAATCCGGCAATGTCATCGATTTTTTCGACATTTGAAACTGGTACGTTTTTTGTGTAAAGAAAATTATTTGACAAATTATACATCAAAATAACCGTGAGAAAAAGTTCTTTCCGTTCATGTAAAAACATCTTTGGTGCATGAGGAACTGCGTACACAGAATGATATTTTTTAAAGTTTCAATTTTCAATTTTTCGGCGGTGCCTAACATTCAATTACAATTTAAATTGTTAAATTCTCACCGACTATGATAAAAATCGTCTTTAATGACTTACTTTTGTCCTCAAAAGACGATAAAATACTACAAATAGTATTAAAAACTCGCAGTGAAATAAATATTATGTAATTTTACCGCCTCGAGTGAATTCAAATTTTTGACAATTTTTTCACTTTGTCTGCGCGTGAAATTTTGTTTGATGAATCAATGCGCTGGCCGGGTTGGCTATCCTACTGGTATGATGTCTCGGTATTCAGGATTGCCCTGGATTTTTTGACGTCTCATAGTTCCATGTACCTTTCACTCAATTTTGATTACACACGTGGCGAATGTAGCAAGCTGAACAGGAGGTACACATAGGGGTTCGACATGTGCTTACCCTTCCGGGGCACCCCGCCCACTTCCCTGGTGGAAGTTCGCGTATTTCACCAAATTTGTCAGTTTCAAAGTTTTTACTTTGCTTCTTGATTTTAATTTGGACGGATTGATTGGTGTGTTTGTTTTTGATTGGCTGAGAGACCTTAAAAGGGAGAAATATTACGTTCAACCCGCCCCTAAACAAAAGTTTTATAAACTTAATTAGAACCCTTAAACAAAATTGGGCATACGTTCAGACTCCTTAGACAAAACAAGCTTGGCACAATTAGCCTAATGTCATCAAAAGAACTTTTATAGCAACATTGAAATCAACAAGCACTTGACACTGGGATTTTTACAATAAAACGCACATATGTAATATCCATGATCTTGATACATGTACCGACAATACCGATTATTATACGGGGATGTCAGGACGTTTATACTTATTTCACGATGTTGTTCATAATTCTGTTAAATATCAAACCTCAAAATGGTTTTTAAACTTCGACCATTGGATCAAAAGCGCTGTTTTATAATAATGATGTTAAAGTACCAGGTAGTCAGTATAACTATTGAATGTTAAGATAGCATGTGTGTATGTGAAGAGCTATGTATATTTACTTTTTAAAACTTTTAAATAAATCAAAAAACTGTATACACAGAAACTATATTTATATATATATATATATATTGATCCATGAAATTAAAACCTTTACATTTTTAATGTAACATGTGTACTATTACCAAGCAGTATCGTATCACGGTTTATTTTTACTTTAAGGTACCTAAGTTTAAGTGGCAATCTTGTGAAATTATAATCAGCCTTGTCGTGACTAACGTCTATGTACAACCGCTTTATACAGTACAGGACCGTCGAAAGTTTTACATTAAGCTTACAAACAAGTGCTAAATCGTCAGTTGAGCTCGAACCCTTGTTAGAGGTATATATCGACATCTGGTAGCCTGTCTATCTTTTTAGCAGCGTTATTGTCACTGCCTATCTACATCAGCCACACGACAGTCGAGTTACGACTCCCTACGTAAGCTTACTATTAAGCTTTCGGCATGCCTTTTCTGTATTTATATCAGCAGACTTCGACTACAATTTTCTGCTAATACATTATAACGAAGGTCATCATTATGTTATTTTTAAACATGCTACACATTATCTTTGTGTACTCGTTTGCCTATGTTCACGCATTTGCCCATATGTGCTTATTTGTGTATATACAGTTGGGTGATTCACCTTAATGCCACTATTCCAGGAATGGCCACCATCATAGACATGTACAATGTAAGTGACATTCTGACATCCAACATTCCTTTAGTATTTACGTACTTTGTCTACAGAGAGAATGTTGATTAAGTTTGAACTTTTTTAAGTATATGAAATAGTTTTAAATCAAATAGTCAAAAACTGCACAGATAGAAATGGTTAAACAATGTCCATTATTACTAACTTGTATTTAATGTGTTAAGTTATGGAGACGGGTTGATATCAGCATCTGACTTCTTCCCGAATCCTATCATTTACATGTAAGAGTTGTATACAGTTAAACCTGTCTATAAAAGACCACCCCAGGGAACCAGTAAAAGTGGCCTTTATGGACAGGTGGCCTTTATATGCAGGTTCAAATAATATGAGTAAAGAACAATTTGGATACAATTATTTTGGCCTTTATAAGCAGGTGGCACTTATATAGAGGTGGTCTTTAAGGCAGGTTGAACTGTATATTCATGTGTTCATAATTACTGAATAAAATATATAAACTAAAATAATATGTTAAATGTTCTTGAAATATTTAGACGTCTGTACGTGTATATTAAATGTATTGTTTTGAGTTTGACTTGAAGATATAAATGTTTCAACGCATCGTATTATGATGGTAACACAGTATATTTATTTTGAAATAAATAAACTATATTTGACAAAAATACTCTGCCCTTTTTGTCCCCCACCCCACCTTGCTTTATTTGTGAAATCGTAATTGTAAGTTATAAATTACAAGTATATCAACTTTGATTATATTCCGAGTAAGAAATATAGATCCCTGCTAAATCAATAGGAAAACAACATATTGAGCTGTCTACTTGACCTTTACTTTAAATATTTGTTAATTTTATAGAACAGTACATATATGTGTAGGGAGCACAGGTGGTTTTTCGCCTATGTCACGGAAAACATACATCGTTGGGTGGATAATCGTTTAGGAATATTCTAAATGATAGGTCAAATTGACAGGTCAATGTTGTTTGCCTATACCTGTATTGTCTTACAAATATTAACATGTCGCTTTAATATTGACAATATCTGATAATAACTTTTTAAAGTGATTCTTCAATTTTAGTTGATATATTTGGTTTTATAATACATAAAAATAAAAACTGTAAAGATTTAATATTAATTGATTTTTGTCATTGTTTGCTGTAAAATGTTAAATATTTAGTGCCATGTTTGGAAATGCCAGTTATGATGAATCGATGAAAGGGAGATGAAAGTCCAAATCTATACTATAATGCAGCTTTGTTGAACTGCAGATTTCACATGTGGAAAATCTGCGGTTCAACACAGCTTCTAGAAAGAAACAATGACAAAAACATTGTATGTTTCGATAAAAACAAATTTTAGTGTCACTGTCACAAACACAATATTTTTTATTTGAATTTACCTGGTGTTTCTCTAGCCAAAGTAGTTTATTAATGTTGTTCCATATTTCATTAAAACATTAACTTTGCAATAACCAAAGAAACATATAGAAAAGATCATAACATATGGACCAAATACCAACGAGGCATATATGAAAAATATAAGTGCATGTGCACTTGGAATCTACAGGGTTTTCTCAAGCTTTTTATAACACAAGTATGTCATTTAACAACATTTGTTAGAAGTGATTAAATGTTCGATTTATTGTATAGATATGCAGTTGGTGTACAAGTAAACTATAGATGGAGCGCTAATTCAGACAATTAGGTAATTTGAGGTTTAAAACACACTTTATACCTCAGACACACTAGTTTGTAAGTTTATACTTAATCTGTCACATAGTCACATACAAATCAGAAAATAATAAGTAAATTAAAAAGTCAGGGGAAAATAATGAATAAACCATGTTTAAAATGCAAGAACTTGAAAGAAACTTATAAAAAATATTGAAGTAGAAAATTAATTTAGTTTATAGACGGGGATTTTTGTATTCAAACAAAAACATTTCGGTCCATGTTCAAATCACTATCACAAAAAGAAAAGTAATATCTATTTTCTCTTTGATTTAAAGCTTGACTTGTCACATAGAAATACAAGTAATTGCCTTTTAAAACATCAAAGCAAGCAATCGTACAAAACTGTTATATACACATCCAATATTTTGTAAATATGTCATTCAAAACACAAAAAATATTCAGTTTATTTTATCCAAGTCATCAGGACGCCCACTCCCGATATACCACATTTATTTTATTAAGTTGGTAATATGATGTATTGGTTTTTTAAGTACTTACCCTTTCCGGAGCACTCAGCCTCACTTCCCTGGTGTGGTTTGCCAGTTTCAAAGGTTTTGCTTTGGTTTAGGATTGTAATTTGCACATGGACTTTTTTATTTTTTACTTATTTGTTAGTGTTTCAGTCTCCTTAATTCAAGTCTTTATAGATATCGTGCTTAATTTGTAAGCTTAATCTTATTTGATAATCTTGGGTTTGATTTAACACAATGTTCGGGGGTATTACAAACACCATGCAGATCATATTTGTAAGCCTTGCTTGTTAGCATGAAGTTAGACACCAACCTGTCTGCTAATACTAATACTCATTTAGCGTTTTGGACAATTTGAAAAGTACAAAGTACTAAATTTAATTAATAAATCAATGATTTAATTAAACTTTGAACGTCATTTGTTAAGGACCTAAGGGAAAACCATGTGTCTGTTAATGAAAAAAACATGTAATATATCTACTACATTTCCTAACCACTGCGGTAGCTCAGTTGGTAGAGTGCTCGCTCCGTAAGTGGGAGGTCTTGGGCTCGAACCCGGACCGGGTCTGATCCAAGACTTGAAAGTGGGTAGCGACTTTTCTTTCGCCAAGCACTCAGCATTACGAAATAGAAATAACGATTCCTTCGGACCAGAACTGATGAGGTTCCGTGTCACGACAAGTGTTGCACGATAAAGAACCCTGCTGTATAATGCCATCAGCGCAACGCACAGACAAAATTTCTTCATCTTCGCCTATAGCTGGTGACGTCTCGATATAAGTGAAATATTCTTGACTATGATGTTAAACATCATTACTCAACTCAACGCAACTCTAATACATTCCCGCGTTTGTTGACATTTCATTACAATGTTATTGCTGTATTATACATGTACATATCGTGCTTTCTATGCTTTAATGTAAATAGTCTTACTACAATTCACTAAATGTCATTTTAATAAACCTCTATATTTAATCATTTTATTATCCGACTTTATCGAAACTTGGCAGATTAAATGTCCCTGCATGCCAAACAGTGAATTATACAATCTATAAGGCGTAATGCAAATGTGAAAATTCTTCTAATGTTATTTCTGCATAAATCTTTTAAGAAGCTCTAATGAAGCATTTGAAGGTGCATTTTACTTGGTTTTATCGAGTAATTCTCTGCATGAATTAACTTCAATATTTAGGTTTAACGACGTGAATCATTTTCGATATTAAAGTAACTATATTTTAGATTATGTATAACGCATTTAATCCACAATCATAAATATTCTGTCAACTATTGGTGAATTTAACACAAATTACAAGTCGTGGCGTTTACTTCACAATCTAAAATATTCTGTCAACTATTGGTGAATTTAACACAAATTACAAGTCATAGCGTTTACTTCACAATCTAAAATATTCTGTCAACTATTGGCGAATTTAACACACATTACAATTTATCTGAGATATTTCTCTGATCGACCATTATGTGAATCTTAATTTACATTCATATTTAAGTACATGTATTTCAAATTAAGCGACTCGACATCACCTAGCCTTTCAAGTTCAGCATTATCGTAAGTGGATAATAAAGATTTAGACTACATACAAGCTCTTGTTAATAACGTATTTGTGTATCTATACGTTAAAAGATGCTCTAAAACATTGTGGTGCAATAATTAATCGAAAAAAGAACTACATATTCATGTCCAAATCGCAATCCCAAAGCAATTTAAAAACTTTGAAACTGACTTTGGTTAAACATTTGAACTTCCACCAGGGAAGTGAGACCGGGTGTTCCGGCAGGGTAAACACTTCCTGTGTAGCTAGCTACAAATCAAAATTAAAAGTGAAAGAACATGGAGCTATGGGACGCCAAATATACCCATGGCAATCCTGACAAATCCAGAAACCTTTTAGAGAACCTGATTAGCCTTTTGTTTTTAGACCAGTGATGTTCGCGTTAACTATGTACTTTAATTGTGTGATCGATCACGTCAGAACGGACTTTCCATTTTTTGCGTCGTTAAATAATTAACCAGATTTCTAGTGAATTGCGAATCTTCGGGGTTCATTCAATTTGTAAGTGGTCCTATAGAGTTGTACATCAGTCAAAGTCATTGCTTATATTTACAATGTCATTATTTTTGATTGAATTTGTGATTTTTTAAAAAAAAGTTGCATCATCGAAATGACGATGATGCCACCATTTCCTATAACCACATCACTACAGTCAGATAGTGAGTTTTATAATCAGAGACCCCATTGTGTGTTTGTAATGTTTTGCCAAATGTAAAATTGATGCTACTCTTCCTAGCAAAGCAATTACAGCAACTAATTGTATACAATATAATTTTTATGTATTTAGAAAGAGGGGTCAGAAGCACTTATTTCGCCTGTGAAAAACGTTCCTTACTCCTATGTCTTAGAGGCTTTATACTTCCATTTCCAGGCTATATAACGGTTACAGGAATAATCCGACTTAAAATGGCATTTCCCAAACAAAATCAAAATAAAAGACTTTATGTACCAGTACTACTGACCTAGATTCTTTGGATTAGTTTAGTAAATTACTGTGCCACTATGACACGGATTATCTCCGCTAAAGGTCAAGGAGTCGGATAATAAAACATTTATGATTAACTCGTCTTTAACTGTCTTACTGTAAAGTGTCCAATAAAGATACGAAATATATCAACTAAAACTAATTATAACTATGAATGAAACGTCTAATTGTCGTATCGCCGACCGTCGACACTGGCCACCATTACGGTACCAAAGCATTGTCACGGCAACTAATGACGTACTAGTGGCAATGGCGCTATCAAACGGCACAAATCAGTCCGAGATTTCATTCTCTTTGCGTGTAAATTAAACATGCCGGTCCTTTGTCAGAACACCGTGGGCGTGGCCGGCGATCCGTCAATTAAATATATAGGTAGTCCAATATTTTATCTTTGTAAAACACAGCTAAATCACAAATATAGCAATATACAACACAAACATTATACAACTCGGGCAACATAAATATAACAACGTAACCCGGACAACACATGTAACCCAATATAATACTGGCAATACAACGCTAAAACACAATATACATGTAACAGGCACATCACAAAAAAGAAGAAATGCAATATAACCCTGACAACACAAATATCACAATAAAACCAGGGCAATACAACACAATATAGTTCAGGCAACATAAATATCACAACATGTATCACAATATAACTGGAGCAACATAGCACAATGGACACAATATAACTTAGTCAAACATATCACAATATAACAAGGGCAACACGAATATCACTTTATAACATGGACAATACAAATAACCCGGGCAAAACAAAGATCATAATATAACTCGATCAACACAAAAAAAAACACAATATAACTCGGACAACATAAACTTCACAACAAGACCAGAGAATAGAACACGACCATCACAAAAAAGCACAATATAGCCATGACAACACAAATATAACTCGGTCAACACAAAAAAAACACAAATATAACACGGCCACCACAAAAAGCACAATATAGCCACGGCAACTAAATTGGTATCACATAACTCGATCAACACAAAAAGACCACAATTTAAATCGGACAAAAATGGTACATTATAATTTATAACCTTGACAATACACCGCAAAAAAAAAAAAAAAAAAAAAAAAAAAAAAAAAAAACCCACGCAATAAATATCTCAACATAACACGGACAATAAAAATGTCACAATATAACCATGGCAACAGAATAAACACGATATAGCCCTTGGATACACCGAAGATACATTATCACCTTACATCTTGGATACAAGATAGTGGGCCCAACCGGGCATTCCAACAACTGCAAATAGGGATTTATCTGGACTAAAAAGAGGTTCTAACAGTTATTCCCCTTTATTCATAATAGATATTTGTATGAAGTGGCGAGCTAGTGGACACAGACCTGTTACGTCACGGGTACTATGTTCAGTTTTTGATCAGTGGTTTTAAAATCTAGTGAACTGGTGGACACACACCTGTTACGTCAGGGGTACTTTATTAAGTTTTTGATCAGTGGGGAGTAGTTTAAACCTAGAATCAAATTACACATCCCTAAAACACATAAGTAGTTACCGTTAAGAAAAGAATTAAATACCCGTTACATGTATCAAATGTATAAGATAGATCAAATTTCAAATTAACCATTTATTTACTAACCTTGTGTCAAAATACTTATAATGTTAAGATAATGACTTGTAAGAAATGATTGAATAAATTAAAATATAGAATTCATTAGGTACGTGTATATAAAAAAAACGTTAAAGCCCTGAATAGAAATTGAATCAAATCGGTTCATGTATGACATTTCAATGTTAGTTGAATGTGATTTGAAATTCGACTCGTTAGATACGTTCAGTAAACATAGATAGTGACTGAGAGTTAAGACGGGTGGATTATATCTCTAAAGTGTTGGTCGTATAATTATATAGTGAAAAGGGTGGAAGGAAAATTATGATTTCAAAATGAGTGTTGTTCGGGATTCTTTACGAATCAGTGGAACTAAATACGATTATAATTTTGACAAACTTCCAGATATCCCGAAAAATGGGAGTTTTCAAAGGAATCCGGAGATTGATAGGGTACAAAATGAAATGCTTAACTTTCACTCAGGGGTAAGTATTAAGAAGGACAATTTCTATACCGTTATTGTAACATTGGTTTATGAATGAATGTTTTCTCTATGGGTAATACACTAGTGAGCACATAGACGTGCAATCAATTGCAGTTGAGCTCCTAACATTCACCGATTAAAACAAACCAATTTTGTTACCATGAACATTGTTTTAATACGCCGTTTCGTTAAATCTGTTGGAACGTGTACTACTACTACACGTTCATATGTACAGTTCATGTATGTGTATGTATTATACGTATAAATGCATGGTAAGACAAATGTTAAAACATTTAGATATGCAGTCATGATTGTATTTATGGTATAGTGTGTTCATGCAAACTTTCCATAGACATCGCTGGTGTAATCGCTAATACAAAATTTCGATGAAAATCGTTGTATTTAAAAACCAGTTGATCTATCGGGTATTGTGTCTTGGAAATAGTGTTTGTTTGTATTCTATAACTACAGCAAGCTACATCAAGTGTTTCTTGATTAACTTTGCTTCGACAATTTTTTTCATTGTACAAATAATTACATTGTAGACAGCGACTCGCAACTAGACAGACTGCATCGGCAATTTATCAGAAACTCACAACTAAGCAGCCTTATTGCAACGTAACTTTATTGGCTATTTACAACTATACCCACTTAGCATTGTAGCTATTCGCAACTTGACCTATTGCATGAGCAATTTATACATTACTTCTTTACTACATCGTTGAACTAGATATTTGGTCAATGCCATTTATCTATTTATTTAGCTGACTGTCTTGTGTCTGCTCTCGTCTAGAGAATACTGAAATACTGATTATGCTTTTAGAAAGCTATTAAATCCTATACTGAACCACAGTTTTGCAGATTATTTAAACAACATAATTGCTGAAAATATTCAAACTAAAGTTAAAAAAGGGGAATTGTGAAACTTACCTAAAACGTCTTTGAGGCAAACATTGGTATTTCCGTTCCACATGGCACATATTTGAAATCAACCAGTGTCGGGAGACATTTCAGTTCAGATTGTCTGTCGTACCCAGAGTACCTGTTGGCACTGTCTTTGACTGATGTTGTCATGGCAACATCGCCCCCTGTAGGTTATAAAACGGCGGTAAAAGTGATCATACTGTTTTACTTCAGTTCATTTATTGTGTATTCGAGAGGTAATAATTCACTGTATAGTGCAACAATACACACAAATGTAATACTTTAACTTGTGATTGCGTAAATGACTTCAAAAATTCATTTATAACGCGTTTTATTGACAGTATAGTCAATATTAGTCCGTATTTCCTCTGTAAATAATCTTTCTAAGAGTAAACATTAATTCTATAAAGATTTTCAATTACTCAGCAATATTTTAGACCTTTTAAAAAGAAACTTTTCATAAAATCAAACCATTCTTAATCGATAAAGCGATAAAGTATAATTTTTTAACCAATCAAAGAGCTGATACAGACAAATAAATCTACATGATATATTATATAAGTTGAGATAAACACTTGCATTATAATGTCATGTGAGCATTACTGAGAGCGTGCAATGGACTGGCAAAAGCCTTATTGTTTCTGATAATACGGCACTGAATTGTCTTGGACATGGACCAGTGGGCTTTAGGACCAACAGAACGATCTCTCAGATATAGATACCAGGTTATATGATTTTATCATTAAATACTGTATTTTCAACAAACATATTAGCTATTTCTGTATAAGAAACACAGACGTAGATCAACATTTTAAATTTCTGGTTGTAGACCTTTAAAATGTGAATGACGGTCATGTAGTATAGAGTGGATATTTAACTATTCACTGTAGTGATGGAAAGTTTAGGACTATCAAATAAGTATCTAACTCTGTTAAGTGATTAAAAGGAATTTTAAATTTTTAAAATGATGATGGAGCCGGCATTAAGCCTCCAGGACATCTACGGCGGCTCCATCGGGACGATAACAACTTTTGTCCTGGAGGGAACGAAACTGAAGACACCTGAGGTATTTATATACGTGTGGTGTGCTTTCACAGAATGTAAATCTATAGCTTTGTCACTCTTACATCAGAAACAGGATTTATGTCACACAAAGTGACCGTAAATTTTAGTTTTTACCCATAAGCAGAGAGATTTTTTTCATAACTTGTTTTCTTCTATTTTATTTTATTTTTTTATTTCATTTCATTTTTTTTATTTATTTTATTTTATTTTATTTTATTTATTTATTTTTTGAAATGTTGAAAGCTTTTACTCAAAATCCGAATAAAGGAATGAATGAAATACATAATTACTTAAAAAATAACGCATTAAACCATTATCCTGTATTAATAAAGCTTTCGTGTTGTATTTACTATAACAGTCTTATGTTGGACCAGTGGAAATAATGAAATAATGCTTTGGAAAATGTATGAAAAATACTGAAAATTTTATGTCAAGCTTGAATTAAGCCGCAAATTTATAATGCTTCATGTCTAAACGCATAGTTGTCCGGATCAACCGGTCTCATTTTTATATCGATGCTGAAATGTTGTGTACCGTGTATGCCACTTCTTTATGAAGCAAAAATAACTATTTGAATTCCCAAAGTCTTAAAGCAAGTTATTTGAAAATATTTCTTCAACGGAATTGAAAATTTACATGAAAATGATAAAAGGACCAATGGAAGTTTCAGTTAAAAAAACTAACAAAACTAACCAAAACCGAAACGAAATGACCGGAATTTAGGTCAAATATTAACATTTTTAAGTCCGTTTTCTCGGCATATGATTATCCAGTATCATTACCCGACATGTGTAAGACACATACGATCTGATGTTGCGTATTGATTCCAATAGATGATTTGAGTCCTATTAACGGTCCATTATAAATTTGTACGGCAGTGGATTTCGCCATGGTACTACGTGACCAATACATGTACCTCTTAACGTTATTGCAAATTCTCGTGATAACGTCGTTTCTACGGGAAAAATTCAACTGAGACGATTCTATATCCAAAAGGAAATAATTGGTTTTGCACAAATACTACGGGTAGTACGATCCATGTTCAAATCATTACCCAAAAAAACAAAGTAAAAACTTTGAAGATTAGCATATTTAGTAAAACACGTGGACGTCCACCAAGGAAATGAGACCGGTTGTACCGGAAGGGCAAGCACCTCCTGTTTAGCTAGCTACAACCGCCAAGTGTGACATCGAAATTGGGGATTATTCAGTTCTGATTATAATTTAGTTGTTCTGATGACTTTATCTTAAGATAATTAATTGTTTTCTCTATTTTTATCATTACAGTTACGGCAGATGTCATATCCTGGAGCGTCCCGGTCCAGAAATACAGAAGATGGCGACTTCCATGTTAACCCAGAACCAGTTCCATTCCAGCCCCAGAATTTCCTGTAAGTAAAATATATAACATTTCGTGTAATACAGTTCTATATATCGATATATTGTATATTTATTATATTATGGAAGGGGATAACTGTGTAATACATACTGTTTAAGTTACTAGTAAACTTGTAATAAATTGACTTTACAATACAAGAAAAGTGTGTCAATGTCATCCCGTGTAAACACCAGGTATATCAAGATTTCTTTTAAAAGGTCTCCAGTCAGTTTTTATATAAGTTCTCCGATCTACATTTTTGCTATTGTCTTTCTCATACTCTGTTGAAATCGATGTCATTGATAACCTAAAAGTGAATATTTTTTCTGAGACGATTATGTATGGTTAACACAACACGTCTGGAATAACACACGGTGTTTGATTAAAATAAACTTTAAAACTCCCTTTATCAACTACAACTTTTTTAAAGAATTTTAATCCGAAAATCAACATTTTTTCCTGTTTTAAATGTTACCTTTATCGTTCTTCTGGGACACCAGGTCTCACGCCCATACATTAATATGGGCGATTACTCATAGCTAGTTATACTTATCAATGGCTTGATAAAATATTAGAAACACTACTGAACAACTTTATGTCCAATGAAGAACGTTATGTCCGGTGTCCAAAGTTGGGGAATTCATAATACTTTTTATGGTCCCCGCTTTTGCCAAGAAGATTTTATTTAGATTCATCTGTTTTTACTGTTTGTTAAATTTTTATGTGTTTACTTAAAGTTTAGATAACATATATGTAGTTCATATATAATGCACATGTTTTTAACATGTCATAGGTTATCATAATTTATTTACAATATGTAAAATATTAAAATATTTTAATTCAGTTTTTATGTCCTGTATAACAGATAAATACCTAACTAAATCCTGTTGGTATATTTAATTTTTAAAACGTCAAATACAACCCTTTTAGTTCTTTGTTTAATTTCCAAAGAACGAGTTATAATATAACAAAAGTTTTAAAACATACCCAATACATAGCATATATACGATATTTACCTGGTATATAATAATGTTTAAAGTTTGTGGAGTTACATTTAAAATACCAATCAAGATTATTATTTAAAATTGATATCTAGACGTGATTTGAACGTTCACAATAAGACGTACTAGTTTTAAGTATTGTTTAGTATAATGAACTTCTTCAATGACGAATTCCTTTTAAATACCCCCATGTTCTTTGGTGACATTAGTATATTGTATGATTTATTGAAATATGGAAGTCATTCAGACATAGTTTTATCATATTAAAATGAATATTTCAACAAGTATATTAATGTTGTAACACAATGTATATATCATATAAAGAATACAATTTATTTAAGGTACATCCAGTACAGACCTGTCGAAAGTTTAACACTAAGCTAACGAAACAGCTGGTAGAGGTTCGACTGCTGAATGGTCGATATTCTGTTAGCTAGTGATCAAATAGCTGCCGAGAGATAGATAACAGGCCCCGTTTTCATAATCTCTCCTTAGCTGAGATTTTCTTTAACTTAAATTTAGCAAAATTTGTTTATCTATTTTTGGAACTACTGATTAATATTTTCGTCAAAACTAAATGCAAATGTTTAAATCTAGAAGTTATCTTAAAATTACATCTTAAATTTTCTAAATATCTTAAGAATCAACAAAATTATGAAGATTTTAAATTATGCCAGATTTAAGTTAAGGAAAATCTTAGCTAAGGAATGATTGTGAAACCGAGGCCAGGTACCGAATAGCAGTCGATCTATAGAAGAAAGATGGGCTCTAGGTTCGGTAGCAATTTGTTGGATTATTGTTAAACTTTCGACAAGCCTGTACTGTATTTTGTCCATTACAGCGTGTTCGTTGTGTCCGTTGCTACAAGCTTTTTTATCTGATTACGTTCTGACATGGTTTAAAGTAATCAGAGATTGTGTGTAAGATTGTTGACAACGTTTGATATATTTAATTTTAAATTCAAAATAAATAAATTGAGCACATTGGGTTATATATTACTTTGTTAAAAATTCTTTTTAGAAAAACACATGTTGAAATAAAAAAAAAGTACTCTGTAGATTAACAATGTTTTAGACGCGTTATATCTATGTCAAAATGTCATTATTTGGCACTTCTTTGAGAATCGCAAGTATCAGCTATTCCACTAATAAATGGCTCATGATTTTTGACACCATCTTGATAAAAAAGAGTTAATCTGTTATAACTTAGTTAGCTCTGTCTCTTGATGGGCTACAGTCTCTCTCTCTCTCTCTCTTTCTCTCTCCTCTTGTTTTACAGTTATATTGAAGTGATATACAATTATTACACCATGCTTGAACACGTGCGTTTCAGTGTTAGGACAGTGCAATCTCTCTCTCTCTCTCTCTCTCTCTCTCTCTCTCTCTCCTCTCTCTCTCTCTCTCTCTGTGTTTTATTGAAGTGATATATTATATTTTTATCTACCCACTTTACAATCATCCCGCATGGGTTTCAGTGTTATGAAATTAGTCATTCTATCTCACTCTCTCTTTATCTCTGTCACACACACACACACACACACACACACACACACACACACACAGCTTTATTTAAGTGATATCTCCTATATTCTAGTGGTAGTTCACACCTACCCCCACTACAATCACTACAGTCGGATGTGTAAGTATAAGACTGGTCAGTGGACATGTTGATGGCTTCAAATTAAATATACCCTAAACGTTTTGTGCAAACTTAAGAAAATGCTATTAATCGAATGATTGTTATATTTTGGTACAGTTAAGGTATAATATGCATGTCTGCATGGACTAAGTAAATGTAAACTGTATCATCAAAATATCTACAGCAATTCTTATGATGATATCTACCAAAATACGAAAACATCTAACTACTAAACATATTGATATGTAGCTAACTTATTCAAGGAATACTGACGTTGTACACCTGTGTCAGATCCTACTTTTGTTATACTATTCAAAAGTGGCATGTGTTACACATGGCACCTGTAATAATTGCACCTGGTGTGCTTCGTTGGATACCCATTTTCTGAAAACGTCCGTTTAATCTATTTTGTTCGTGTGTTGGAATCTCTCAAGCTCCGAAACAGCACCCACCTCCTAGCTCCGTATGTCGCGATACGAATGTTGGCCGCTGTTCGGAGCTTGGGAATCTCTAATGAAGTTCTATCAGCACTGGGTCATTTTATGGAATATTAGTATGTTCGGTTATGTCATTGTAATATATTTTATGATTAATTAATAATAATGAATAACATTGTGTAAAATATCTAATACAGTGTAATATGCATGATTGGGTATATCAATATATAATGTGAATAATTGAATAACCTCTATAAAACATATATGCTAGTATATAATTATATTGTATTTTACTAATAGTGACTTCTACAACAGATATATATCATGTGATGTGGACTAATTTTTCATACATATATAATTTATATTCCTTTATTTTTATTTTTATTGCGATTTTTTCAAATAAAATTACATTTGTTAATAGTTATCACTGAAATCAGACTGAGAACCTGTTGAAATGGTTTTAAATTGAATTGCTGTTTTTTTTTTGGTGCAAATGATAGAATCAAGTTTAATCAATCACTACTTGTGGTGCCAGAAAGGGAAACCACAAACTTCATTCTAACATATCTGACCGTTCTGGACCAAACATATAACTCGGAGGGCGGGGGGATTTCCCAATCTTGCGACACCAGAAGTGACACTCAATTTTTTTTAAATAAGCTTCAAACGAGTAGAAAACACTTAGTTGTCATTTCACTGGTAAAATTTTGGTATATATCTTAGCATTAACGGGACTGTTGGGCCAGCATTCTTGTACAATGTTAAGTGTTACTCCTTTTGTTTCATTACTACAAATTGAATATGTGATTGACAATTATTGCTTGGCTTCCACCCACTTTTATATTTACACTGCAATAATAAAACACAACATTGGTTATACCTTATAGTTCAGCCACTATGATGAAGAAAATCCCGATACCTAAAAGACACATGGATACCTTTGGAGGTATGGAATATTCTGTAGGGTCTACAAGAAGAGGTGTTATACTTCACACAGACAGATACCAGGTATGTGTTATACATAACTGTGGTATACATATGATGTAACATTGTAACCCACTGCTCACCCAGGCAAACAACACCACATGTATATTATTTTGCACTTTACCTTTACTATATAAGTTGCTTTTTCATACAGTTTTCTTTCAGTTGTGCTTTATTGTTTTTATATCAAGTTGAGTGCATTTCAAATAGAATAACATTTGTATAGTTAAACTTTGCTTATATGAATAAAGAAACCATATATTTCTTTAAAATGAAACGTGCACATCATGACAAGGGAACAACATCAACTACTTCAAATTCAGAAAGGGAGAGAGGTGGTAGAGGTTTTGACACAAAATAAATGTGCATTATTTATTAGTAGTACCTTTTGCATCTTGCTTTTTGTCATCTCTCCAAATGAAACATATCATATTCGGAATTTTACACATCTCGTTTTAGAAATCAAACGTGGCTTAAGAACGAAACTTCATCATATCATCTCCGTATATATAACTTAAAAAGTGGATAGAAACTATTCAAACTTGTATCCACTCATCAAATCACAGTATTAACATCAATCATCTTAGATACCTTATATTTATATTACAAACGTAAATCATCTTATTTATATGTAACACATCTGTATATCTTTTTTTTCTATTTTTAATAATTGCCAGTTCCTTGGTAAAAATTTGATCAACTTTGTACGTATTTTAAACCATATTTTTGGAATAGGTTTCATGTACTAGTACTGATTTTGACGTAATGAATGGCGAACTTTTATGTTCCAAAATGGCGTAATTACAATCGTGTACTATGAATACTTAATTTTTTGGACAGGGACATTTGATTAATTAACAAATTGGATATGCAATGGAGTTTGTCACTGTATCATGTGATTTATACCCTTTAAAATTTATGCGGGACGTTTTGATAAATATTTACGTCGCAAATTTCCGGAATAACGTCGTGTTTACGGGAAAACGTCATCTGATGTGTAAATAATTGTTTCGTACAAACGTTCGGAGGGTCACCTGGTATGCTTACGAGCTCCATTGAATAACCCTGCAGCACATAACTCACCATTATTTTGATGACGGTATATATGATATAAGCACACCTTTACCACTCCACTGCTTTTCTTGTAGCATGAGCCTAACTCTGTCTTAAAGGTAACAGATTGTTAATTAAGTATATGTTGTGTTCAGTTTGAATCTGTGTATTTAATTAAATCTATCTAGGCGGTATAAGTAAAAACTACAAAAATTATAAAATATGCAAAAAAAAAAAAAAAAAAAAAAAAAAAAAAAAAATTAACACTCCGAGGATTGTATAAGAGTATTTTGAAATTCTGTCGTAATTTGTTGTTGCAATGTAAACGATCGAAATAAATTAAATGATGGAATTTCGGTTGTCATCGACTCTGTCTATAGCAGTTTGACATCCTGTTTAACATTGATCACGTGTAATATCTTCAATATTGTTTAGACGGAATTTAGAATTGTAAATTATGTTTTGATTTATACTGCCTAGTCCACATATGTTTGTCTTTAGGTATATGTAAATGAAGTGATAATGTATTATGTCCAAAACTCTATATAGTTGTATAATGCTAGATATAATAAATGTATTGTTGTCGTTAATACGTTATGGGTTTTCATGTTGCTAAGCAGCTTTAAAGCGAGCAAGTCAAGGCACAAGTCATGGACATTCAATATAAAACAAAGTCAGAAACTGTATTTTAAAGTTTTTTATTAGCAATTTGTCAAACAAAATGATATTTTGATATCTATAAAGATTCATTTAAGTAGCATATGAATGTCACCTACCATTTTTTCAATTTTATAATTCAATACATTCAAAAATGGTACATTTATATAAAATAATGTATGGAATTATGAAATTAAAAAATGGTAAATGATATGAAAAACAAACAAATTTTAGAGGATTAATATCAAAAGGAAACTTTCTTAGAATAAGGAGAATCCAACATCTTTCCTTTCCAAACCATTCGAAAGCCAATAATAGTTACACTCTAATGACAGGTATGCCAACTCATTTTGTTGTCAATATTAGACTTATATTACTTGATAAATAAAAAAGTTACATTTAACAATAATTTAAAATTTGAAATGCATGTATTCATTATATATATTTTTTTAAATTACTGAATTACTGAAATGAAAATCTAAATATTAACAGTTTACTGAAAAGAAAAATGTAACAAACTTTTAATAAAAGTAAATAATATATTTATTCATAGAAACATAGAATCAGATGTTATAATACCATATACATGCATGTATAATATTTATTACACACATGGCGAGTGTAACTATCTAAACAGAAGGCGCTTACCCTTCCGGAGCACCCGGCCTCGCTCCGTAATGAGAGATTACGTGTTTGACCTAATTTACCAGGTTCAACGTTTTTTACTTTGCTTTGGGATTGTGATTTGGACATGGATAAGTATGTTTGTTTTTGATATAAGCTATAATTGTCCATGATACGTGTACATAGTCTTAGAGAGTAGCGAATTCACGAGTCCAAATTACAAACATTTCCATGAAATATCTGTTTGCCTCGTTTTTAATCTCTTACCAAAACTGGTATATTTAAGATGTTATGCTGATAGGTAGGCCTATAGGGTTGAATTGCTTTTTGCTCTGATTATTAGCTGGCAATTTATTGTAAATGAGAATTTAAATTGAACAATGCTGTTTTAAAGCTTCGATAATGTTACAAGGTCGACTTATAATGTATTGTGTTCTTATTGCAATACGAGAAAAGTGTTCTCATTAAAATACAACAAAATAGCTTGGATATTGAAATTAGATACATGTAAATATTTTCTAATTTCTGGTTCCATTATAGACAGTTGTTTTAGAATGTTTTATTCCATTAAGTATTAAGACAAGTACATTTATATGTTTCGTAGTAGTTAAAGTCAAAAACAAGGAAGAATGAATGACAAACAATATTACCGATGATGACCATGTATATTTTGTGTTTTCAACCAACACTTTACCTATGTAGATACTGGAAACTTTATTTCAATTACTTGTTTTATTTCACTTATTGTTTCAGTGGGAAAATGCCAGATCTTTAGACGGGTAAGTCTATTTTAATTTTTATAACTTTTTAATTAGGATAAAGTTTGTACTTACGCCTATTAGAATTTTTCAAAGGAAAATATTGCCATCCATTTCTATTTTACTGAAACGTCATCTGTTTTTTGGCACGCGATAATATTGGCTCAGTCTTTCATATTTTTTCCGTTATTTTTTTCAATTTTGTCCATTTTATTTCATACAATGTGTTAATTAATTTGCTAATCAGGTTTTAACGTACTGCGTCAATAACGCACGCTGTTAATTGATAAATATGTTTAAAATATATTGACGATGCGTCTGTTACATAAATATGTCATAATGTTCCAGCCTAACACAAAGAGAGCGGTTACGTGCTGAATTAGATTATATGGAGAAATTAAGAGGAATAAAACGACGGCGAGAAATATTACCACATCGAGCAAAACTAGATTTGTTGATGGGTGGAACTAAAGTAGAATTTGCAGAAAGGTAAGAAAGGTTTCGTGCATATCCATTTATAGAAAAAAATCACTGCCAGAAAAACATAGAATGATTGTCTTAAAACAAATCAAAAACAAACATACTTATCCATGTCCAAATCACAATCCAGCAGCAAGCAAAGTAAAAACTTTGGAACTGACAAGTTAGGTTAGACACGTGAACTTCCACCAGGGAAGTGAGGTCGGGTGCTCCGGAAGGGTAAGCACATCCTCTTTAGCTAGCTACACCCGCCACGTGTGTAAACCTTTTGATCAGATTGAAGGATTTAGACTATGTCTCCAAGTTATAGTACTACTATTAAAGGGTCTTCATATTAATGAAGTTGTTTATATATTTTTAATTGATTTCATCATTGGTGAAAAAATTCATTGCGATTTCTTTCTTTGGATCTCAGTCATTGTCATTGTAATAAAGATAAAAAAATCGCTCCAGAAATATATTTCTGCTGACACATGCTCAGTAACACGATAACAGACATTTACCACAGAATTTGAAAGAAAATCAAATGAGCATTGCCATACTTACTTAATCCTCTGAACCCCTGGAGGGGCATAGGGCCTCGACAATAGCTCTCCATCTGTCCCGGTCATGTGCAGCTCGTTTGGCCTCTCTCCATGACATTCGGATCAACCTCAGATCGTTTTCTAATGTTCTCCACCATGTTGTTGTTACTGTGCGCCCTCTCTTCCTCTTTCCCTGTGGATTCCAGTCCAGAGCATGCTTCGTGATGTTTCCCTGTTCTCGTCTTAGGATGTGCCCAATCCATCGCCATTTTCTTTTATTTATTGTATCTGGTAATGATTTTTTATGTGTCTTTCTCCATAGGTCCTGGTTTGATATTTTCTCAGGCCATCTGATTTTTAAGAGCTGTCTGAGACATTTGTTAACAAAAACTTGGCAACAAGAAGCATAATTTAATGATTTTAATCTGTATTTCGTTTATTGAAGGTTCGATATCCAACGAGAAATAGCCAAGTTAAAGTCTTTAGTGATGCCTACACATGCAAAAGATTTATACCATGGTAGAGGAATACAGCTGCCTTCGTGAGTTACATTTGATATATATTTCTTGTCATTCATAATTCGAGTTACAACTATGGATTATAAATATGGTTACTTAGGAATATGTAACGGCCGTCTAGTGTTGTAAAATTACAACAAGTTAAGTGATAATTAATTACATATTATACCAATTTTAATTTTACAGCACTAGACGGTCGTTTCGGAATACAATTCCTCATCAGTAGTGTTTGGACCAAAATTATGAAACCAATGTGAACGAGGTTAAACCAGACTGAATCAGTTATACATAACGCTGTATATACAAGTGTATAAGAATAAAACTATTTTCTTCAAATTTTTGACAAAATTTTTAAAAAAAGCGAATTGAATAAAACTAATTTCTCGTCATATTTGATATCAGCCTTTTGTACAATACTGTCGCTTTTCACCTGTCATTAGGATTGATCTATTTCATTCTGGTCAAAGCTGTAAGCTTAGTAAAGGACACAGCCTACATTACCTTGTATAGTACGTAGATAGGTCACTGTGGTTTTTTTTATTTATTACAGGCACCATTCATCTATAAAACCAAAGAAACCACCAATGTTAGACTACGATAGTGATGAAGATTGTAAGTGTAATATACTTTTATAACGTAATTTTGATATAAGAAAAACTGGTGCTGTCTAAATGAAGTATATTTCCATAATGAAATTTTCACATAAAAGTTATCAAAGTATTCATATCAGGGATTAGATGGATACAATTGGTTGCATTAACAGTTTGCATGTATCAAAAACAAACAAACTAATCCATGTCCGAATCACAATCCAGAAGCAAAGTAAAATCTTTGGAACTGACAAGTTAGGTTAGACACGTGAACTTCCACCAGGGAAGTGAGGCCGGGTGCTCCGGAAGGGTAAGCACCTCCTGTTTAGCTAGTTTAGTTAGATTAACGTGTGTAATTAAAATTTCTGAGAAAGGAACATGGAACTATGAGACGTCAAATATATCCAGGGCAATCCTGGACACAGAGACATCAAACTTATCAACAATACTGTGATGACGGCCATAAAACTTTTTGAGGGCCTTGATAAGCCTAGGCTTGCAATATCCCTGGGTCAACAATTTATTTGCAAGGAGCCTACTTCGTTGTACAAAGTCTCCGTAGTGGGAACAAGCTCTACCATAGCGTATTAATTGGGAAACAAATACACCATAGGCAGAAGAAGCAGGTATATTGCTGCATAAAAAAGGAAAGTTGACAATGTCTCTTAATGGAGAATGGATAGTATTTAGCTTTTTTTAAAATAAGTATTTGTATAAGGAGGAACTGTGATTTGTGTTTAAATTCATATAAACCGGAATGGTGATTTTGGGATCATATTTACCACCCAGTTACAATTTGCAATTATTCTTTGCCTTTGGTTGTTGGATTTCAAATATCATAAATTACCAAAATCTGGAGTAATGTTGAAAATGAATCCCAACAGCCTCTTGCTTAATCTGGAATTTAATAATTTTATAATAAAGTATTGTGATATTATCCTCAGATAAAATACATTTCAAGTAATTGCTTCATTTACGGAAAGGAAATATAAAGTTTTTTCGTAATCAAGGGTTATAAAAATACGCGTTTTCCCTGGTGATAATATCGTGATTAAATTTCAGATTGGGCAAGAGACCGTCAGAATTCAAACTTTATTTCAAATTTAAATATTTTGTTCCTTTTGAAATACCTATTCTAGAACAGATGTGCCTTAATTCTCCTTAATATAATCTCCACATCGTAATAGGTAATCAAAATGGTGTCAAAAATCCCCACCATGTGTTCTACATTTATATGAACATTTATCCTTCAAAATAAATCCATTTACATTGTACATCTTTGTAATCTAAACATTTTTGTATACATATGGATCCCAACCTTTCACTTCTATGATGTATGGCACTAGCCAATATTTTACACACACACACACACACACAAACACACACACACACACACACTGGCTTTTATTCTTTCATTGTTATTGGTCTTTTATATAATTGTAGTCGTTTTATATTTCGGTGGTGGCTCTTACGTCACACCATAAGCTTTGTTTCATATCACTATTTATATATTTATTTTAAAACACTTTATCATTATATATAAATCACGTCCTACTATCGATGTAGATTGACACTTTCATTTATTATATATCATTTCTTTAGCACCTACATGTACTCAGGTTTTAACAAATAAGCCATTTGACATTGATGAAGAAAAATGTTCAGACTGAGCATTTGATTAGATAAATGTTCAAACTGAGTTATTGGTCAGATAAATGTTCAAACCGAGTTATTGGTCAGATAAATATTCAAACTGGGCATGCTCTCGGATAAATGGTTTATTTGTTAAATATATCCATCCATATTCGATCATCTTGATGAATAAAATCATCTATTCGAACTGTGGTTATAATAAACTTGTCAGCAGGCACTGTCTATTAACAGAAATACTTTCCTTTCCTGTTATTGACGACAAATAACACAAAGCAAATATGTATTTAATCAATGATCGAATATGGTTGGTTATGTGACTGGTGCGTTGGTATTTCTAACTATTATACTCTGCTTGCAGTAACGGGTTCTGGTCCCGCAACACTTCAGCGTTTCGCAAATGATTCAGATATATCATCAAGGTTACGGAATCAAAGACGTAACTATTTTGAAGGTCAACTACCCAGCATAAGTAGCAGGAATACCGTGTTAGGTACATTTTATATAATGTCATTTTTGTATGATGTGTTATTGCGGTGTGTTACTACTACTACAATCATGTATCTGTGTTTATTGTATATATGAGTGTTCTCTATCTAATTGTTTGTAACCGTTAACAAAAACTTTAAAAAGTCTCTTGTTCACATAAATTTAAATTTGATACAATTTATTGTCGTATATAGGTTTTATATACTGTTTATATATATTTCAATACGTTGACACAAGAATAAAAAACACAAACATCCCGATCCATGTTTGAATCCCAATCACAAAAGCAAATTTAAAACTAACATATAAAGTTAAACATGGAACGTAAACTTCAAACTGGGAATTGAGGCCAAGTGCTCCAGATTCTTAAAAACTCCATTGAATTTCTTTTCATTATATGACGGTTTTGTACATTTTTACAACAATTGTATTTATTATATTTGTTAAAGCTAGATTATTTATTGTTTCTTTCAAATGCTTGAAGACAAAATGTCCAAATAATGTATGTTCACTTTAAACCTCAAAGGAATATTGGCTCTTGCTTGAATTATATTAAGTTGAAGCGATAAAATAACATTATATTTGTTTGCCATGAATTGCTACAATTTTTGACGAACTGAATTGTGTTTATATTAATCTACTAATAACATATATCGTCTAGAAGGTAAATGTGATTTTTGTAAATAGATTGGCTATATACGGAGGTCTAGGAGTACCGTATCCATGGAAACAAAAAATTATCTTAGTAACCTGATATTTGTTACAAATGACTTGTTAAAATGATACCAATATTTATCGTGACACATATTATACAACAATATTCGTGCAAAATTGGAAACCCAAAGTAACTAGTTTTTGTACATTGAAAAGAGAAAATTAATTCTACAGAAATTGAAGTTTTTATATTAATGTTATTAAAGCCAGTTTTACAATTATTGATTCATAGTTACAAACCTCTAGACATGTTTTATGCAGTGTGTATTTAATCATTAATTTTTAACTTGTGTATTTTATTGCCTAATTGCATCCGCCTACCAGCATGATGTTATCATTAACTATGTGATGTGTTTTCTGGTGTGTACTCCGTGACAACATTGCACAGCACGTATGTGAGTGTTGGTTCTTATACATAACATTTTGTTTTGATTTTTTGTGTTTATCAAAAATAATTTATTTTATTCCAATTTTGGGAAATTTTTCTAGAAATTTTAATTGCGTGCATCATTGGTAAATAGTATAACGAAATAGAGATAGAATAATAAATAAGTAATTTTATTGAAATAATTTTATGATATTTATCAATTTTTAAACAATAATATATTGCATATTTTATGTAAACTGATTAAGGTAATATAACTAAACTATATCTAACATGTTAACATCTTATATATAACGAGCACATTCATCCTAAGACACGCATTTCTAAATACAAATATATAAATTAACACTGAAAGGAATTCCATCCCATTTTTATTATCTTTCATGGAACAGGTATTGGATCAGCATCTGTACCACTATTACTGTCCAAGGAAAAGAGACAAGTTGACATGATCAAAGCTAGAATTAGAGTTCCCACTGGTATGCTGTAGTAGTAATGATCTCATTTATAATCAATTATCTTCATTAAATAATGGCAAATTATAAAATAAAAAATTACAAAATGTATATTACTTTAGTCTAAATTTTCAAACTAAATTGTTACTGTTATTAAATTGAAAATATTGGTTACGTGAACTACTTTTGAATTTCTATAAAAGAATATATGGTATGTACTACTTTTGAATTTATTCTTTTATAGAAATTAAAGTAATAAATGACATTTATATCAATATTATATGAATTAAACTATGTTGTCATATGCGTACATCATGCTGGCTGGCCAATGCAATATGTTAAGTTCAACGGCTTTTTCGCATCAGCATGCTTATTGGGATGGTGGAGGGTATGTGCAGTGTATTGTAGCAAATAAGCTTATGCTATGCATGTTTACACGTTCATTGCTTGCAATTCATAAAACATAAACTTTCTGATTATATCTAATTTTTATCAAATGTGAATCTTTTTATATAAATACGAATATTGATTTTATTTTTTCATATGGCATATGTTTCATTTTGGTGTGTAAAGCTATGAACGGTAAATGTGTTGATTATGTATGTGTGATGATGGTTCTGGGTTTTGAGTATACTTACCATATATATACTGGTATTTGGTAGTGATGTTTGTATTTTTATCAATTTTGTTGTTATCTATATCATTGTTTTTCTTTTATACAAGACTTCAAGACAGTCTATGTAAGTTGACATATTGTTACAATATATCATAAATATGGTACTATAATGGTATATATGTTTTAATACATCTATATATTTTACAATACTATAATTTTACTGGTTTTTGGTAAACTGTGTTCGGTTCTATAGGTTCATAGGTTATAGGTTTATGTGTTCATTATTGTAAAACTTTTTTTATTTTCGGGATCTGTTTAATCATTATCGTGAACTGAATATTAATGATAAATAACAAATCATTATCTAGTTAAGAAATACCACAAATATATTTAATGGTCATTTTCGTTATAGTAAGACATATAAGCCCTCTAAGTTGGATGAAGGTTAACAAGTAATGGTGAAATATGTTAATTACATTTTAGTTATAATTAAAATATAGTCCTCTCAGTTGGATGGTGGTTAACAAGAAATGGTGAAATTTCTTAATTACATTTTAGTTACTAGTATAATAAAAATAGTCCTCTCAGTGGGATGAAGGTTAACATAAAAGGTGTTTTTGGTGTTTTATATCCCAATTAATTTTAATAAACTATTCATTTTACTTAAATTTTTGAGATTGCAATTAAATAATAAGTTACAACTTCATACTTTCCGCAGGTGGTTTTTAGTTTTTCTTTGTGACCTACAAGATGACACATTTCCAATAACAAAAGGGAGGCATTAAACTTTTAATTAATATCATAAAGTATGCTTTTGAACTGTCAAACACTTTTAGAACTTTGAAATTTATTTTTTCACCATTAAGGGCTCCATAATTTATTTTAATCACATTTGTTCTTGGTCCTGTTGGCTGTTGCCAAGGAGATGTTTTCTGTTGCAAATTTTGTTTTTAAGAAACTACAACGATTCTTTGGAAGAATGTGAAGAATAGCATAAGATATAAGCATTAATAATAAATGTGTTCTTACATTAAATTTAACTGAATAACACTTTTCTTTATTAGTTAAATTATCGAGAAACTTTAAAAAGAGTTCGTCCTCCAAGCATGGAGATACAAACACAGTATGTAAAAATGTGTTGTTGTTTTTTTAATTCAAAACAAACTGTAATATGGTTGTACCATAAATTCTAAATTTAGAACTTACAGCAGAAAAGAAGCCAATTGCAATAAGAGTCCACGAGTTAATGGGACGTAATACTGAGAGATTTTCCGAGGATGGATATTGGTCTCCAGTTGCCACCAGGCAAGGTACTATGTGCGATATAAACCATTACTTACCAAGATTGTGATAGAAAAATTGTTATCAACGTTGGCAGTTACTTTTGTATTAAGAAGAACCCATATTTATAGTGACATATAAACAGCAAATGGTTTTATACACAAAACAATAAATGGCATTTGTTTCATTATCTTATGAAATAAGAGTTGTTTATATTATACGTCTTTCATATTTGTATGTACTGGTTGGTATATCTTGTTTACCGTTCATCAACTGATATCACATTCGTAACCGGGAAAATGAAACGTTTATTGTTTGTACGTATTTAGATTAAATCTCCATTTAATAAAGGTGTATACAATTTAAATCGTCGATATAATATCGCCCCTTTCTATTGTAGCAACTTTAATAAAAAAACTATACCAGTTCATGCCTAAATCACAATCCCCAAAGCACATGAACTTTCACCAGGGAAGTTAGACCGAGTGCCTTGAAGGAAAAGCGCACCTCCTGTTTTGCTACATCCGCAACTTGTAAAATCAAAATCGAGAATAATGTCAATGTGAAATATATCCAGGATAATTTTGATGCAGAGATATCATACGTATCAACACTATTACGCTTACAGACCATAAACAGTTACAGCATATGTTCACAGTATTTACAATGATTCAGTTTAAATATCTTCTCCCCTTCCTTTACTTTACAGTATATGAAAACTAAATGTCTATTCATAGAGAGCTTCAGTTATCTTCAAATAGCAATTTATTTTTGGGAATCCGATCCATTTATTTTTTAAACTAAATTTTTTCGTCTTAATTATTGTAAAGGTTTTAATTAAAAAATAATTTCATATTATTGTTATTGATCATCAGTTTGTTTTTATAAATCGTATTTTACTGGAGTTTTATCGCATGTTTTATTTATCTATTTATTATTATTATTATTATTGTTATGTGAATATGCTTAATTTATTTATAAAACAACTATTATTGAAATATCAGTATGGTAAGATACTCGTCCATCGATTGATACCATTTAAGTACTGCTAAATTATTTGGACTGAAATCAAATTGTCTAGTTATGTTACTTATGCTTGGGGAACGTACCTTAGAACAGATTAAACAAATAGTGTCTTTTTCTTCTGTTTATATGCAATTGACAAATATTCCACAATAATTATAATGATAGTAATTTGCAAACTCGTGTTGCATTATATTCAATTGTTCTAAAAAAATTAAGATCCAATTTTGAAAAAAATACATTGTGGAATATTTTTCAAAAACGCAATATGAATATTATATATTTAACATTTTTCTTAATTTGCTTTAAAAGCATGCCAAAATGGACAATTCAGTCCAGATAGATTTTGCATTACTAACCATATGTACTTGTTCAAAATAGAACTATGAATATGTTTTTGTTTTCATTTGTGTTCCCAAAGGTTATAAACAAATAGTATAATTTCGTTCAAATTATTTTAGTATTGCAATATTCTTGGGCATCTTCTTGAAAAAATAAAATCAAAAGCATTTTACGATAAAACTAAATATAACGAAAAACAAAATTTAAGATTAAAATCTTTTCGCCAAAATTGATTTCGAATGGGTTTGTATTTCTTTGTTTTTGTAATAAAGTTGTATTGATTCTGTTTTGAACAAGTCCACTGTTTCAATTTATATAATATTGTTTGATTGTCGTTGATTGTTACAAAATGTAAAAATAAAATAATCATGCATGATTTGAATTGTTGGGTATCTATATAGATGTAGCTTTCAAATTTTGACGTGTGAATGGAGGACCATCTTCGAAATGCTGACGACCAAAATGCAATTTTTGTACGACAATAATGTAATGGTGATGTATTTCGCCTTGTGGTACCACTATTTGCTTGCCATAGATAAGAAATAGAAAAGACTATATTCTCTTTAAGGCAATGGCGGGTAATGAAGTTGCCAGAAATAATATTTTTATCCATAAATATAGAAAAAATCACTATTACCTTCCGTTAAATGTACGTCGATTTGAATTCATGAATTCTCTCTAGTAAAAATAAAAAAGGCATTTCAATGAAGTTAATACTAGTTTTACCTGGAATTCCTTATCACGTGACCGCGTGGAATGTTAAGACTTAAACAGTGAGTATATTATTAAGTGTGGCCTACATGGTTATTTATTAACATGTTAACATTTCACACATTTATACATCACTATAAATTGTGTTGCTTCTGCCTTAGCTTGTGTTTGCTATGCTTTATACTGCTTTGCTTTGCTTCAATCCATTGACTTACTTGTATCCCTCATTGCAACCTTACTCCCCCACATTCCTATTTAACATATTAACACATAAACATTAATTGTACATTTACATTTTATGAGTATTTCATCCTTTTTCCTTTGAATTCATTGATGATATTTTAGATAGTTTTAAAATTCAAAATATAATTTCATATACAGTGATAAATATTTTTTGAATTTGTTGTATGTTTATGTTATAAATACATGCACTAATAGTTGTCTTTCTGCAGGGGTGCGTTCGAGTTACGAGTGCAGTTTATTAACCAGGTAAATTGGGATTATATAATTAGTTACCATGTGCAGGCCTTTTTCTTTCGAATGCATACTTTTTCCATTTTAGGTAGTTCGCCTGCATATCTAAAACGGTCTAGAACAAATATAAATTCCAAGTTTGATAGCTATTATCAGAGAAGTTACACTGCCTATTCTGAAGTGCCTGAAAAATTAGGTTTAAAGTGAGTATAATACACCCAGGGTATATCCGAAATATTAATTTTTCCTCGCCAAGAAATCACAAATTTTTGTCGAGTACAAAACTTAGAACTATTGCATATGGTTACTTACTGGTGGCGACTAAGGTTAGGTCTAGTGTCTAACCTGTATGCATTTTTGAAGTTTGTAAAGAACATTTAATTTTCGATTTCGTAATTTCCTTCTTCCGACATTTTTGTTCTGCATGTTATGATGACATAAGAGTAGTGCCATCTGTAATACAAATTTTAGCGCAATTTTAAATGCATAATTATCATAACTATGTTGTTTGAATAGGAAAAAGAAAGTTCCAAAGAAGTCAAGGTAACATTTGATAATGCAAACAATTGCTGTTTATTTCACATTCTTTTGACCTCACATTTTGTATGATTTCTGACACATTTTTTTATAAAGTCATTTGCACATTTTATTCCATACACAGTTCAAAAGGCTTTACATTCCCCTATTTCACTTTAACTGTTTGACAGTGTTTTACACGGTTATGCCTTTATTATGCCTATAGTTAGTCAATCATTTAACACCATTCCATACTTGATTTTAGTGGAAATTTTCGTATTTATATCCTAGCTATAGGTTGAGGATCATATGAAAGGTTATGGGGATCTACGCTTTTTAATGCCCATAAAATCTGCTTTTAAACTCGATATTTAAAATTTATAAAATTCTTTGGATACTATTCCTGTTTTAATCATTGATGATATAATATAGAAAAATGTAACTGTTACTGACAATATATACTACAAAAAATGATGAAACAGCCAAACAATGTTAGTAAAGACAAACACATATTGGGACCGACTCATGATGAAAGGCATTAATATCTAGTAATGTGGTTAAAGTACTTTAGAGGGCGCTAAACCCGTAGGGTTATTTTACAACCAGTACATAAATATATCTCTATATTGCTTTATTAATCCTTTTGTCATTTTGAATATCGAAAAACAAATATTTCCTGTTTTTAATTAAATCGAATTGAAAAACCTTGAAATAAGATCGGGGAATAACAGGAGAATTTACAAGAACCATATACTGATTAAGTATGGTCTTCACAATAATATAACACATGGGTTCGAATAAGTAATAAAATGCATTTTTTTAATAAAGAAACCCCAAATGAATTTTGTTTAAAGGATAACACCAAATGCTGACAATGTTAGAAGGGTTGATATTCCATCAGCATCTGTGGAGAAACGGGAACCACCAAAATATCGACGACCTGACCAGGCACCTTCAACAAGGGGAAGTAACCGCACTGTAACTGTACCTACTCCTTTCCATGAAAAGGCTCCATCTGAAACTGCTACTGATGCAAGGGGTGATATGTAAGTACCTTGAATAGTTACTTTGCAATATTAAACTCATCATCTTGCATACATGTTTATGTTTATTTTTATGTGTAATATTGAATATTAATAATTTTAAATGATGTGACAGAGAACAGGGATTTACCACAAACTCTTATATTGAAAGAAACATTTAAGAAAGGCATTTTAAACACTTTCTGTTTGTTTCTTTTTAGTCCGGATGACGATCCATTAGAAATGGACATGGATGGTGCTCCAGGAGATGACACACGGTCTAAAGTCCAAAGTCCACTGAAGGCATCGACGCCAAATCCACTGAAGGTATGTTCACTATACAGAAAGTTCTTGAACGATAATATGTTCAATAAACATAAATTTAATCTTAAAGTATGCGTTCTTTTAAATCTTTAAATAATCTATTCGTCCAGTAAAAGACGTGAGTGTGCTTTAAAGTTATGTCGGTTGCCAGTGAACGGAGAAAAATTTCTACTCTACATACTCTATCTTTGAAGGAAGTGGATGATAAACTAACCCGATATGTAGCAATTTAAGGGTTTATTATTGACTAAATGAAAACTGTTTAACGAGGCTTTGTGCGAGGTCCCTGATTAAAATCAACATTATCTTCATAGAAATTAATAATATTGCTGTATGTTTCAGGGTTCTGAATTAACTAGTACCTTACCAGAGCATGAAAAGGACGAATTAAAGGCAACATTTAAAAAGCTTGACACTGATTCTGATGGGTATGTACATCTCTCTGATTGACTGTCTTGTTGTGTATATAATTTAGGGTTCTAAACTAATACTACCTTGCCAGAGCATCAAAAGTACCATTTAAAACTTTGATAAATCTGTCTGTTAATTTGTCTGTATGTATGACGGTATACAGGAACTCAATGTACCAAATATAACTCTTATACAATATTTGTAAATGTTCAGCGTATCAGAAATATGACAATAAGAACCGTCACATAATGCAAAAAATAACTAAAATATAGTGGAAGAAGAAACACAGCGTTTGAAATGTTCGATGTATCAGAAATCTGAAGAGTAGCTGAACCTATTTGTTCGATTTTGTCTTTCTTACAATGGCATTTATAAGCATTCGACATTTTATCCCAGTTAGTGAAAAAGCGCGTTGTATTATGGTATGTGTGAATGAGTCATTTATTTTGTTGCAGTCATATTAAATATAACCAGCTACAATCACAACTACCAAAGAGTTTAAACACGCAACAGGAAAAGTTCCTAAAAGAGGTAAGAATATTATCTCGACAATTTCCTCCCAGTTAAAATTACATTCTCTTTCTTATTATTCTGTATAATATATAATGTACAAAATATAATCATGATTATAATTTCATTGCATTCATATCATATCAAATTTGCCATCTATTGGACATTTTTGGATTGAGAAAGAAATAATTACCACCGTGGATTAATATTTTTCTACTTCCCTATACAAATTCAATTGCCAAACACCTATACTCTATAAATATTATATATACTGTGAAATTAATCATTTTGTGGTATTCCCATTTTGGTTGTGGTCTTAGTAATAAGCCTGACCCACGAATATTTCTATTCGTATTTGCCATAAGAATAAATTTTGCCATCAGGATAATAGAAGGAAGGCTTTGTTTGACCTGATGTAACAATATAAGTAATAAGTAATAATTATTCCTATATATTTCTAGGTGTATGATATAACTAGTTCCAGTACTTTCTTTGGTGTTGATGAATTCTTGACCATGTCTTCACTGACCAGTACAGTCACTGCACTAAAGTAAGTACTTCATTTCCAACTTGACCATGTCTTCACTGACCAGTACCTTCACTGCACTAAAGTAAGTACTTCAACTGTTGCTTGACCATGTCTTCACTGACCAGTACAGTCACTGCACCAAAGTAAGTACTTCCTTTCCAACTTCACCATGTCTTCACTGACCAGTACTGCCACTGGAGTAAAGTAAGTACTGGTACTCCATTTCCAACTTGACCATGTCTTCACTTACCAGTACAGTCACTGCACTAAAGTAAGTTTTTCATTTCCAACTTTACCATGTCTTCACTGACCAGTACAGTCACTGCACTAAAGTAAGTACTCCATTTCCAACTTGACCATGTCTTCACTGACCAGTACTGCCACTGCACTAAAGTAAGAACTTCATTTCCAACTTCACCATGTCTTCGCTGACCAGTACAGTCACTGCACTAAAGTAAGTACTTCATTTCCAACTTTACCATGTCTTAACTGATCAGTACAGTCACTGCACTAAAGTAAGTACTTTATTTCCAACTTTACCATGTCTTAACTGACCAGTGCTATAACTGTGTACTAGTATTATTGTACTTTAATATTTAAGGTAAGTATCAAATCAAAAACAAACATATTAATCCATGTCCAAATCACAATCCAGAAACAAAGTAAAAACTTAAGTATTCTATAAATGTTTGATGGGCCAGAACGAAAACTAATAAAAAACCAAATACTAACCCATGTCTCAATCACAATCCAGAAGCAAAGTAAAAACTTTGGTGGAACTGACAAGTTAGATTAGACTCGTGAACTTCCAAACGGTAGGTGAGGTCGTGTGCTCCGGAAGGGCAAGCAATTAATCGAAAGTTTACCGTGTTCGAATGGCTTAGGGATGTCTATATAGATCAATGATCGCTATAAAACCATCAACATACAATTTTTGTTTAGTAGTATAGTTTAGTAGCCTATATAGAATATTGTCAAAATTGTGTTATTTGTTTCTATATGGCCGTCATTATAAGTTTTAAGCGTTTTCTTCAAATTTTATTTCGTTCTATATTTCTTTTTCTATCCACTCTATCTGTTACAAACAATTTATATTCAATGTTCTTTACTACCGGCGCTAAGGTAGAGAATTGCTCTAACATTCTGCTTTGTGTATTTGTATATCCGTGTTAATTATTTATTTGTGAAACTATGGATAATGCTAATATTTTTCTGTTTCAGAGAAGAAGCTGTTGCATCGTACTCAAAGATTGATTTTGCCACCATACACGATGAAATACTTCGTTATGTAGTAAGTAGTTGTGAAATCTAAACAGACATAAATTATACTGCAGAGGTATATATTTGATGCCCCACAGACCCATGAGCCTTTTATTCTTAATTTTGGTTTTACACGTGGTGGATGTAGCTAGCTTAAACAGGAGGTGCTTATCCTGTCTGACTTACTATGTTTTAACTTATTTTGCCTATTTAAAGCCTTACTTTAACTTTGAGCTTGTGATCTAGACATGGACTGGTATTTTTGTTTTGTTTTTGATTTATATTCTTTCGAGATATTCATTAAGTTGTTTTTCAAACGAAAAAAAAACATTATGTAGGTGAAAAGGTCACTTGGCGCTTTTTGATAACCAGTTCAACTAAGAACATATAAAAACAAAACACAAACAGATACACATATTGAGATTATAATTCTGGATCTAATGACAAAATGGACTGGTCAGTGTTGTGGCTCGGGTACTTTTTAGCCTTCCTACTTTACGTATTTTGGCTGTTCTTGGCATCGTTGTTTCTCCAGACAAGATAACAAAATATAAATATCTATATAGAAATATAGAATGTTGAAACTGCTTAACGTGCCTTGCCAATAGACTTTGCAATCAAGAAACGACAAGACCAGATAGATATTATAAGCTAGCTAGACTGGAAGTTGTGATTACTCTTCCTGTATCACTGATTGTGCTAGTGTAGTATGCTGAGTGAATATCAGCCATGGGTTTTCGACGATGTTAATTTGCCATTTTTCAATTTTTTTATTTATCTTTTGGGATGGTGATTATGAAATTGGAACGGTATGTCTGGGATTTATTACTATGAAAAATACTGTGAACACCTCTATTTTCGTGATGTCCCAATTTTCGTTGTTTTGTGAATACTCTTTCCCACAAATTTATATGTCAACGGAATAGTAATATATTACAATACGCTAATTTTTCTTCCAACCAAGAAATTTCAATACACCGAAAACAAATGGTTTTGCATTACTAGTAATTCATTTTTTTTCCAGGAAACGTTTCAGTCAGTAGATAGAAATGGGCGTGGTAAGATAGCGTTAGAGGGATTACAAGAGGTGCTATCTACATTGGTCGGTAAAGATTTTACGACAGATACAGTTACTTGGAACAAAGTCCTAGATGTAGTCAATCCTGTAAGTAGGAATAAATAAGTATAACTAAGTCAAATAGTTGTTATGGTCACAGTATTGTTGATAGGTATGATGTCTCTTTGTCCAGGATTGCCTTGGAAACATTTGACGTTCCAGAGTTCCTTGTTTCTTTCACTTGATTTTGATTACACACGTGGTAGGTGTAACTAGCTAAACAGGAGGTGCTTACCCTTCCAGAGCACCCACTCTCACGTTCCTGGTGGAAGTTCACTTGTTTAACCTGATTTGTCAATGTAATTTTTTTTTACTGTGGTTTGGCATTGGGATTTGATCATGGATAGATATGTTTGTTTTTGATCAGAAGTTTTTGCTTTAATCGCTGTGTTCGTGTTTATATATATATATATATATGGTTTCCAATAATTACAAAGTGAATACCGCCAGTTACAAAAATAATGTAAGAAAATAAAACCATATTAAATGTTTCATACACCATTGCAACTACAGCAACAGATTAGTGCAAGAAAGTAATGAAATTGTGTGTTTTGTTAAAAGCTTGAAACTATGTGTATACCACGGTGAGTGTTGTTTCACCATTCTGCTGCACTTAACACACACTCCACATATACAAAATCTTTTATCTTATTTTTAGTAAATGCTTCCGTTGTATTTTAATAAAAGCTTGTGTTAGTTGAACTTTAAAAGAATTGATATTGCTTTTTTTATTTCTATTGTTTATTATAAGGTAATAAAATGTTATGGTTTACTGTTTTATCTATTTCAGAGTGAGGAAATCCAAATTACAAAAATTGAGTTTTTAGCACATATACCATACTTTATTACGTTAAAATCGTGATGAGAAATGATCATATATAGACACTTGTAGACAATAATTATCATCAACGAACTTGGCCTGCATTTAAATCAACAACAGCATACCTATGGCACTTACTGGAAGAATATTACCAGCATTAACTTACATCAGTAAATGTATATAATACGTTTTAGTATCTGCTATCGTGCAGGTCTGTGTATTTTGAAAAAAAACCAGACACGATGCATTTCGAATTCGTTTTAACATTGGTTAACCTTGCTACATGATTGTGATGCCATTATACAATGGAAAAGATATAAAACCTGTAATGGAATATTTGAGGGTCAGGACATTGTCAACCTCTGCAAACTTTCTGTTACGGTAAAACAAGCAATCCATCAGATATCACAGAGCAAATGAAGAGTCTGAGTCTACCTTTTCTGGTTTCTTCATTCTGGTGTTTTGTTTGTCAGGTCATAGATTGAATTGTTTTAAACAATTCTTGTGAGAATGTAGCTGAAATATGACCTGGTAATATTCTTGCTCTTATGAATTATATTAATTATATTTGTATGTTACAATTGAGCCATCTTGTGGCAGATGATGAAAAATATCATTGTTTTAGGTGGTCCTTGTTTGAATGCTAGTGAAATGTGACCTCGGTGTATGTAACACATTAACCTGTGTTGTGGCAGTTGACGTGAATTATTTGTTAAACATGTAATTATTAATGTTGATATGTTAACTGAATGTGATATCTACTACATCTTGTATTTTATGATATGTTACATTGCATGTTACAATGCCTTGTTTAAAACTACTATATGATAGTAAGAGAGTGGCCTAGAATAATGGATTACATCCCAGTGAAGGATTTTTCATGCAATATCAAGGCGGTCAGTTCAAGGATGGTGGAGGAAACCATAATGTCAGAATAAAACCGCCGACATTTGGTAAGCGAACTGAAAAATTTTCTCGCACTAGAATTCAGGTTCGAAGTTAATTAGGGGATGAGAGGTGCTTTCACTTTAGACCACTGCGCCACCAAGAATCCCGATGGCAAGAGGGGTTTTATTTGTTTGTCATTTTAATTCAATATTTAACAAGTGTAAATATGAACATTTAAATTCAAATACAAGCATAAGCATTTTTTCT